>CM063498.1:142093516-142148516 GCA_032207245.1 Pardosa pseudoannulata | reverse complement strand
TATATATATATATATATATATATATATATATATATATATATATATATATATATATATATATATATATATATATATATATATATATATATATATATATATATATTACATATGTATATATATATATATATAATTTTATAAATTTCGCTTTTGATTCTATCTTTCTGGCATCTCTTTCTAGCAACCTTAGCGAATGAGTTTGTTCTCGAACTTTCTCCATTTGTTTCCTTCCAGTTTCATAAATAACTAAAAATAGATTTCAGTGTTTAAAATACGTCATCGTCTTGAGTCACGTGACTTGTAGGTGATTTCTAATTGGCTGGTACAAACAACTATTTAAACAATTTTAATGTACACTGTTTGCAAACAGTTCTTTCATACGAGTCAAACATGAATAAACTGCGTTAGTTTGATCGAAAAATTCCACTGTCATTCTTTTGCTTATCCTTAACGTTTATGCAAACTACGATAACTGCAGGGCATATATATATATATATATATATATATATATATATATATATATATATATATATATATATATATATATATATATATATATATATATATATATATATATATATATATATATATATATATATATATATATATATATATTATATATATACATACGTACCATTTAATATTATATATATTTTAAATGCATATATATAATGATAATTCGAAAATAGTAATTTATTCTAGTATTATCATTCCTTACATAATTTAGTTACATTATGATTAATCATTAAAACCCTGACTGCTTTATTTGTTTATTTGTATTTAAATTATTAGTTTATTGATGAAATATATTTAAAGTTTACTCACGCGATAACGAGGTTTATGACAATATATAGGTGTGTAAGCCAGTCAGGGTTTAATGGTTATTCACGAGTTAAAATCGTAGCTAAATAAATTATAAGTGCTAAAAGACGCAGGGAATAATGTTGATGTAAGCGAAGAAGTCAAAGAACAAACTAGTTTCACCAAAAGTTTTAATTTATACATAGAATCACCCAAAATATTTTTAAAATCAACTATGATTATATCGGTTTGTTTGAGGTTAAAATATCATTACATATATCCAATGCCGGCAAATGGATTCGAATGTGCTGTCACTCATTAAAGATTCATTTAAAGCTACAAACATAATTCTTTTACTATTAGGAGTTTACAGTTTTTCATGAGGTAAGGAGAAAGAGTAGATTTTAAAAATGGAAGATATTTGATGAGATATCCTCGTAGCTCATGATCTCTGTCATCGGTCTTTCATCCGCATATTGAGTTGTTTAATACATTAAAGTAAAAAAACTACAATAATCACAGAACATTTATGACATGTATTTAAAATCGAATTATTTAACTTTTCGGTTTCGGCTAGTACAGCAGTTGTACCATAAATATTTAGAAACCTAAAAGTCGGCAAAGTTACAACAGTTGTAGATATTTCTCCTCTTTTGCAGGGCATTACTCACTTGTCATTTGGACAGTCCCTTCCTATTGTTGAAGTTTTGCTGAGTACATTAGTACCGGGAAGAAAGAATGTGATTTTGTTTGGCGACATGTGCATCAACTGGCCCTTTTTTGTCCACGTCCAGCAGTTATTTGTAAACTATTCATTCTATCTTGTGAACCAAATCCGTTTGGAAGGGAGTCAAAGTTTCTTTCCTTCATCGTTTATTTTTTTTTATTTTATCTGATCATGGCTCCAAAATTTAACGGTCTTTCTCAAAGTGAGATGTCAAATAACAACTTTCAGACTGGTTTTAGAGCAACCCTGCATTGTAACGTCCTCCACTCCCAGAGAGTGACAATAGGACGAAACCTTTTTTTCCCTCTTGAAAAAGTGGAAGGAGGGGGGTAGAATTTTCGAAAATGCTGCCGATTTGTAGTTCAAACACAAGCCAGCGGTCAGCCGAAGTTTAAAGGTTAAAGTGTGGGTATGCTTTTTCCTGAAGGTCACTAGAAAATTTTAATTGGCTCAACGTTTCACATAACATTTGACCCCGAACTTAAGAAGTAACTTCAAAGCTGGTTCTAAGAAGGGAAAATACTGATCTACATGGAATTATTACTTTTTCCCCCCCCCGCCCATCCCCCCCCACCCCCGGCCCCCCCCCCCCCCCTCAGTGTGCTGTTCCCCCCCCCCTTCCCCCCCCCCCCCCCCTCCCTTCTCCTCCCTCGCGCTCCCCCCCCCCTCACTTCATATTAGATTTTGAAATGATTTGGTGTGATCGGTATTAGTTTTTTTTTTTCAGAAGTTTTAGTCGAAACCTTTTATCTTCGGTCACAATAAAAGTAGACGTATTGTGTTTTGGACCCTATTAAGGACTTCTTTTTAGTACGATTTAGTAGATTTAGACTAAGTAAAACACTTTTAGGTTTTCTTACATTTGTTCTTTAAGTATTGCTGTTCAACATATACACGTATACATTTGTATGTTTCTTTGAATGGTTAGCATGGAGTCAATTTCTGATGGCCCAGCATTGAAAACTGCTGCAATTTGCGGAAGTCTTCTAAATGAATTATCTTTCTAAATGAATTCAAAGTGATTCTAAACTGCATTCACAGTATCGAGAGTCTTTTGAGGAATATGAAAATAAACAAATTATTGAGCTTGTAACAGAGAATTCTCAGCCAAAAAAAAGAAAAAAAGATATTTGTATCTGCCTCATAAGATACTTTATAATTCTGGAAAATTGAAAATGTTACTGATCCCTTCATATGATGGCCTATATGCTAGTTTAAAAATAACTATTTAAGAAATAACTCTGTATATTAAGAAGCAACTATGTATGTATATCAACCATCAAATAAAGGATATCATTTATAGCTTAAGTTATTAAATTAATAATACCTATGAGAATACGATTTATTCTTTCTTTGAACAATATTTTTAACTAAAACAATTTTTTATCATAGAAAAATATCACAATGGTGTGAATATCTAATCGTTTATATCTAGCAGTGCACTTTTCTAATAAAACTTATGTGAAAGAACTTTATTAAATCAAGAGAGTGTATTTATAAATACTTTATTCCAAAATAATATGCTGGCTCTTTTAAAAAATAATCTATTGTCTATTTTTTATGTGAAAAAGCAACAAATAATCATTACAACTTAACCCATTCTTTGTTCATATGAAGCAATATTTTCTACATATAAATAATGAAGACCATAATGTACTTAACTTTAATGAAAACTTTGTATTATGTTCCACTCAATGATGAGGCAGATTTTCCCTCCTGAGACATATATCTCTTTTATTACACTTCACTAAATTTTATCCACTCTAGAAATACTACGAAGGACAGCTAAATAATTCAAAACAGGGTAATTTAAAATGTTTTTCTAAATAAATTAAGGAAGCTTGATAACAAAACCTAGTACTCTTTTGGTGAAATTAATCGTGTGTTATTTCTACAATATTTAATATTTTAAAATTGGAAAATCCATGAAATTCTCTAATCGTTATCATTTTATGCAACGATATAACAGACACACATTAAGTAGTGGTTGAAAATAATCTGGTAACCGTTGTTACTATTCCTAAGTCAAAACAATCGAATTTTCTTTTCTTTGCATAACTAAGGAAGCATCGTTAAGATTTAAAATATAATCCCATTTGAAAATTACCATACTTAAATTATGAACTCTCGTAGAAGGACATCAGTGGTTAGAGTAAAAAATAAAATGAACATCATATTACTTCTCATTAGTTACAACAAGCATATGTCCTCCCAACCCACTTAGTATTAGTTCACACCCTCCCTATATATCTCCTATATAATAATAGCCTAAATTATTTTCCGTCTGTCCCCCGAATCTATGAAAATGTTGTACTTGGAATACATACAGACATCCATATTGGATTCTTGATGAGTTACAGTTAGGAACTTTGGAAATCCACCCTTCCCCACTTTCTAGCATTTAATGCCATTATATCAAGCCCTATTTTCCCCAGTGTAGAGCAGGCTATTAAATTTATCAATTCATCACAATATAAAAAGGTAAAAATAACATATTTTCCATCTCATTAAATAATTTCTTATTTTGAATTATTTAAATATCTTCTGCATTATTTTCATCCGTTTTATCATTTGAACTTAGATATTACGTAAAAAATTGCTCTTATATTTGGCTTAAATAATATATATAGGTAAGTATGCGTTAATTTTAAATTTTATTATTGATTAATTATTTGTTGCAATGAAAATTATTAACCCGTATAAACAACATATTCTATCTATCTCCAGGGAGTAGCGGAAATTATAGTTTCATTCCTTTACTTCTATTAATTTACTGTGGCAAAAAAACTCAACTATAATTTCGACGTAGCTAAAAACATTTTGAATTATATTTATAAATGAATTCAACTTGATTCTAAACTGCATTCACAGTATCGGGAGTCTTTTGAGGAATATGAAAATAAACAAATTATTGAGCTTGTACCAGATAATTCTCAGCCAAAAAAAAAAAGATATTTGTATCTGCCTCATAGGATACTTTACAATTCTAGAAAATTGAAAATGCTGTTGATACTTTCATATGACTGTCTATATGCTAGTTAAAAATAACTATGCATGAAATAACTCTGTATATTAAGAAATAACTATGATTATATTAAGAAGTAACTATGTGTTTATATCAACCAGCAAATAAAGGATATCATTTATTGCTTAAGTTATTAAATTAATAATACCTATGAGAATACGATTTATTCTTTTTTTTTGAACAATATTTTTAACTAAAATAATTTTTTATCATAGAAAAATATCACAATGGTGTGAATAAATAATCACTTATATCTAGCAGTGCACTTTTCTAATAAAAGTTATGTGAAAGAACTTTATTAAATCAAGAGAGTGTATTTATAAATACTTTATTCCAAAATAATATGCTGGCTCTTTTAAAAAATAATCTACTGTCTATTTTTTATGTGAAAAAGCAGCAAATGTCATTACAACTCAACCCATTCTTTGTTGATTTGAAGCAATATTTTCTAGATATAAATAATGAAGACCATAAAGCACTTAACTTTAATGAAAACTTTGTATTATGTTCCACTCAATGATGAGGCAGATTTTCCCTCCTGAGACATATATCTCTTTTATTACACTTCACTAAATTTTATCCACTCTAGAGGTACTTAAGGAAGGACAGCTAAATATTTCAAAATAGGGTAATTTAAAATGTTTTCTAAATAAATTAAGGAAGCTTGATAACAAAACCTAGTACTCTTTTGGTGAAATTAATCGTGTGTTATTTCTACAATATTTAATATTTTAAAATTAGAAATACATGAACTTCTCTAATCGTTATCATTTTATGCAACGATATAACAGACACACATTAAGTAGTGGTTGAAAATATGTGGTAACTATTGTTACTATTCTAAGTCAAAACAATCGAATTTTCTTTTCTTTGCATAACTAAGGAAGCATCGTTAAGATTTAAAATATAATCCCATTCGAAACTACCATAAATTATGAACTCTCGTAGAAGGACATCAGTGGTTAGAGTAAAAAATAAAATGAACATCATATTACTTCTCATTAGTTACAACAAGCATATGTCCTCCCAACCCACTTAGTATTAGTTCACACCCTCCCTATATATCCCCTATATAATAATAGCCTAAATTATTTTCCGGCTGTCCCCGAATCTATGAAACTGTTGTATTTGGAATACATGCGGACATCCATATTGGATTCTTGATGAGTTACAGTTAGGAAGTTTGGAAATCCACCCCTTCCCCACTTTTCTAGCATTTAATGCCATTTTTTCAAGCCCTATTTTCCCCAGTTTAGAGCAGGCAATTAAGTTTATCAATTCATCACATTATAAAAAGGTAAAAAATAGCATATTTTTCCATCTCATTAAATAATTTCTTATTTTAAATTATTTAAATATCTTCTGCATTATTTTCATACGTTTTATCAGTGAACTCAGGTATTACGTAAATAATTTGCTCTTATATTTGGCTTAAATAATATATAAGATAAGTATGCGTTAATTTCAAATTTAATGATCAATTACTTTTTTGTTGCAATGAAAATTTTTAACCCGTATAAACAACATATTCTATCTATCTCCAGGGAGTAACGGAAATGATAGTTTCATTCCTTTAGTTCTATTAATTACTGTGGCAAAAAAAAATTGGAATGAACTTAACTATAATTTCACGTAGCTAAGAAAATTTTGAATTATCTTTCTAAATGAATTCAACTTGATTCTAAAATGCATTCACAGTAGTAGAGAGTCTTTTGATGAATATGAAAATAAACAAATTATTGAGCCTGTACCAGATAATTCTCAGACAAAAAAAGAAAAAAAAAAGATATTTTTATCTGAATCATAGGATACTTTATAATTCTGGAAAATTGAAAATGTTACTGATATTTTCATATGATGGCTTATATGCTAGTTTAAAAATAACTATGTAAGAAATAACTCTGTATATTAAGAAATAACTACGATTATATTAAGAAGTAACTATGTATGTATATAAACCAGCAAATAAAGGATATCGTTTATTGCTTAATTATTAAATTAATAATACCTATGAGAATACGATTTATGCTTTCTTTGAACAATATTTTTAACTAAAACAATTTTTTTATCATAGAAAAATATCACAATGGTGTGAATATTAAATTGTTTATATATAGCAGTGCACTTTTCTAATAAAACATATGTGAAAGAACTTTATTAAATTAAGAGAGTGTATTTATAAATACTTTATTCCAAAAGGATATGTTGGCTCTTTTAAAAAATAATCTACTGTCTATTTTGTATGTGAAAAAGCACCAAATGTCTTTACAACTTAACCCATTCTTTGTTCATTTGAAGCAATATTTTCTAGATATAAATAATGAAGACCATAATGTACTTAACTTTAATGAAAACTTTGTATTATGTTCCACTCAATGATGAGGCAAATTTTTCCTCCTGAGACATATATCTCTTTTATTACACTTCACTAAATTTTATCCACTCTAAAGCTACTTACGCAAGGACAGCTAAATATTTCAAAATAGTGTAACTTAAAATGTTTTCTGAACAAATTAAAGAAGCTTAATACAAAATCTAGGACACTTTTAGTGAAATGAATTGTGTGTTATTTTTATAATATTTAATATTTTAACTATTTCTATCCTGACGATAATTACCGCTTCAATCAAACACCTTTATATTCCTAATAAAGCCATTTTTCCTGACGGTACTCACAAGACATGAATGATGCAGTTTCTACAGCAGAAAAGAAATGACACCACCAATTAGGAAATCTTTTTATTTGCATAGTAGTGAATTTTATAACTGGGGTGCTGCATTCGAAGGTCATTTTGTGGTAGAGTTGATACACGCGTTGTTCAGTCAAGTAAATTTAGATGTTTATTAACAGTTATTTGGTACTATTATTTTTTAGAGACTTCTATACTTCGCAGGTAAGCATTTCATTTGTTTTATTCATAATTTGATGTTTTATTTTTAAACATGGAGTCAAAAATATATGGTGGTACTAGAAAGTACCAGCTGCAAAATTAACTACTAAATTGCAGTAATAATTAATTTTCTTTTTTCTATGATTATTCTCGGTTAAAACTAATTTAATGATGCGAAAAAGCAGTAAGAAAGTTAATGGTAAATTAACTCAGGATATAAAGGGTTAAAATTAGAAATACATGAACTTCTCTTATCGTCATCATTTTATGCAACAATATAACAGACACACATTAAGAAGTGGTTCAAAATATATGGTAACTGTTGTGACTATTCTAAGTCAAATATTCAAATTTTCGTTTCTTTGCATAACTAAGGAAACATCGTTAAGCTTTAAAATATAATCCTATTTGAAATTAAATTAAATTATCAACTCTCGTAGAAGGACATCAGTGGTTACAGTAAAAAATAAAAGGAACATCATATTACTTCTCGTTAGGTACAACAAGCATCTGTCCTCAAAACCCTCTTCCCACTTAGTATTTTTTAATTCCTACTCTTAGATCACACTTACATACATATTTATATTCAAATCTTCAATCTTAAAAAACATTTATTTCCTCGAGCTCAAATACATTTTTTAAATTTGTAGTGGATGACACTTGATGTTAATACAGTTTTTTTAAATATTAATAATTAAATAACAGAGAAATATATTTAGGACGAAATTTCTTCGAAGCAAGTCAAGCATATGTCGCCTTGAATCATAAATATCATTAGACGGAGTATTAATTGAAAAACTGGACTGCTGGAAACTCACTGGAAATGTTTTTTCCAATAATAAAGCATTACAAGAGATGAATATAATGATAACTGTTTTAGACCAACATAAAATCCATAAATTAAAAATGAAAAAAAAATATAAAGCGACTAAATAGTAACAAACAAAAATAATAGTCCAACACCATATATAGAATGGAAAATGAAAAATTGAATATAATATATAAAATTGATATATAAATAAAATAAAATATAAATATATATTAATCGTAAATTTAATAAAAAATACGGATATATTGTAATAAAGCATAATTTTTTATATATTGCTTAATATATATTCCTTGTCATATTTGTTAATAATTTTATATACATAATAATATATATATATATATATATATATATATTTATATATATATATATATATATATATATATATATATATATATATATATATTTATATATATATATATATTATATGATATATATATATAAGTATATAATAGTATATATATATATAAATATATTTTTTATATATAAAATATTATATTTTATATATATATATATAAAATAATTACAAGAGATGGATATAATGATAAAGGTTTTAGACCACCATGAAATCCATAAATTAAAAATGAAAAAAAAGTAAAAAGCTACTAAATAGTAACAAACAAAAATAATAGTCCAACACCATATATAGAATGTAGAATGAAAAATTAAAAGGAAATTCGATTTCTATTTGCCACTAAATATTGTGAATCTATCATATATATATATATATATATATATATATATATATATATATATATATATATATATATATAAAATATATAATATATATATAAATATATATATTAATCGTAATTATTTAATAAAAAAATCACGAAAATAACATTTTTCTTTTTAAAGTAAGTGGGTATTAGCTTTTAAATTTTTTATAGTGTACTTGCTTAATGTATATACTTCCTTGGCTCTGTAATAGAGTATATTAAGTAATTTTATATAACAAACTTAAGTAATATATATATATATATATATATATATATATATATATATATATATATATATATATATATATATATATATATATACATACTCCTGAAATATCTCTCAAAAATTCTCCCTGTATTCTTCCTCATTTTAATATCTTATTTTCCAACCGTACAAAGTCAGATATAAAAGAATGTTCTTTGCCTTAAATAATTTTAACCTGTCTCTCAAAACTAGTGCTGACATAATTGTTGATTTCTTGTTCACAGGTGATATTTTTCAGTTTTCTCAGGAAAAATTATTTCACTTCTCCTTAACTAAATTGCTGTCTATGTGGTTTTCGATGCAGCGATCTAGGTCTATTAATACAGTCTATTGTGCCATTCTTTTTTATCTTCTACAAGTTCTGCAAAGTTGAACTTAACTTTCTTCAATAGATTCACGGCTGCAATTAAGATTGGTCAGTTCAAATGAAAAGGGCTAATTATCCGTGTAATCGGTGAAATATATTGTTACACACATACATATAAATATATATGTATATGTATATGTGTGTATATATATATATATATATATATATATATATATATATATATATATATATATATATATATATATATATATATATATATATACATATATATATATATATATACATATATATACACACTATATATATATAATTATATATATATATATATATATATATATATATATATATATATATATATATATATATATATATATATATATATATATATATATAATATATATTATATATATATATATATATATATATATATATATATATATATACATACATATATATAGTTATAATTATATACATACACAGTTCTTACTTGGAAATAATAATGGTCCATTTACATTGTTATGCAGATTTATATTCACTAACTATTTGGAATCAGAAACGCATATAAAATTTAGATTTATTTCAGCAGTTGAGTTTTTAGAGAGCAGCACACCATGCACGATATCTGCCGTAATCGCATTCAGTCAACATGTAAAGATTTCTGGAGCTCAGAGACTGATTCTTAACGCTTATGAAATAACATCTTAGCCAGCATTTATCTGTCGGTAGTTCATCTAGATTTTAATCCGTAGCTAAAAATACTCAAATTTATTTTTTAAGAGTATTTATTTTCATGAGAGAATACATATTTGGGTTTCCAATTATGAACCGCTCTATTTTAGGCATTTTTGCCCCAGTCGGTGATTTTGAGCATCCTGGATATAGTTTAATCACAGTGAATATCTTCGTTTCTTAATTTCGGTGGCTGAGATGTTAAACATTTGAAAATAAGTAAGAAATGATCCTATAAGAATTTATTTTTCGGAGATTATAGTAGTTTTGGTTTAGATATACGATTTTAATTCATTTGTGGTTCTTTACCAAGGCTTTTCTATAAAGGATCCAAACTCGGACAGCGACGGATCAATTTGTGTAGGAGGTATCTTTCGTTGGATGATCCCCACTACGTTGAAAAGATGATTTTCTTTTAACCGTTTTGCCCGTAACCTGTTTTGCCCGTATACCGTACGGCATATCTTTCGGGCCTTTACTGATTTGATTTCATTTTTATTTCGCTTGCACTGTTTCTGCCGTACTTTTCCAATTTTAGTAACAAATTGTCCAATAAATGATAGTTTCCTGTTTATTGTATTTTCTACTCTGATTGGTTCAAAAGCGCGAGTTTTTTCGCATGTTTTGTATCAGAAGACGAATTGTTATCTTTCAGTGTATAGCTTTCTGGTTATATTTTACTAACCGCCTGTTAATTTTATTGATGTAAGAGTTGAATAATATATTTTTACTTTTAAATAATGGATAATTCAGAGTGTATGGAGCTAATTTCTTGTGATTCGAACTGTGACTCGGAATCAAAAACTGAATTATCTGTAAATGATAGTAGCGGAAGTTTACTAGATGACCTGGATAGTAGTGACTCTGATAGTAGTACAGATGGAATCAGTCAAGCAAGACAATTTATTGAAATTATTTGTGATAATTCTTCGGATCCGCCTTTTACTGGAATTCCAAAAATTAACTTAGATATCGATAAGCCTAAAGGTAAACTTCTAAAATAATTTTGAAGGCAAGAATCAAACCGAAGACCTCACATCCCGAGACGTATCATTTTTACTTGGAGGACATTGCGACTACTGATTTACTTTATATTATCCAGAAGTCGTTATTAAATTCGAGATTTTTTAGCCGACTTGGGCCTCAAACTGACAACACTGTAGTTAAATGACGTTTTTCACAACTGAACTATAGTACACTGTTTTAAACTATTCTTGACATAAGTTTCTTAATATTCTATTTCCATAATACATTAATATATTTCTTAATAATTTTGTTGATATCTCAAATAAATTAGTAAATGTTTGTCATATATATACTTTCTAGTATATTTGTTTTAATACTTTTACATTAGTTACTGTCAAAAAGTGTAGTTGTTTCGTTTTACAAAACTATAACTTAAGTTTTTCTTAGAATCTGAGAAAACAGTCTGCGTCTCTACTCTGTTGTTTTATGTTCTTGTCCTAGTTCATTCATCATAGGATAAAATATTATTACAATATACTAAATCTTTTTGTTTTAGATAGAAAACTAGAAAAGTTGTGGCGGTTACAAAAGAAAGAGTTTTTTTCCCTCTTTTTGAAAAATGCTCCCGCTTTTCAGCTTAGGAAGCATAAGTTCAATTAATTTTTCCATTTGAGGGACTTCAAATTCTGGGTAAGTCATAAATAAATAAAAGCTAAAGGCCGTTAAAATGCAGCTAATGGCTTCATAATAAATTCTTTATGTCCAATTTGAAACATTGTTTTACATTGATAGTTATCAATAAAGATCGTATTAAGATTCTGCAGAAACATATCTTCAGGCAATTTATTTTACAAAAGCTGTTAGCTTTGCAAAGTGTTCGATTGTTTATTTTTATATAAACTAACAATTTGCATTAAGAGTTATTTTATGTCTTTCGATAATAATTGTCTAGTAATTGTAGTCAAGATGTTAAGCTCACTCAAAATGTTATCACTTTATTCAAGAATGAAAGATCTTTCAGTTTATGAGGTATCATACCTTATAAAATGACTTCTTGCATGCAGCAGGTAACAAGTAAACCTTTTATGAATTCCTGAAATTCCTTATCTCAATTGAATGTAAGGAACAATTTAGATCAAATAATACACTAGAATTAGAAAAAGAAATATATGTTTTATAGCAGTTCCCACAATGATTTTAAGGGGTAGTAGAAGAAGTATTCGACCTGACGTATAAATGGCCGTTGTTGTTTGAAAAGTATTATTAGTGTAACTTGTACCAACCTTTTAAAGCTCAAGTTTAAGGCTCAAGACACTATTTTGCTTAATAAATTTTTCCCCAGCCATCAAAATTTAACGCTACTAGAGATTTTAAGCACATGGATAAAATTGTCATTGTTTTTTATACAATATTTTCATTTGGAAGTTCTCTTTCAACCAATTTGAAAATAGAGCTGGATTATTTTTAAAAGAAATTTAATTATCTGTTTACAATATTAAAATATTGAGGACCATGGTTAAATTAAAGATGCACAAACTATGACGAAAGTCTTTGATGTTGTCAAAAAATCTGTCCGGATTAAAAAATTTCAATAAAACTCATAAAATGTAACTGGAAGACTATCGATGTAACAAGTGGAAGACATGGTACTTATTTCAAGAAAGGCTGTACCTCCCATGTTGATTAAAAATTTTAAAATGAGAAAGCTGTAAGCAAGATGGAAGCCACGAGTACTCAAAATCAAACAAAAACAAATTTATGATTTCCTTCAATCGTTTGTTTCGTGAAGTCGCACAGCAATAAAACTGAGTTTTTTTACCTGCAGTCAAATAATTTTTGCCAAGAAGTATACTGCAGTGTGACATTGAGTATCAGTTATGTAGACGTATCTTTAAGTTTTTTCTTTATTTATTCTCTTGTACGGTGTAACGAAAGTATTGTAATAATAAAAAAAATTTCAGATTACACAGTTCAAATAAAAATCTCAATTTGACTTTGTCTTAAGCAGGTTTGCCAAGTTTCAAACTTAATTTACGTGCAAGTAAACAATAATATTAAACTATAAATAATAAATTTTAATCTACGTGAACGCATTTTGATTAGTTTCCACTTGTCGCCTATATTTATGTACATAAGTGTATGATATAACTTAAAAACTATTAGCCGCAGAATGCCAAACCTTTGTATTTAGGGCTGTTGTTGCATCTAGTTGTGCATTTCTCTCTTTAGTCTAACGATGATCGAAATGGGAAGGTGCTGCTTCTCTTTTAGGGAGTTTGTAAATTCAAATCTTACTAATGATACTGATATTCGTAGCCGTTCTTAAACCGTTTTAAACGATAGGTTTCGGTTTTACTAACCGTCGTGTAGCAAAATGTACATGGTATTGATACATACCTAATAATGAATCATATCTCATGTTGCTACTAAAATCAATTTATATAATGAAAATTTAATTATATATTTAGTCTATTTTGAATTTTAGTAATATATTCAATGCATACTGTATTCTACATAGCGAGACAATTCAATATAATGTATATTAGAGCTTCCACACATCACTTACAATCTATTGTCATAGAATGTTAAAGTGTTGTATTTACGACTTATGTAACATTTAGTTTTCATTCCCCCTTTAAATTGCAGTCAGCAGGCTATATACAACAATGGAAATAGAAATATATCTACGTATTCATATGCTGAAGAAACATTGCTTTTTAAAACCATTAATTAATATTTTCAATGTGTAACAACAATAATATATTGAGTAAAAATGCATATAAATAGAAACAGAAATCTTAGAGTAAATCATAGAATAATTGGATCAACCAGAAGCCTTTTATTAAAGTTGATTTATATTAAAGTTGATTTCTGTCAAAACAAGATTGAGCTTCATAGTACAGATTCTTTCAACTTCTCTTATAATAAACAGTGACTCTATTTTGGGTTGATGTAGGTTTCTTTTATAAGCCCTTCATATTTATATTCGTTTAAATATATCAGATTATCTCCTTTTTCTTTAAAAGAAATAAAAAGGAAGTTAAAAAGATAATCCCTTATTTTTCATGTTGGTTTTAAATTTCAATTCTACTGCTCTCTTAAACTCTTCTTTTGCGCATCGTTTCAGAATACCACTCTCAATCACAAAGTTCTGTTATATTTTTGGTGAATAATATGAATATCTCAGATGAGTGGCCCCATAACCGTCACAATGTATGCATATCATGTATAACAACAGGAAAGATAGTTAACAATCTAATATTTTTACACTGAGAATTTTATACCAAAAAATATAACTATAATCAGGCTACTTAATAAGTAAAGATAATTTAGTTTCTTAAAGAATTTGCTACAGTTGATTTAAAATTATTTCTAATGGGTCAAAACACAACAGATCTTTACAGCTACTTGGCCAAGGGTTAGTCAGTACGGTTGAACAAATGATATGAATATGAATATCTCAGATATTCTTATAATATGAATATCTCAGATATTCGGATAATATGAATATCTCAGGTATTCGGATAATATGAATATCTCAGATATTCGGATAATATGAATATCTCAGATGAGTGACCTCTAACCGTCACTATGTATGCTAACCATGAATAAAAACAGGAAAGATAGTTAACAATCTAATATTTTTACACTAAGAATTTTATACCAAAAAATATAACTATAATCAGGCTATTTAATAAGTACAGATAATTTAGTTTCTTAAAGAATTTGCTACAGTTGACGCAAAATTATTTCTAATAGGTCAAAACACAACAGATCTTTATAGCTACTTGTCCAGGGGTTAGTCAGTACGGTTTAACACATGATATGAATATGAATATCTCAGATGAGCGGCTCCTAACCGTCACTATGTATGCTAACCATGAATAAAAACAGGAAAGATAGTTAACAATCTAATATTTTTACACTGAGAATTTTATACCAAAAAATATAACTATAATCAGGCTATTTAATAAGTAAAGATAGTTTAGTTTTTTAAATAATTTGCCAAAGTTGATGTAAAATTATTTCTAATAGGTCAAAACACAACAGACCTTTACAGCTACTACTTAGCTAGGGGTTAGTCAGTACGGTTGAATACTTGATATGAATGTGAATATCTCAGATATTCGGATAATATGAATATTTCAGATGAGCGGCCCTCTAACCGTCACTATGAATGCTAACCCTGAATAAAAACAATAAATATAGTTAACAATCTAATATTTTTACACTAAGAATTTTATACCAAAAAATATAACTATAATCAGGCTATTTAATAAGTAAAGATAATTTAGTTTCTTAAAGAATTTGCTACAGTTGATGTAAAATTATTTCTAATAGGTCAAACCACAATTGACCTTTACAGCTACTTGGCTAGGGGTTAGACAGTACAGTTAATAAAATTCGTATGCAAATCACTTTTTCCAACTTGGCATATTGTCTAAATTATTTTAAGGTTTTAACACATTATATAAAAATATAATTTATGAATATAATACATAATTATATAAAATATCAACTAGTTTTTGCAATTTTAAGGAATTTATAAAACATTTTTTAGAAGATGAAGAAAACTATATAAAAGTTCTACGAACCATTAAATGCACCAAATTTTATTTCGAACAAAATATTCAATTTTAACCTTTCATTGTTTTTGATTTTTCTAAAAACAAAATCCTCTTTACAGTAAAGTAATATAAAACAAAATACATTCTTTACAAAATTTTTGTCATAACATTGGACAGAAATTTCGATATATACTTTTAAAGAAAACAAACATTCTATTCTATACTAAACGAACTTAATGCACAACCCAAGTTACAAATATAGAAAAGCGACTAAAAATGCTGTACATCATAATGAAATCATCGTAGAAAAGTGCATTTTGTTTTGCTGCATCCATGATGTTATGTCTCAAGCTAAGAAAATATAAATGCTGGTTTTTATAGAGTCTGGTCTTTGGGCCTCTTTAAAAGTTTTAAGAACTTTCCAGGACGTAGTTTAAGACATTTTGTTATTAACTTAAGCTTTGCTAGTAAAGTATGGTGAAACAAAGATAAAGGAAAATTAACATGCTCAAAATAAAGTATTTTAAACTCAACAAAATAATTTGTTTTAAGTTATTTATTAATTATTTCTGTAATATCTCACATATTATTTCTTTCATAAAAATGCCTTTTGTTACATTTACATAGAAGTAATGTTGACAATATGGATACTTAATATAGGATATTTATCTCAGCGCTAAAGACTATTACTTTTAAATTAAAAAAAATATATATATGATAAATATGCATACATTTCTTTTAAAATCTTTGCCAAGTATTTTCCTGGTTATTGAGCCAGCACTGCAGGTTAGATTGTTATCAGGATTTATATTATTTATAAATAATTATTTAATATTTATTTGTAACTCTCACATGGATGTAAAATGAAGTGATAAACTGATAAAACTAACATACTTTTTCAACAGTGATAAATGACACAATGAATCATCACACCCGAAATTTAAATAAATGTTATATATATATATATATATATATATATATATATATATATATATATATATATATATATATATATATATATATAATATATATATATATATATATATATATATATATATATATATATATATATATATATATATATATATATATATATATATATATATATATATATATATATTATATATATATATATATATATAGTATATATATATATATATATATATATATATATATATATATATATATATATATATATATATATATATATATATATATATATATATATATATATATATATATATATATATATATATATATATATATATATATATATATACATATATATATATATATACATATATATACATATATATATAATATATATATATATATATATATATATATATATATATATATATATATATATATACATATATATATATATATATATATATATATATATATATATATATATATATATATATATATATATACATATATACATATATATATATATATATATATATATATATATATATATACATATATATATATATATATATATATATATATATATATATATATATATATATATATATATATATATATATATATATATATATATATATATATATATATATATATATATATATATATATATATATATATATATATATATATATATATATATATATAAGAATATTATTTTAAAATCTATATAGTATATTGAAAAATTAAAATATATGTGATTAGGTAACTTCTTAAAGTTTTCGTTTAAATCTTAACGTTACAAAACATACATATTATGTATGTGTAAGTATCTTTTATAACCTTATCCAAATAAAAGTTAACTTAATTAGATTACAGTATATCTTTGAATTACATTTTTTTATGTAGGGTTGAAAATGATAAAACAATTTAAGTCATCTGGAAATTAAAACTCCTTCCTCAATCGTTTAATTGATTTCAAAATATTTTTCTACTCGGGGAAGTTGTGATATTACTACAGGAATGTATTTTAAAATAGTATTAAATATATCCATAAACATAACTGTTTCACGTAAAACTTAAGTATTTTTGGCAATTATCTGTATTATATTTATTAATTTAATTTGTTTATCATATTCCATAGATAATCTTGTATTACTTGTATTCTCCATATGAACTTGAAACCAAACCATATTTAATACTATTTATAATATTTAATTAAATTTTATAATACAATGAAAATTGCTTATAACAAACACTTATCTTAAGGAAATCCCTGATTTAAGAAGGAAATCGCAATGACTTGGTTGATATTACGTTAAGGAAAGGATAACGTTATTTTAATAAGTAAATCCTGGATAGGGATACCAGTAGTAAGATTTCAGCTAAAAAATTCTTTAACATTAGGAACTTAAAATTACTGATGTTTTAAAAAATTCCCAGTATATCCTAGGACTTTCGTATGCACTGAAAAGCTTCAGACATTTTTAAGCTAGTAGTGCAAATGAGGATATTTTTGTAACCATCAATTTTATATCTATCCGAAAAACCGAATTTAACAGTTTAAAGAAAATTACCAACTTCCGTTATACTATATAAAAATAAAAAATAATGTATATAGGATATTTTAAGTAGGTATGGACTATGAATTTTTCAGGAATCCATGTTTTACTATCATTAAATTGTACTGAGCAAACATCATTGCCCCTTTTCTGCTCCTTATTATCTATTTTGTCTTTATATAAATACCATTAAAAGCAACATATGTCAAGTTGCTGTTTAAATTTTTATTTTACTCCCGTGTATGAATCTACTCATTCACAACTAAACAGTACCACATACATATACACATATTGAGAACTTAACAGTTTTTTCTATCAAAATTTAAAAAAAAAACCTTTACACAGAAATTTATGAAAACAATCCAAAATTTAATGGGTAGTCCAAAAAATATTTTTAAAAAACTGAAGCTTCTTATTTTGTATCCCATTAAAATCGCCTAGATTCGCTTTAGGAAACTCTCGTACAGTAAAACAATTCTAACAACCTTAATGGTTCAGAGAAACAGCTCCAAAGTTTGTTATGAGCTACATAGCTCATAAAAGAAGCATGAAAGAACAATTCCTGCATTTAAATTGTCTCACTTGAGGTCCAATGGAAATAGAAATAGGGAAATCAGAGGCTCTACATAGTACATTCTTCAAAGTAACATCTTGGGAGAAACTAATGACATTCTTTAGACCTTACTTCTGAATTCCGGACTTAATGATTCCGGAATATTTTTGATTAATTTATTCAGGAGAACAATGCGCATTCGTAATCCTTCATTGCAGAGTCCGATAGCCTATGCTGAAACAAATTGTTATTACCTACATACGAAAGGCAATTCATACTTCTTATGAAATAAGTTGGGTGTGTGAATTACTTTTAGAAAGTGGGATTACTGGAGCGTGATACTAAAATGTATCTTTCATAAAATGCAAGTGATATCAAACTATTTGTAATGAAAATTAATGTGCACACGTTTATTATAGCAGATATGTAGCTTTTATTGATGTTCCTACGATGGATATTTTCCATAGATTTGCCATTTTTATTGATATTTCTAGGAGGGATTATTTTCCATACATTTGCCATATTTGTATATTTATATTCAACGAAAATATAGAAAAGTAGAAAAGTATATGCTTTCTTATGTATCTTCATGAATATCTATCAACAATATATTGCCCACATTCTTCACTCTTTATATCTATACACAGTTTATAAGGATATTTTTAGGATCATATTTCTACGATTTATCATACTTGTGTTTTTATATAAACAGAAAATATGTTTGTGCATGTAGAAAATTATACAATCACTTATAAATGAGGATATTTTTGTAACCATCAATTTTACAACCATCCGAAAAACCGAATTTAACAGTTTAAAGAAAATTACCAAATTCCGTTTTACTATATAAAAATAAAAAATAATGTATATAGGGTATTTAAAGTAGGTATGGACTATGAATGTTTCAGGAATCCATGTTTTATCATCATTAAATTGTACTGAGCAAACATCACTGCCCTTTTTCTGCTCATTTTTAAGGATTTTGACTGCATACAAATACCATTAAAAGAAACATGTGTTAAGTTGCTGTATAAATTTTTAAATTAATCCCGTTTATGAATCTACTCATTCATAACTAAACAGTACCAAATACATATACACATATTGAGAACTGTTTTTTCTGTCAAAATTAAAATAAACTTTAAACAGAAATTTATGAAAATAATCCAAAATTTAATGGGTAGTCCAAAAAATATTTTTAAAAAACTGAAGCTTCTTATTTTGTATCCCATTAAAATCGCCTAGATTCGCTTTAGGAAACTCTCGTACAGTAAAACAATTCTAACAACCTTAATGGTTCAGAGAAACAGCTCCAAAGTTTGTTATGAGCTACATAGCTCATAAAAGAAGCATGCAAGAACAATTCCTGCATTTAAATTGTCTCACTTGAGGTCCAATGGAAATAGAAATAGGGAAATCAGAGGCTCTACATAGTACATTCTTCAAAGTAACATCTTGGGAGAAACTAATGACATTCTTTTACCTTACTTCTGAATTCCGGACTTAATGATTCCGGAATATTTTTGATTAATTTATTCAGGAGAACAATGCGCATTCGTAATCCTTCATTGCAGAGTCCGATAGCCTATGCTGAAACAAATTGTTATTACCTACATACGAAAGGCAATTCATACTTCTTATGAAATAAGTTGGGTGTGTTAATTACTTTTAGAAAGTGGGATTACTGGAGCGTGATACTAAAATGTATCTTTCATAAAATGCAAGTGATATCAAACTATTTGTAATGAAAATTAATGTGCACACGTTTATTATAGCAGATATGTAGCTTTTATTGATGTTCCTACGATGGATATTTTCCATAGATTTGCCATTTTTATTGATATTTCTAGGAGGGATTATTTTCCATACATTTGCCATATTTGTATATTTATATTCAACGAAAATATAGAAAAGTAGAAAAGTATATGCTTTCTTATGTATCTTCATGAATATCTATCAACAATATATTGCCCACATTCTTCACTCTTTATATCTATACACAGTTTATAAGGATATTTTTAGGATCATATTTCTACGATTTATCATACTTGTGTTTTTATATAAACAGAAAATATATTTGTGCATGTAGAAAATTATACAATCACTTATATATCATTATCCATGCGTTTCACTTATTATTCACCTTCCATTTTTGAGGGAATAAATTTCCTATTTTAAAGCATATCCTTTTATTTCCATGTACAGGCAACGATATCAATAGATCTAAAGTTTCGTATGATAATGCTATAATAATAAAATAATATGTTCAAAGATTGAATAGTCACTTTGATAGACCTCATCTATTATGAATCCTAAGAGAATGGAAGCTCGTCAATTGGCAAATCGAATTACTTCAATTCCCAAACTTCCAGCTAACTGTTTGCACCCCCAAAATTGTACAAACACTAGGCAAAGAAACTTAAAATTTGTGTAAAAATGGTATTCTAGTGAATTTGACTACGATAGTTTTTTTTATAAATATCATAATTTCCAGCGTAATCTCAGTGATTGAGGCATATTTGAACTGTATAGATGTTTTACATTTGCACCTTTTGAATTAAATCGTAGTTTTATCAAAATTTATCTTTATAATGTCTTTAGAACATTTATCTTTAGAACAAGAAATGTATTACTATTTGATACTTCGTATCCTTAAAATAACAATTTTAAGAGCTTTTTCTTCGGTTCTTATAAAACAAAGAGTGTTTTTTCTTTTCAATTATTATTTAATATAGACCAGATGATAGCTCTTGAAATATATTTAAAAGAAACTAAATATTAATGTTATATTTAATGTATGTTTTATATAGTACAGCTAAAGTATAGTACATAAGTAAAGTATATATAGCAATTTATGTTTTTAGAAATTAAATGTGTCTCGCATGTTCTAAAGAAAATCCTTGCAGTCTGAAAAGAAGTAAGTTTCTAAATACTTAATATTTAAATTTGTGTGAATTACTTATGGCTTGTTTCATTTTGAAATTTCCTATTGTCATCAAAAATATAGTAGAATTATAATTTAAGACATTCGAATGTATTATAACTATGTTATACCAATATCCCTAATATTAAATGAAAATGTACTCAATACATATGCCTAGTTTATTTCTGTATGTATTAATTTGTATTATCTATTGCATGAATTAATATCAATTAAATAATCAATGATTTAGTTTGCTTAAATGACTAAAATGTATAATTTCCTTTTAAATCTAGTATTTTTTCTGTTTTAATGAGTTTTTAAACATTATACATCAAAAAAATTTCTGCATAATGAATTCCTTATAAGGAAGATAGATTTTAAAGAAATGAAAGTTGAATTATATTTTAATACGCATATTTAAAGTTAATTTATAGTACAAAGAGTAGAGTATAACATATAATTTTTTCTTACATTATCCAGAATTAGTTTTTCAACAATTTTCATTATAAAAAGTAAAAAGGACATTTGTAATTTTATAAGAAATGAAATATTTTTGTTTTACAAATTTGTGCACAAATTTATTATAACATAACCTAAAGATTGCAATCTTTATTATAAGTTGGAATTTTAAATCAATGTATGATTAAAATTCTGATACTCAGATCTAATGAAGATAATTTGTTAACATTAATTATTAATCACGTCAAATGAAATAAAATTTCTATGCCTTTGTAATTATTCAAATGTGAGAGAGCATAATTCTTACTGAGATTCATTAAGAATAATAAAAGAAAGTTCTTAAGCGAAAGTACTGAGTTGAGGACAATAATTTCATTTTCTTTGGAATATCTTGATCGATTTTAACAGATTAAGTTTCCTTAAGGAACGTGCAGCTAAAAACAGAATGACATTTAACTTGTAGCTATAAATATCATTTTTAAAGGCAGATATATCCGTCTAAGTAGGTCAGTAATATCTTCATGCAGATACCTTTTATTACGATTTTATACTACAATGGCTAATTAATCATGTTAAGAATGATGTAGAAGATTTAATAAAAATATAGACTTATCCGTCAGAAATAAAACTGTATGTTTTAAGAAATTATCAAAAACTGCATAGAATAGATAAACAAACAATAATCACATATTTAAAAGTTTTTTTTTTCTAAATTTTAGAGTTCCTAAGGAAAGTAATACAAATTTATAATTTAATAATGAATAATGAAAGTATTATTTAAATACCTATTTTGCTGAATATTTTTCTCCAATATAAGTAAACTTACTAAATCACAATGAATATTTCCTGACAAAAAAATGTTTATATAACTCAAAAAGCATTTCAAATAAATCAACGTTAAATAATAATTCAATATTTAATAATTATTTTAGAAAATAGAAAAACTTCTTTTAAATTATTTTGAACATTGTACAAAAATAGCAATTAAAATGTGTTGCAATGCTTATTTATCATTTTCAATAAGTGATTTGTAACACATTATTTAGGATTTTATATAGTTTTCGATCTTAGAGAATCCCATTTTCTCTCACCAGATCATCCTATGCTTTTAAAAGTATTGTTTAGTTTTCAATTATCTAATTATCGCCTATTAATTTCATAGAAATGTGGTTACAATAGTAGTAGTGTCACTAAATCAAAATGGACAATTCTTATGGAGACACACTTATATTACGACATGTTGGGATTTGAAACTAATTTGATAAGCATTAGATGAGCAATATCAAACTGTTTACCTAATTTTACAATTTTCATAACCAAAAAATACCAATTTTTAGGTCTATTTATATGCCTATATATAAACATAGAAAATTACAATATATTTTAAATATAATGGGTTTGCAAAACAATTTCATATTAGCCTATTATATGAAACTAATTACCACATTACAGTAAATATAACTAATAAATTATTCCTTAAAATTTTAAAGCTTTTGCATGTAATGTTAAATGTATAAAGATAAATCTATATTAGGAAATTTTAAATCAGGTTTTGATATACAAAATTTTCTTAAGGTGTAATTTAGTAAAAAGTCAATATTTTTAATGACTAATAATTCTGATAAGATTCTCTGGATTGGAATAAGTTTTTTAAATAAATTTTAAATATCTATGCTTATTGAGTATTAATTGTTTGAAATATTTAAATGTATTGGGTGTTGAGAAATAACTGACATCATGTGAAATGTATTTGTTTTATGCATTTTTAAGGCTTTGATAAATCAAAAACAATAAATTAATTTGCAAACATTAACGCATTTTGAAAATATTAAATCTTTATGACTTTATATATCCACCAATAATGTTTTGGGGTAATAATGAGGCAAATAGTTTAAATATTACGTAGTCACTACATTATTTTTTAAACGAAAAATATAACACGAAGAGTTTTCGCTTTTAACAGCTTAATAAATCTTGAAATAATTTTTGTTCTTCAATTCATAGCTTTTATTTTCTACTTTGATCAACTTTTACACTTTTAAATCATTTATATTACGTATTTCAGCTGTTCTATTCGAAACAATATTTGTCCTAATTAATTATTGTATTGATACTCCAATTATTTATTTTCATAAGTCATTTCCAGAAAAAATAGACTGGTAAAGTATTTTTAAAATAAATACTAAATTATTTTGGAGATAAATTATACATATAACATTTAAAATTAAAATGTATTACGCATATTTAGTCTCTGGTATTTATATCAAAAGAATTGTAACAAACCTTGGTCTTGCAAATGTCAAGTTGAAAATTAGAAAATTATATACATTTTCAGAAAATATGTTGCTGAATCATAGTAAATAATATTACCTGAATTCTGTAAGTAATTAACAGTATCTGAAAGGAAAAAATTAAATTTCATACAAATTTTATAAATTAAAAAAGCTTTTTTTACCTATTCCTGTATATTTACAAAAAATATAAGGAAATATTAAACTACAGTCTTCAGAATCATACCAAGAAACAACCATTTTAATGTATGTCAAAATAGAAAACACTTTTATCTAACCTAAAATCTTTCATAAAATAACTTATGAAACTTAATACACTTACCCGATTAAATGAAGCTTAGGTAACAGCCGGCGCAATGTAGTTGCTGAGAATCTAGAACTTTTCTTTATAAAACTATTACAGAAATTAAACCAGTTTTATGGCTTAGATTTTGCTCAAATAGTCACTTGCAAAAAGAATTATAACTCTATCTCAAATGTTTGTACTTCTATAACGGATTTTTCTCGTATTAAAAAGAGAAAAGTTTTGTTTGTGTGCTATAATTAGACTTTTTCTCCGGTTGATCTATAAAAAGCATTCGGAAGAAAACTCTTGCGCTTCAAATAAATTAATTAAAAAGAAAGCTGCTATCAAAGTTTTTATAGTTGATTCTTGGTACAAAACCATCTACTGAGTATGATATCCTTTTCAAAACAGTTGAGATACTGCATTCAAGAAATACAAATGGAAATAAGACATGTTATTCAGACAAAAGACGTTAACATTAAAGGTTTATAGTATTTTTCTTTTTCTTTTAAGAAGTAAAAGAAGTAGTATAGTTGCGAAATCTTTTGGCCTTCAGATTTCAACTTAAGTATCCATTTTGACTGAGCAGGGTTCCATATTTGAGTAGATTAAGAGTTAAGAGAATACAATGAAACTTTAAATATCGATGTTGACATCCCATGTATGAAATCAGTTTTATGTTTTATAACTTATATACCTTTGCTGATGGGGGAAAACGTCTCTCGCATCTGCGAGCACCAGCTTTAAGCCGTACGTGTCCTCTGGGTATTGCTAAATGAGAGACAACCTCAGGGGCATGCGTCCTTTTGGTATAGACGGGTGTCACGAGCCCGGGGTTCACCTGAGTGATCTTTTTCTAGTTTTTTCCCTGGTAGTCTCGAACTTGCCTCTGTAGTGCTTGTTCCTTACTGAGGTTGACCACATTAATTCTCGAGCAATGACGGACCTCTCGTAGGTCAGCAGTAGCTTTATAGCTGTCGTGTTTGCTTTCGTGCAGACTGCATAGCTGCTGTATGGGCGAAAAGCCTGATTCAGCTTAGGAAATACCTTACACTTTGCTCATACCACTTACAAAAATAATTATAACTCCATCCCACATGTTTGTTGATCTATAACTGTGTTCTCTCGTATTGGAAAGAGAAAAATTTTGTGTGATATAATTAGACTTTTTCACATTTTGGGCAATAAAAAAATTCAGAAGAAACTCTTAAGCTTCAAATAACTTAGCTAAAAAGAGAACTGGTATCTAGTTTATATAGTTGATTCTTGATATAAAAACATTTAACGTGTATGAAAAGTTTTTAAAACAGTTCCATTCAAAAGTACAAATGATAATAATAGAGGTTTTTTTTCATAGAAAATTCTTTAATTTTGAAAGTTTATAGTATTTTTAATTTTTTACAGGGTAGGAGAAACACTGTAATCCTAAACACTTTCGGTTTTCAGAATTCAACTGAATTACCTATTTTGACCATATATGTATTATTTGCCTTATATTATAGTCTTTGCTTAGAATGAAACTTTAAAAATTAAAAAAAAAATCAAATTTCTCTATCCCTGACTACATCCCTAAGTAATTAGTGTCAATGTGACATCATCACATATGTATGCATTATTAATGCATAAAATGAATCAGTAGTAAAATTTTTATATTTTATATATTGGAATCTTAAGCGCCCACAGAGAATAACCTATCCTATTTGGAATGCTGCTTGCATATCCTGTCCTAGGGAAAAGTACATTACAGTTTAAAAGATATAACAGTAGTCAATATCAGGGAAAAACGATAACTTGGTTTGGAAGATTCTGAGTTCCATCTTAATTATGACTAGAGTATAATTAATTCAGAATTTTTCAGATTCAGAATTATGCTCAGAAAGGAAGAACAAAATAGAATGACAACAAAAAATTAACAATGAGAGAAAAAGAAAATAACGATAATGAAAAAATGGATAAGCAGCTATTTCTATTTTAATTAGATCTGATATTTAAAAAGAAGGAAAATATAAATTGAGGTATGATGCTGTTCACAGATGTAAAGATGGCTTTAAACATGCCATTCTGGAAATAATACACATGTAAAGCACTCTTGGCTAAAAAAATAGGAATGTTTCAAAATTCCAGTTGTATCAAATGTGTGTATAATTATATGGTTTACAGCGAATAGTTGTTATGTCTATATTATCTGAATTAGTAAAAACTGTTGATTAACAATTGAACTATGCATTTACGTCACATTGTACAAACAACATATTACAACCCGTTTCATTACACATAGAGATTTAAACATAAAAGAAATAATGATAAGTAAATGTACAAAATACTACACGCAACAAGTAAAACAAAAAAGAAATATTGAAAATCTTATCTTTTGATAAAAACCAGTTGAAAAAATGTACTTTTATTTTATGAAAATATTACAATTAATAAACCCAAAAAAATTATAGCCTTCAGCATTTCATTCAAATTAGATCAACATTTATCTTTCCAATGTAACCTCTGTAATATATATATATATTATATATATATATATATATATATATATATATATATATATATATATATATATATATATATATATATAATATATATATATATATATATATATATATATATATATATATATATATATATATATATATATATATATATATATTATATATATATATATATATATATATATATATATATATATATATATATATATATATATATATATATATATATATATATATATATATATATATATATATATATATATATACATATATATATATATATATATATATATATATATATACATATATATATATATATATATATATATATATATATATATATATATATATATATATATATATATATAAATATATATATATATATTATATATATATATATATATATATATATATATATATATATATATATATATATATATATTATATATATATATATATATATATATATATATATATATATATATATATATATATATATATATATATATATATATATATATATATATATATATATATTATATATATATATATATATATATATATATATATATATATATATATATATATATATATATATGTGTGTGTGTGTGTGTGTGTGTGTGTGTGTGTGTGTGTATATATTTAGAGAGAGAGAGATAGATAGATATGAACATAACTTGCACTATGGAAAATAAACATAAAAAATGGGGAAATTAATTCTCGATAAAAAATATTACAGTATTTTCAATTAAAACTGGTCAAAAAAATGCAGACATAGAAAAGTAATAGGAATCATTATATTATTTTTCGTTATCATTTGAAGACCAGCTTGTACATAATAAAAATATACTCTATTTGAATCATATATGTTTTTTGAAAATGTTTTTTTTTTGCCAAATAATCAAGATATCGTCACTAAAATTACATACTTTCTACATATATTTTTACTTTATTGATTGTATTAATTATGTAGTGATATATAATAACAGCGCGATATAATTGTACTATTTGAAAGAGATCCCATTAGCTAAATTTTAATAAAACTGAAATTTCTACTAAGAATTTACCATTGAAAAATAATATCAAGTTACATTCATCCCTATCTTCAAAACTCGCATTTCAATTTAGTAAAATAAAGGAATAATTAAACTGTTCATTCACACATAAACTCTTATTAATTAAATTTCATTTAACTAAAGAATTTAATAAGACATACTGAAACTTAATTTAAATCGAATATATGCGTTAAATACTACTGAGAGATGTTCACATTTAATTCACAGACAATTAGAAATTTGACATACACATGTCATTATAGTTTAAAATTCAACAACATTATTCAGAATTTTCCTGACTATTTAAACTTTATTTAACTATATATTCAGGCTATTTCTAGTTTCAAAGGAACAGAAATTACGCTTTCAAAACTATATAGAGTGAATAAATGGGGAGTGTTTTGTGAAAATGAATTATACATATAACTAGGAAAGATATATAGATTAATTTTTCAATGGCATTAAATTGTATACAACATTATTTTAATGGCTATAAAACTTAACAGGATTAAACTGTATTATAGTTTCATTAACTGCATTTGGGAGCGTATTGGCAGTCATTTCTATCTCGTTTATTACAGTTTGGTATAATTATTTTTAAAATCCTTTATATCTCTAATATTCAAGATTCTGACATTTTATTTAACTTGTATCAAATATGTTTGATTAATTTGAATCGCATAAAATAATCTTTGAGCAGATTTGAGGATTTTTTTATTTAAAACATTAAAAATTTTCTTTAATTTTCATTTTTTATGAACAAGTAACGATACTATACGTAGGTAATTTTCGAATTATTATTAATGTATATTTAAGCTTTACATTTTATTAATATCTCTCTACTATTTACATAAAATATCGGAATTTTCTTGTTACATAAAATTTGTTGGTAATGTAGAAATTTGAATTACGTTTGTGGTAAATATATTTGAAATTGAAATTAAAGTGAAAATTTATTATCTTAAAGGCAAATATGGATTCTCTAAAGTATTCATTTACGTTTTAACTTTATTATTAAAAATGGTCATAACTTATTTCTTACACGAAATTTAAGGATATATATCGTAAAATATATGTATATATATATATATATATATATATATATATATATATATATATATATATATATATATATATATCAGCGTTAAACTCTTTTGTTTCCTTCCTGTTGGCGAGCGTAACTCGCCCACCTACTTTGATAGTTAAGAGCACTTAAAATTACTTATAATTTGAAGAGTAACAAATTCCTTTCTCAAGCGGTTAGCGTCCCAAAGGTTATATAAGGCTGCGTGACCATCCTTTGTTGGATTTTTGCTCTGTACGCTGCATAATAAAGATGTTATAAAACTTATCCTGAATATTCGTATTCTTGTTTCGACCACGCCGTGAAGCATAGCAGGCCAAGTTATGTTTCATATATATATATATATATATATATATATATATATATATATATATCAAAGAGAGAAAAACTATTTTCTCTTAATCCCATATTTACAAAAATAATTCAGAAATATTGTAATTTCCATCTAATACTCTCTATGCAATACCACTTATTTTTAAATTTAAAATATGAAATATTGATGTGCCTTTCTCGTCTACCTTTTTTTTTCTCTATAACTATACTAATATATTTACATTTATGAATTTTTACTTTCTCTGTAACATTCATTATTAATATTAAAGGTTATTTCCTGTTTGGGGTAAATATGTTTCAGATTTACATGTGATAAATAATCTTTTCAATCATTTAGCACAAATTTTAAATGTTGCTACTTTTTTAGGAAGGAAATAATTTTCCTCGTGTGACAAAAGCATGCAAATATTATTTCTCATTGCTGATAAAATTTCTATGTCCAAGGTTTTGAGCTAGAAGATTTTTAAGTCTCAAGAGAAATATTTCTTATTACCTCTATTACAAATAAATTACTTTTTAATGATTTATTAAATTTATTTCATATAATACTCTAATTCTCATAGGAGAAATTAACTTTTCTATGATATTAAAGAAATATATATTTTAATTATCTAGGTGTAATGCAAATATATTAAATGTAGACAGAGATGAAATAAAATTTTTTACGGATAGTTAAAATAAAAATGTATTCCGTAGTTCATATTTTTTTAAAAGACGTTTATCTTATCAGTTTAATATAATACATTTATATTAAATTTTTTATCAAAAGATTACTACACATTTTTGCTAAGCTGAACTATTTTTTATATTAGTCCGAAAGATTTAAACAATTTTGGTTATTCTTAATACCAATTTTTATATTTTCTGCAAGATAATATGTTAGTGTTGCATGAGTAAATATATATTTGTCAATTAAATACGCAATATGCAATCATTCCTATTAACCCCTTCTGGTAAAATGACGAGTCTAGCTCGTCATTAGTTTTTCATTCCATACCGCACAATGACGAGCTACACTCGTCAAGCGATTAAAGTTACTGTTAAATATGATAATTAATTTAGTTTAAAATTTCTAGTGTACTGAATTTGGCAACACTTTTATCACTTGTGAAACACAAGTCACTATTGCATATTGTTTACTTGGTACAATCATTGCCAAATTAATGAGTCAGAATAAAAGAAAACCTACTAAGAAATGTCGTGTGTGTTACAAGAATCAAATTAAAAGTGAGACTACTTGGCGGTGTAAACAATTACGAATTCCTTTGCACTTTGTTTTGAAAAGTACCACTCGCTTGACGACTATTATCTGTATACCTTATATTGTTTTCCTTTGATATTTTCTTAATTTAACTGTTGCTGATATTATTTAACACTATGGAAAAAGTGGATTTTAATTAAGAATATGTAAGGATTGTAAAATGAAACAAGTTTTTTAAATAAAAATTAAATGGTTATCTCATGCACAGTTTTTCATTATTAAATCATACCGGAAGAGGTTAATTGTTACAAGTAAGTAACAACAGTTTTATTCAATTAAGTTAAATAAACTTAACTATTGGATTATCAGAAATACAATAGGTCGAATATGAAAGTATAGTTTGCGTAAATATTTTCTTGGTTTCAAAAATTGAAATAACAAATTTGTAATGTTTATTATGCATTTTCGTGAATCCCCTCCACGAAAAAAATTGAATTTCTATTATTACACTCTTTTAAAGCTAAAACCTACTCTAAGTAAATATTAGAATAATTTTAGAAAAATTCTATATATGATTACTGTAAAGAAGTGACAAAGTCTGTAAAATATTTCAACAATATTTATGAATAGAAATAAAATTAATTTAGAATAAACAATCAAAATTTAAAATAAGCATTAACTTAGAAAACCACTTTTAAACGGCCTAATGTAAATTAAAATAATTTTTTTCCATGGAGCATTTTGGTTCTTTTAAGGCTGATTTAATAGTTTGTTAAGTATTTACTCTTACCACAAAAATATGAAACTATTGTTATGAATAAATACAAATATGAATTTCAGATAAATAAATAAGTAACATTTTACAATTATTTAGAAATTTGTAAATAATCTAAACTAATTTGATTTAAGAAATTTATCGTAAATTGTAGGAATTTCCCATCAAGAGAACATTTAGGATTGGTTATCATATATTTAGTAGTTTATATTGTTTTAGATTTACTGTTATCCACCCATTTACACACGGTAACTTGCATATGTCTCTGTACTCATCCATAATGATGTTTAACCCAATTCTTGTCACACTTCAGTGTTGCACATAATTTGTGATAAAGCTGTCTTTATAAATACATGGCTTCATTTTTCCATTGCACCTATTTCGCGTTATGATTCTTCCTCTAGGAGAGAACAGCCTTTTTCTTTCTTGTATAGCTAAGTGACATGTAGAGATTTCATATTTGGATGGCGTGCGTGCCAAACATTCCCCCTGGTGCATAGATCGATTTCGGTATTTCCTATCAACACCATTAAATGCAAATATATAGTTTAGTTATTTTTACTGCATGATACACATATTTTCTTAAAGTATGTATATATGTATATATATATATATATATATATGTATATATGTATACATATATAATATATATATATATATATATATATATATATATATATATATATATATATATATATATATATATATATATATATATATATATATATATATATATATATATATATATATATATATATATTATATATATATATATATATATATATATATAATATATATATATATATATATATATATATACATATATATATATATATATATATATATATATATATATATATATATATATTGTATATATATATATATATGTATATATATATATATATATATATATATATATATATATATATATATATATATATATATATATATTATATATATATATATATATATATATATATATATATATATATATATATATATATATATATATGTGTGTGTGTGTGTGTGTGTGTGTGTGTGTGTTTGCTTGTGTATCCGAAATTTTTGAAATCTTGAAGAATTTAATTATTTAAAAAGATATTATTTATCAGTTCTTTTAAATATACTTTATTTTTTTCATACAGTGTCTAATGATCTAATGACATTTAATAAAAATTATACAGCTCATTTTAACTCTTCCTGTAAAAATAACAAGAGAAAAAAGTTAATGATAATTAACAGATAATTTTTTTATAATATATCAATAAATTGTTTTGAGTAAAGAATTTTAAAGCTATGTTTAAACATTTATTTTTAATTTTTTTCTATAATAATACAAATTAATTAGTAGGTAAACTTCGATGGTAAATTGCATGCTGAGCTTTCCAAATGCTAATAATATAGAAATAGTTTTTTGGGGGGTTATGGGAGCAATTAAAGAATAAATTTTAATCATTGTAATTTCACAGAATGCAGTCGTGCATTTACTTTCTAAGTGATACTTGTATTTTACATTTCCGTGAGACATAAATATCAAAATTTTATTTCAGATCGTACTAATTAAAAATTTAATGCCATTTTAATCTCCCATTATTGAATAAATTTCTTAAAACACGCAGCTCCCAAAACACATCAATTCCTATAATAATGAGGGCTATAATAGCGCTGTTATTGAAGCAATAATTTCTTGTTACACTCCAAAGTTTATAAATATTACTAAAATTCATGTGTAAATCTAAAAGAATTCTTCATAACGTTTTATAGTAAAGGAAATGCTGGAATATTTTAATAACTGTATTTTTGAAATTATATTCAATTGTAATATTTTGTTCCTTAAAATAAAAGCAAAAAAATATAATAATATTTGTATGCAACATATTTTGAACACATAGTTTAAATAATTATGTAAAAATAAATATATGTATTATATAGGCGTATAATTTTTTTAATAGAATAAATATCCCCGTAATTTTTTCCTCTTCTAACAAAACAACTATTTTAAACCTACTACAACTATTATATTAATCAATGATTATTTTAAAGAAAATATGTATTCCTTTAAAATAACAGAAGAAAATAATAATATTATTAACAAGAAATAAATAATCAAAAAATAATAATATTATTTCTCATTCTATTTCTAATAATGTATAAAACATTCAATTTTCAACATAATTCAAAATATCTACATAGACAATGATATTAAATAAAATATATATATGACCCTAAAATCTTTAATAAATTGCTTTTAAGAAGAAATAAAATTTGTAAAATATAAGTCTCCTAACATAATTAAAAAAATTTCCAGAACATTGCATTTGAATAAATTTCTTTCATTATTTTATGTAATGTTTAGAATTTATTTACACAGAAACATAACTGACTATATATTTTATAGTAAATAAAATTTACAGTTATACATTGTTTTAACAACATTTTGTTCTATTTTGTTATTATATTATACTTACTGTAACTCGACTAAATATTTGAAGATTTTGAAAATAATGTTTAATTTTATAACTCAATTTCAACTGACAGCGTCAAGAAATTTAGGATAAAAATTAATATACTATAAATATTTGAAGTTATAAATAAGATAAATAATATAAAAAACAATTAAATGTCTTAAAATTTAATAACTTCACGTTTTTATGAAATAAAAAAACTAATTCTATACCCAAAAATTAACTTCAGTACATTTGTGTAGGCTTAGTATAACTTTATTAGGACAATAAATACTTAATTTTCGATAATCATATTATTTTACTCAATAGGTTCATTTTACCTTTGTGAAAAATAGTATTTTATATATTTAATTATTTAAATCTAACATTTTATAAAATAGTCTTACATCTGAACTTTAGCATTAACAGTAAAGTGTTATTTATTGGTTGAGCTCGTATCTCTGAACTGATCCATACCTCATAATTTGTTGTTTATGAAACCTATTAAACAGTTGCAATATGAAATTAACTCGTGCAGTAAATGGATACCTGTTTGCGTTGCATTCATGTTCCCATCATATTTCTGAGCAACCATCGTGATTGTTCGATTACAGGAACATAGCACAGTTATTGAGGAAGCATTTTGCTCAGTTTACGAACAGCATTCTCATGCTCAAAAGCCCCATATAAACAATCTTTGGTATGCATAATACGTGTGTATCAAAACCTTGTAATAATCTTAGACAAACACAGTAGTAATTTCTACGATTGGCATTGCAAAACAAATATTTAATATTATGTGTTGTTAATATTAAAACAATGATATCTCAGTTGATAACAAATTGTTAAATGTGAATGACATAGTATAACAACAAAATATATGTATTTTATAACAATTTTTTTTTAATTCTAGAGACTACTCTAGATTTTTTAACTTTAGTACATCAGTTTTTTTTTGTTTTTAAAATATGTGTGTTTTTATTGATATTTATAGTTACATATGTTCTTAGTTACATATTTGTAAAGCACATAATTATATAATTGAGACAAATTTGAGTTTGGAATCTTGTTAACCCTGATTATTCAAATATTTATACTAAGATGAGTTTTTCTAAATATCATTCAAATGTTTAAGAAATGTTATGTATTCATGGAAACCATAATGCAATAAAAGTGTTTAACAAAACGACTATCAAACTGAAATTACAAGAAAACAATTCTTATCGTAGCTTACATTCATGAATATAAATGTATGTATATATATATATATATATATATATATATATATATATATATATATATATATATATATGCATACATACATTTATATTCATGAATGTAAGCTAAGATAGGAATTGTTTTCTTGTAATTTCAGTTTGATATATATATATATATATATATATACGTGTGTGTGTGTGTGTGTGTGTGTGTCAATATGCATTCAAATTCGTTCCAAAAATGTTTGAACACCCTCCGATTTTGTATATTTTTAAAAATATTGCTTTTTGGAAGTGGATTTTGAAAATATAAAAAAAGTATACTTGATACACAAACACGCATATATATATAATGTGATATCAATTATGTTTTGTTACTGAGAATAAGGAAGAATATTAATTTAATTATAGTAAGAACATTATAATTAAGAAATGTATTCATTATAATGAATTAGTGTTATAAAGTAAACTTGATACATTCAAATACTAATAATTATAAATATAGTAATAGGGAAGATATCAGAGATGCATTGCCATATGTTAAAAAACAAAATGATGAGATTTATTGATGTTATCAATTATTAATTCTGTGTGTTAACTATGCTGTATGTCAGAATCGAATGTGAATTATATTTCATACAAGGTTATTTGTCAAAATATCAAAATAAAATTCAAATTGCACATACGTTAATGAACACATTTTTCTGTCAAGTCTCTGAAGAAAAAACAAATATTTTACACTTCTACAACTCAGTAAGATATAAATTCCTTGTATATATACTCAGATCAAGTTAATACAGATTTTTAACTGTTTTTTTATGTTACCATACATATTCAAGTGGCATACTTTAGATTTTAAACTACATTATGTAATTTTTAAATGAAAAGATAATTTATATTAAGATAATTTGAATATTTACATGAAGAACGAATACAAAATCAATGAAAAACAGCAACTTAAAAATAACATCTGATGATTAAATATATATTTTACAAAAATGAACATGCCAGTGAATGCACTAATTACACATAATTTTATATTCTGAATAAATATTCTGAAAGTATTACCACGAGTTAAAGAACACATAGAAAACCCTCAAAGTAATTTGAAGCATCTTTAAATACACCTATAATGTAATTCATATTGTTGGAGTTTTATAATAGAGCTCTTAAAATCAAAAATAAGTAAGCTACGTTTAAATTGTAGGTAAATTGCGTAACAGTAAATATGTTACATTTTTATTACAGATTTTTAAATATTCTTTTCTTTTTTTTCAAAAATGAATCGCACGATATATCCTTCTTACTATGGGAATTTTACAAAATACATATCAATCAAAACAATGATCATGAAAACATGTATTCACATGCTCTAGGCTTAAAAAGTATACATTACTGTCCTTACATCACTAACTCCATGTTTGACAATGTCAAAATGGTGTTGTCAGGATTTCGAAGTAAGCGTAAATTGTATTTTAGGGATTTGCCCAAGAATATTTTCCCCAGTTTGGTGTAAAATTAATGTAGCATTAAGACAGAATTTCTTTTTAACTAGCTCTGGCTAACCAATTAACGATTAGTACATATTTTTTCCACGAAATTTTGCATCTGAAATTTTGATAGGTCTTACATTATTCATATGTTTTGACATAAATTTTACATGTGACATACGTCTGACTTTACTCAAATCAAGCGCCGTGATTTTGCCGTTGTATCTATAATAAAAGAATAACCAATACAAATTACGGAAAAAAGAATTATTTCGGTAGATAATTAGACATTACTTGCAAATAAAAAGAAACAAATATGTTATATTCTATAAAATTATTCTTTAATGAAACATACAGTTGCGATTATACATTTATTGTTCCTATAAACAAAATATTTATTCTTAATATCATATATAATTTAAAGAAAATGAAAGTATTGCGTGATTTAATATTTTAAATGTTTAAATAAAATATTAACGGACACAAAATGCGTGTCAGTGTTTCATTTACACAGAATATAATTTCCCTTATTTTACTCTGAAATAACCATTTCAGAGTATTTGAAATTTGCAAGTATAACGAACATTACACATTTACAATTTAAACTATTATTTATTATTTATTACATTCTGTAAACATTTGATAAAATAAAATAAAACTTTACTCATACACGAAATGTAACAAGGAAATAAGGTATTGGATTGGTGTAACGCTCACGCTGAAACATTGTAATAATTAACTATATATAATAAATTAGAAGCACAATAAAATAAATGTAGATAAAATAAAATATTGTACTATGAAATGCTAAATAAATTTAACAATTACAACATGTACTTATGTATTTCTTATATTAAAATGCATTAAAAGATATTTATTGTTTTAGATATCTGACAAAATTACATATACTCAATACAGTTATGGGTACTAAGATTAATAGCTACGTTTTCTATTAGATTTTTCATGAAAATAGTCATTTTAATCATATAGTGTAATTTCAAAATGCAATATACGGAGAATAAACCATTCTAATCACACATTAAAAATATAATATACTTTAAAAATCCATTATAGTTAAAGAATAGTTACAGCGAAAGAACATTTTACTTTAACTCTATCACAGAATGAATCAAAATGAAGTTTTATTACTAATATATAGAGTTCAAAGTTAAATAATTTTGGTTTCTCTTTATTAAATGAGAATTACAACACGTAACTGAAATTTATCATTAAATTTAGGTGCATCTTTTTAAATTTCATCTTTAGTCCTATTATTACCTTTTTTAAAATATCAGTACGCACACACACACACACACAGATATATATATATATATATATATATATATATATATATATATATATATATATATATTATTTTTTACATCAAATGAAAAGCAGTTTTATATCTTCACATCACAAGATATTTAAAATATTTTTAATCCCCTTTTGTATTTTTTGTTTTAATAATATAATTATAACAAATTCTAAAAAGATTTTTAAATTTTTTAAATTTTTACAATTTATTACATTTTTGTCTCTTATCTGCACGAAAACTTCATAGGTAACAGGTTTTATTTTCAAATTTGATTAATTGACAATCTTAATTATATAATTATTAAATAAAATATATGTCACTATAAGTGTAATTGTAAATTTAGAATTATAAATTAATTTGATTTAGTCGATTATGAAACCCAATTCTCAAATGGACAACATATTTTTTGTGAAGTTATAATTATATATGTTCCTTCTATATAATGTGATTTGCATTTTAAGGAACATGTGGAGCGAAATTATAACATATTGGAAAAATAATAATTTAGTTTTTTAATTATTTGCAGGAAAAAATTTTTAAAACTTTTCACTTAATTTATACGTTATTTTCTTTCATATATATTTCCAAAGAAGATTTATTATGCAAACATTGAGAAGAAATGTAAAATCTTCGCTGTGTTTAAATATTCTATCCTTTAATTGATTAATTCCCTCAATAATTCTATATCCCTTTAAGATTGTAATACGTCAATAATAGTTTTTTTATTATAAAATGGCCATTATCTTGTGACCAGCATTATTTTTAAATACCTATACATTACTCATATAAACAAATATGGCCTTTATAACTATTTGTACGTTATTACTTTCATAATAGACCATTTATAAATTTCCGTTGATTACATATTTCAAATATTAGCACTTTGAGGTGCTTTAAAAAGCAACAAATATTTTACTTTCATAATAAAAATTTAAAATTTACTTTCGCTTAGTGCTTTGAAACTTGATACAGTTAGGAGTGAAAGTAACATATTTAAAATTACTTCAGTTTATAAAATTTGTGACATGCATACGTAAATTTTAGTATATTTTAAAAATGTTATAGAACTTAATTTATATTTAACACGGTTTTAATCAATATAAAATATACTTTAAATAAAGTTTATTTTTTAAAAGTTTGAAGAATTAATGTTATCATACAATTTATAAACAAATTAATTATAAACACAATATACACAATTAAGAGTACACAATAACTCTTACATTCACAACATAAAGCATTATGTACGAACTATTTATATAATTTATATATATTTATTTAAACATTTTTATACAAATGTGAAAATCAGTAAAAACCATTTACTTTCAACCTCTATATAACAAGGCTATAATTTCAAAATATTATGTCTTGTTAATTTTGTTTGATTTATACGAATTTATATAGCTGAAAACAGTTCAATATAATACTACTCTTTTATTACATTCAATATATTTTTCTTGTATGCAACCAGTTTTTCTTTTTGACCAACATAAAATTTTAAAATTATTGATAATTTCTTTCAAAATATAGTTTCCTTATAAATTTTTCATATAATTTACTTGCAAACACAAAAAAGACTATTTTTTTCTCTTATTATAGAATAATGTGTAAATCCACAAAAAAATTAAATGTTTTTTAAATTTATTTAAATTATAGGTATTTTTATAACTGAATTTTGATTTAATTTTGAGCTATTATTTAATGTTTAATTTAATTTTACTTTTTTATAATTAGATTTTCTTACAATTAAGCTTTATTTCAAATATTTACTCAATAAGAAGAAACATTTTTTGCATTTCTTTATACGAATGCTTTATACGAATTTATATAGCTGAAAACAGTTCAATATAATACTACTCTTTTATTACATTCAATATATTTTTCTTGCATGCAACCAGTTTTTCTTTTTGACCAACATAAAATTTTAAAATTATTGACAATTTATATCAAAATATAGTTTCCTTATAAGTTTTTCAAATAATTTATTTTCAAACACAAAAAAGACTATTTTTTCTCATATTAAAGAACAATGAGTAAATCCACAACACAATTAAATGTTTTATTAAATTTATTTAAATCACAGCTATTTTTATAACTGAGTTTTGATTTAATTTTTCGTTATTATTTAATGTTTAATATAATTTTACTTTTTTATAATTAAATTTTCTTCCACTCAAGCTTTATTTCAAATATTTATTCAATAAGAAGAAACATTTTTTTACATTTCTTTATTTTACAAATTTTTTTACAAGTTTTATTTTACAAATTTCAAGAATGAAAATTAATATAGCAAAATAAACTATGGCATGAAACTTTATTAAATCAAAGAAAAGTAGATATTTTGAGTTAATTTTTTTTCCTAGATTTTTTTACATAAAAAAAGAAATACTCGATAATTTTTATTACTTTTATTCAATTATATTTCAATTTATTTCAAAATTTAATTTTACTTTTTATAATTAAACTTTCTTCAAGTTAAGCTTTATTTCAATTTATTCAATAAAAAACATTTTTTTTTATATTTCTTTTTTTTTAGTGTTATTTTATAAATTTCAAAAATGAAAATTAAAATAACAAATTAAATTAGTGCATGAGACTATATTAAATCTACGAAAAGTAGGTATTTTGATTTAATTTTTTTCCTAATTTTTTATATAGAAAAGGAAATATTCGATCATTTTTATTGCTTTAATTTAATTATATTTCAATTTATTTCAAAAGTTAATTTTACTTTTTATAATTAAACTTTCTTCAAGTTAAGCTTTATTTCAATTTACTCAATAAAAAACATTTTTTATATTTCTTTATTTTTTAGTTTTATTTTATAAACTTCAAGAATGAAAATAAATATAACAAAATAAATTAGTGCATGAGACTATATTAAATCTACGAAAATTAGGTATTTTGAGTTGCTTTTTTCCTTGATTTCTTTATATAGAAAAGGAAATATTCAACCATTTTTATTATATTTTAATTTAATTATATTTTAATTTATTTCAAAATCCAAAGTTCAGTTAACAAATTAAGATTTTATTCTAAATTAAATAAAATCTAGGAATGATATTATTTTAATGTAAATTTCATTTCAATTTTTTATACACAAAAAGGTAATAATTTCTAAATTTTTAAGACTTTATTTTATGTATTTCAATAAGAAATAAATCTAACAAAATAATATTTACATAATTATAAAAATAAAAATTTGGAATGATATATATTTCCACTTAAATTTTAATACCTTCATTTAAAATTAAAGTATTTTTTAATATTTAATTATTTTTAATACTGTTATTTTTAATAACAAAATTGAAATAAATGCATTTAATTAGTACAGAAAATAAATGAAAATGAAAAATACTTCATAAAGGTAAAAGCTATCTCCACTTACTTTTATTTCACAAATAAACAAAAGTTCTTCAGTGTTTTCTGTCGTCTGTATGATGCGTCGGAACACCTGTTAACAACGTGCTCTGAGCGAAAATTACCCAAAGTGTTCTTTGTTCACTCGCACACTTCTCTGCCTACTTCCGACCGTTTCGACGTTCTGAGTCAGACTGAGGGAGTCTATCCCCTAAATCGGGCTTCCGGAATCTTTCGGAATCGTGCGAGGGAGTGTTGATCCGGGTGTTCCCTGCGCGAAAGGTTGTTCCTAACTTGTGATTGGTAGAGAGAACTTGCGTATTGGTACGGTAGTTTAGAACGGGGAATTTTCTTTTTTTTTATTTCCATTTTTTGGAGGAAAAAAAGGGGGCCGTTTAAGTGAAGTTCAGCCTTGCACAAGTGATTTGGTTTTGAAGGGAAAATTGATGGAAAGCTCGAATTTCTTAAACCATTTCTTTTCAACCGAATGCGAGAGCGTTTTAACCGTCGTTTTTCTATATTCCACTGAATAAATAGCTTACGGCATGTTTTCCAAATGTAAGTATGCCGAAACTAGATATCAAAAATATTCCAAAACATGATTTTAATTTTTTTCAAATATCAGATCTTGATTCTTTTAAGAATCCCATGTATTATTCAGGAACTTAGTTAATAAATAATTCTTATACATAACATATAACAATTAATAAATCAGGTAAATTTATTTTTTATAGAATAAATGTTGAAATAAGTTGTTGGATCTTGAAATTTAGTTTTAATCTAAAGCCAGACGATTTTTCGTGTTGAAACAAAATATTTCCGATGAATTTAGCTTCTTCACTTACAAATAACAGCTAAATATAAAATCATAAAACATATAAAGTGTGCACAAAGACTAAATCACGAAAACTAAATCGGTCTAAGTGTACATACATATACATATAATACATATAATGTAATACATAGAGATAATTTGAAAATTGGAATCATATTAAGTATTTAAAAACCAAGCTGTATATGAGTAGTAGATCATAGTAAAAAACTAATGAAATTAATTAAAAATGACAATAAAAACTTTTTTTAGGGGGAAGCGTTTCATTATACAGTGGTTGATACAGGTGTTGTATGACGGAAAGGTATTACCTAACTTGTTATTAGCAGAGGGAACTTGCGTATTTCTAAAGTAGTTCAGAATAGGTTATTTTCATTTTTTATTTCCCTATTTTATATAATTTGAATAAAAATGAGCAGTTTAATTACAGTCTAACCTTGTACAAGGGATTTGATTTAAAAGGAAAATTGATGGACAGCTATAATATCTTCAAATATTTCATTTCAATTGAAAAACGAGCGTTTAAGACTTATATACTCTACCTAATAATAATCACACCGCATGTTTATGGAATATATAAACTCTCGTTACTTGGTACAAAAATTATATTAAAACAGGATTTTAATTATTTGCAAATTTAAAAATAGGGATTTATGTGTATAGAACATGCTATTCGCAAACTTATAAGCAAAACACATGTTTTTATATAAAATAATTAACTACATTTTATATTAAAATCAAATCCCTCACACAATAATTATAGTTTTATTTCTAAAACTTTAACACTCATGGTTGTTGTGAATGACATTACAGCTTAAATATCTGTTTCTTTACATTTTAAAGGCATATGCATATTTTTTCTGTGATTATACCACTACAAAACAGAGAAATATGTCAGTACACATACAGAATATAGAATAAAGTTACATATATTTCACATTTCTAAGGTTTGTAGATAAAATAATGCCACTAAATACCACAAAATGTTTAATCGAGAGTCAAAATTAATGAGATACTAATGTATGAATTAACAAAATAATGTAAGAATAGTCAAGTAATTAAATGATATCCTCGTAACCAGGGATAAAATAGTCCATTGACAAAGTATAATAACCTAAATGAGTATTGGTGGGGGTGGAACAACATATTACTTGTCATATATACTGCCCTCAGGGGCACACCTCCTTTAGGTGTGTACAGGGTTCACAATCCCGGGGTACCTGAGTGATCTTTTCCCAGCGTTCTTTCTGGTAGTCCCGAGCTTACCTCTGTAGTGTCTGCTCCTTACTGGGTTGAACCACATTAAAATCGGACCATGACGGGCCTCTTGTAGGTCAGCTGTGGTTTGGTAAGCATTTATGGGTCACTATTGCGGCATGGTCATCAATAGTTGCTGCTTTATGTCTTCGGGTCAGCGTAAAACACACTTACCTGTAATATTTAAAATGTCATCTTTTGCCTTGCTTTTCTAAAATTTCACAGTATAAATAGTTCACAACATGATTTCCAAATACATGTCTAAAATGTATTCTGGAATGCGATAAAATATATTATATAATTAAGTTAATACTTATTTATATAAACATTTATGAATTTTCAATTGCAGTGGTTAATCATTACACTAATTTTCAGTACATTTTATTTTGTTTGTCTGCTGTATATGTAAAAATTTCGCTGGTAAACCACACCTTATTGGATCGTAGTAAAGTGTACCCCATTTTGAGTTCAGGTTATAATATTTTAGATCCCCAAAAAGAAGGATTTTATTAATTTTTTTTAAATTGCAATTAATTATGGACTTATTTTTTAAATTGTAATTAATTATGGACATATATATTGATATAATTATTGACATAATTATTTATATAAATAATTTGATACTTATTTATAAAAATAATTATGAATTTTTAATTTTCATGGTTGATCAGTACGCTAATTTTCAGTACATTTCGTTTTGTTTGTCTTCTGTATATGGTAAAACACACCGTATTCGATCGTAGTAAAGTGTACTCCATTTTGAGTTCAGGTTATAATAGTTTAGATCCCGAAAAAGAAGGATTTTATTATTATTTTTTAAAATTTTAATTAATTATGGACTTTTCAATCTTTGTTTACTTATGGATTATCTAATAATAATATGACCATAAATTAGCAGCTATATCCTACGGATGCTGAGTATATCCTAATATTTCTGTAAACCTTTCAATAGCTGATACATTGGTGCATAGTTTCTTGCATGGACCTTTGAAACTGCATGATTTGAACAGCCAATAAATAGCAAAAATCATGATCTTAAAATTCAACGTAGCAAATATTTTCACTGTGCTGATAATGGTGTTAAAGCAGTACGAGTACATTCTTTTAGAAAAAAAAATAAGTAATATAGTTTCAAATCCAATTACTATTATATTATTATTAATTTTCATTATTAATCCTAATTAGTAGTATCATTGTTATTTCATACAAGTTTTATCTACAAATTCCTCTCGAAATATTTTATACGCAAAACGTATACATGCAATGCATGCGCAATTCTCTAACTACATATAGCAACATTTTTCTGCTTCCTATATTATCGTCATAGCCAGGTTTCACTGTGTTTGACATCAACCCTCCTTCCCAGTCCTTAGCAAATGTCAAATGCTTCGCATTAAAGGAGGAAAAAGGAGGAAAAAGGAACTCATCGTTGACATACAAATGCGTACAAATGTGAGACCTAATAATTTACTTCAAATGCTTAGGATAAACTAAAAAATAGTTGTTTGTTTGTATAAAAAATAATTCCGAAATAAATACAGGTTTCCTTTTGAATTTTTCTGCGTTAATAATGGGAATATTGTTATAATCTAGTTATTTTTTTATTAAATTACTGGTAATTACAAACGACAGTGCTGTAGTATTCCAACTTCTTTATCATAAATATTAACATTTTTCAGTAGTTTCATGTTACAGGTGTAAGTTTAAATTAATAAGTTTTTCCTTGTATTAAAATCATTTGTGTTTCTTATTCATGTGTAATTTCAAAACAAAAGAATTTTGTATTAAACTATATGTGGACAATGATATTCTAAGCTAATTAATCAAAGCAAGCATAGTTTAACTAGAGCAAAAATATTCGCATTACTCAAATATCTCGAGTATATTTTAAGATACACAAGGCAAAATGACATTTTTTTTATTTATTACCATATTAATATTCATCAAACGCTCCTTTAACAAATTTTACTTGAATTAGTATCAAATATCGTTTACCACTTGAACACATTTGATAAACTGTTTCACTCTTGAAGTTTCAACAAATGATTCAGCTAGATTGAAAGATTAATATATACAGTAAAACAATTAGTAAATAATTTAATAATTAAATTATACATAAATATATTAAATCATTTTTAGGTTCTATAAATTTTGATTAAATTCTTAATTATATTACTCACATTTTTCTGAATGTTCTAAAATAATTTATTATTGATTTTTGTAACTCTAGAAAAGCATGTTAAACATATTAGTATAAATAATTACTTTTTTTTTGGGCAAATCAAAACGTGTTGGAAGTATTGTTAACATTTTTTTTTTCATTTTTATTCTCTTAAGTAATAAATGTAATGCGATTTGGTTTGCTTAATAATAACTACTCATTAAAATTTGATTTTATCCTCTTAAAAATGTTGCATCTGTATTTAGTCAGATGTTTCTTAAATTAAACTCTTATATCATTTATTAAAGCAGACGAAACTATTACAACATTATTTATCCAAGGATTAAAAAGCAGGGAAGAGAGAGTAAAATGTACAAAAATAAACAGTCAAAGATAGATTTAAAAACAAAGTTTCTATAAAAAGCTATTTTAGATATAAAATTCTTTGTACGCATGGGTTCATCATTAGAAATAGTTTTTCTTTCTCTACACCGCCTGTTCTATAAATAAAATGTTTATAAATTCATTGAATTCAAAATCGAGTACATTTATTCTGCATCTTGTGCATTCAGTGTAACAATGAGCTCTTCTGACGACTTACTTATGTAAATAAGAAAATTTCGAAGTGTTATGATGCCAGAGTTTCAAAAGTGTTTCTTCAAATAGATTTTACTACCCATGCTCTAAGTATTTTGCGTCTTTCTGAAAAACCAAATGCGTTTGAACTTGTTTTAAAAAATAGAATAAAGTTTTATTGAACTCTGATATGGGCAAAGGCTTCTCTGATTCATAATATATACAAGGCAGCATTATATTAAACTCTAAAGAACTTTCATGCCACAATAGTAAGGTGGATTTTTTTAACTAATTTTCAATTTCTTTCTTTCATCTTTATAAAAATTCGTAACAGTAATTCAAAATAATGTTTTTATTGGCACATTGTGCAATAAGATATGTTTATCATATCTTGCTACGTATTTTAACATACTAAAATAACAAGCTTAAGAAGTATTATTTTAGCTTATTATTGTATTAATTTTGTTTTAGCTTAATATAAAGACAGTCAACTTTCAACACGACGAAATAGAACTAAAATTACGATATTTTTATCTCATTGAATTATTACTACAATATTACTTAACACAATATTAGTCTATATATTAATTATTCTATGTACAACTTTCAGTTTTCAACAGATCTATCAATGTTTTTTTTTCCTCTAATCTAGTACCGAAAGGTTAAAATATATTTACAAAGTATAAACACAAGTACATAAATGTAAAATATTTACTTTCTCTTAATATTTTAAAAATATATGTTTGACAAGGACGTGTAGTTAAGGCATGAAAGACACATTTCATTTTATATATTAAAACTTCTTTATTGTAATCATTCTGTCCATAGCTATGACATTTAGAAATCCTTTGTTCTCATACTTTGCCACGAAAAGCGTGGAGGATGTTATCATCCTGAGTTCTTGTTCAGAACTGTCTTTTTTGGTGTTGCTACCTAAGCAGTTCCGCTCTAGAGAGTGTATCTCTCCCATTACCTTGTCGTTAATGAGTTCTAACTATTTTTAATTATAACTCGCCAAATTCGTAACCCCTATTTTTAAACCTGACAAGTTCATGTAATTCATTATACGGAAATCAAGATGTGAAGTTATAATATCGATTATAAAAACTACCATTGATAGTATAAAACGTCCTTTAGTGAGCTGTCAAAAGATAATGGTAAGAAACAATGATACACTCAAGTATGGAAATCTTTAGAGGAAATCATTGTGGTTCCAGTATTCTCTTCTGGTATTCAGTCACTGAAAGATTAGTGGTCGTGGGTGAAAGAACAGAGGAACGGATTTTAGTCTCATCACGGATTTCAAAAAATATTTACGTTTTAGCATTTTTCATTACCCACATCGACTGATTATTTCCCACCTGGTCTACACTAGAAAATATAGCTTTTCTTGTCTATCTAATCTTTGATTGTGATATTCATCTCGACAATAATTTATCACATTTTTTGCACCTACTGGCATGTTTTATGCAGGTTTCTATTTCCTCAATTTTGTATCGATTTATGGTATCTCCTACACAACAGAACTCAAACAATCATGTGGAAAACATTTGGATCTTAGTAGCAAACGTTTGTAGATACTGACTTTCAGTACTCAAATGGACTCTGCTCTACAGTCAAATGGATGTCAACGTAGTTAATTAGTTCGCCAACTTTTGTACTAAACTTCATTGAATTGCATATTTTTCTGTAGGTATATTACAGGGGTGGACAAGTTCCCTGATAGTCCAAGTCATTTTTCAAAATTTAAAATTTTTCGAGAGCCGTAATTAAATACGTATTTAAAAGGTATGCAAAAAAGGTATTAAATTTTGTTTTCATTTGGAAGTCCTTCTTCCTTCAATTTTTCAAGGATTTTTTTTAAAATTGTCGATAAATTTTTGCATTGATGAGCATGTAATTTATGTCTTACACCCTTTTCATAACATCAGGATATTTTAAATATTTTGTAACAAGATGTTCTTGGTGAATTATGCTTTGAATTGGTATTGTGGAATTTGAGAATCGTCTCTTAAAAGGATAATAAGACCAATTGTTTTACCCAGCATTGCAGGAGCTCCATCAGATGTAATATTTAAATATATATATAATAACACAAATATGAAAAGGACCTAAGATAAGTTTATCGAAAGCCACAAATAATCCTTCAAAGAACCGCATATGGCTCGCGATCTGCAGGTTGGCAACCCCTGGTGTATTACGTATGTTCAGTTTCACTCCAAAGATTATTTTCATGCATGAGTGTCAGTTTGTGTTTAAGAAAAGAAAACATATAAAATAAAGATTAATTGAAAGAAAGTCCTGAAACTCAAAACTTTTATTTTTACGTTAAATAACTATAACAGATATTTTGTACATAAAATTTTGTACATAGACTTCAAACATGCTTTTCACAAAAATATATAATTAAAAGATTAGTAGAATTTTGTCTGTAAATGAGCCTACAATCATAAAAATGTTTAAGGGAAGCAAATAATAAGCTAGTATCTTCCTATTTCTGTTTATATATTTAGAAAACATTAATATACTACTTGTATAGTAAAGTGGTATTTAAAGAGTGTAATACATAGAATGTAGATGCCCTCATTCTGAATCAAATGCTATTGGAGTTATAAAGCAAGAATTTTGACACACACGCAAAACATTTCTATTATAGTAGCTGGTAAGTGAGTTCTGGAGTAGTTTTCTTCAAAATTTTAAGTTCAATTAAGAAGACTTGATGATTTTCAGATAATTGAAGTTACCTAGTATCACATCAGAATTAAATTTCAAAACAGTGCCATTTAAACAGAGTTTCATGAAATAAATGTTCCACATCACATTCTTATGAATTATTTTTTATATTTATAAAGGAGAAGAAGAAATTGAGTGTTGTAAAGTCTCTTCGTTAGGTAAATTACATATTTTTTCACTTTGTTTACATTTCTCTTCCTTTGATATTGTTTCTTAAAAATTGGAATAGAAGTTTGTAATGGGATATAAAGAATATTTAATGGTTTAGAGGCCTATATCCCATTATGAAATATAAAACCTTTTCACAATATTCATTTAATATACTCTTCTACTTTGCTTGTTTTAACTGGAAAGATTCAGTATACCAGATGCATGGAATGTTTAGAAATATAAATATAACAGTGATGGTAAAGAACTCATGCTATAGGGAAATTGCATTTCAGAAAGTAGTATAAGCACTATTTTTATCTTAGTAATAAAATATTTCAAGAAATGCGTGATGCGAACAGAGCTTTACATAAATATATGGTAACCATTAACTTAAATCACTTTATATCCTATAGATTGCGTAAAAAATCGTACTACTTTAGAAAATTTTATTCTTCCATTTGATACTGTCACCTGACTACATATTGCATATTAAAGCATCTGGGTTAAAGAATATTCATTTTAATAACAAAACATTCTCTTTAACATGAGCTTTGAAAATATTTAAATTTAATAAATTCAATAAATCTTAAAGACTTAGCACAACTACTTTTAGATAAAAATACATATATAAAACATTTTATCAAAATTTCTCTCTACAGTTTTAAAAACTAACTGCTTCATTTGGATAATCATACATACATGGACATACATTATTGTTTTAAGTATTTAGAATGATATTTTTAAAAAAGTCTAAGACCAATGTAGAAAAAATAAATATTACATGAAATACAGAATTATTTATTTACAATTCTCTCAATTGTTCTGTAGGTGATTGAATGTCGAGGTTGCGTGTAGATTTTACCTACTAAGTAACTGATTCCATTTAAGACAAAAACATTTATTCAAGGCGTACGTACTTCGTACTGAAATGCGCTCTCTCTGGTTACATTTTCCCTCGGCTTTTATACCTGCCGAGAAGCGAGAAGAAAAACATGCAAATTATATCTTTGGCAGGATGCCAGGCGCGCGTGCAAGTGCAGATGTCCTTGAGAGTCGCTTGTGTTGCCATGGAGTAACTTCAGTTCTATGAGTGAACCCTAGGTAACATGGCATAAATCCATGCCATAGTCCAGTTCAAACCAGACTCTATTGAATGTGATTTTATTAACGACATTCAAATCATGTGTGATGCTTTAGTAGTAAATCCTGAGCCAAAGTGGGTAAGAATAAAAGGTATTTTTATGTAGCACAGCAAAAAAAAGACACATCATGTTAAATCCAATGAGGGGTGAGGGCCATGAAAATGTACATCATCTTTACATGACTGAATTGTATAACAACGAGATAACAATGAGTAGAACTGCTATTATAAAAAATAAACTGCTATTCATTCTACATCTAAAACAAACTTTGTTTTTGTTGAACAAACGTTGTTTTTGTTTGCTTAGTGTAACATGCAAAAGCATCATTACACGCACACATTTATACATGTGTATACGAGTAGGTACGTATATATACATATAATATTATGTAGAACGTTAACACCTTCTTCAATTTCTGTACATATTTAAGTAAAATAATCTGTACATTCAGCTATTTATTTCATTAAATTAATAGGAATTTATGTGTTTTTGTTTCTATAGTCTGATTACGCATATGTTTGGTGTAAAAACGTTCATTAACAGCAACATTGTGCGTTTCTTTCATCATATTGATGCAAAATATTGTGCCTTTAAAAATTCTTTTTTGTTTTAATCCTCCTCCTTAATCAATATGTTGTTGACATTGAATACGCACTATCATCGGTAACGGGTCATTTAATAGGACAAAGGAAATCATTTCTCGATGAAAGATACTTTTCTGGTTTAGTGCATAATAATGCAACTTCTTTTTTATCAAAATGAGAGATATTTTCTTCACCTTCATTCTTTAGAGTGTCTGAGTAGGAAGAGCCAATTAATCATACATTTTGACATTTTATTAGTAATCTGTTCAACAGTAAGTGGACTTTTCTATTCAAATGATTTTTTGCGGAAACTGCTTATAAAAGTGAATTAAAGACAAATTTTTAAATATTTAAGTCATTTTAGCTGCTTTTTATTTTATCTGTTCCCTATATCCTAATGATTACTACTTTACCAATTAGCTCAAGCGTATTGTACAAACTGTAAATGTACTTTATTTTAATTATATTTCTGTTTCTTACTGTAAAAAGAATTGAAATTTAATGGAAAAAATCATGTTTTGAGAGAAAATTTATTTAATAATATTTATATAGAATTTTTTTAAATTAAATTAATTTGTACAACAGGGATTTATAAGGAATGCAATTTATATATTTATTGTGAAATACCATGAAGGATTTTTGTAGTCCTTGAAAATAAGCAAATGGAAACCTTATCGAACAATTATAATTAATAACTTTTTGTAAGGAAAATACTATAAATAAAATAATAATTCGAATTGAAATATTTTTACTATCATTTAAATTATTTTCTGATGAAATAAGGGAAAAGCAATATATATGGCTAAAACTTTTTAAAAAGGTTATGAACTGTTACAAATTTGACCAATAAAAATACAGTAGCAGAAAGATACAGAAGAATTGTATTATGATTATAGTTACTATATTTATTGTATAAACTAAATTTTAGAAAATTTTATTAAAATGTTCTGTTTCACTACTATACATTTTTTACTAATTAAATTGCATAAAATGTTCTTTTCAACTTTACATTAGAAAATATTTTTATTACACTTAGATTCTTTCATTGTTCTTCAGAAAATAAAAAAATGGCTGGTAAATATTATAACAAGAATTTTTATACATATTTCTAAAATATATATATATATATATATATATATATATATATATATATATATTATATATATATATATATATATATATATATATATATATATATATATATATGAAATAATATATATGGAAATAAAACCTATATACATGTATATATATATATATATTTAAATATATATATATATTATATATATATATATATTATATGTATACAGTAGTATATATATATATGTATGTATATATATATATATATGTATAGTTACGAATATTCCTTAAAATATATATAATATATATATATATATATATATATATATATTATATATATATATGAATATATATATATATATATATATATATATATATATATATATATATATATATATATATATATATATATATATATATATATATATATATATATATATATATATATATATATGTATATATGTATATATATATGTATATATATATATATGTATATATATATATATATGTATATATATATATATATATATATATATATATATATATATATATATATATATATATATATATATATATATATATATATATATATATATATATATATATATATATATATATATATATATATATATATATATATATATATATATATATATATATATATATATATGTATATATATATGTATATATATATGTATATATATATATATATATATATATATATATATATATATATATATATATATATATATATATATATATATATATGTATATATATATATATATATATATATATATATATATATATATATATATATATATATATATATATATATATATATATATATATATATATATATATATATATATATATATATATATATATATATATATATATATATATATATATATATATATATATATATATATATATATATATATATATATATATATATATATATATATATATATATATATATATATATATATATATATATATATATATATATATATATATATATGTATATATATGTATATATATGTATATATATATATATATATATATATATATATATATATATATATATATATATATATATATATATATATATATATATATATATATATATAATATATATATATATATATATATATATATATATATATATATATATATATATATATATATATATATATATATATATATATATATATATATATATATATATATATATATATATATATATATATTATATATATAATATTATATATATATATATATATATATATATATATATATATATATATATATATATATATATATATATATATATATATATATACATATATATATATATATATATATATATATATATACAGACCCGAAGATTGTGGGTTCTATGCTTGCCATGGCGGTTTACCCAAAGTTCGGATTTTTAATTTTAAAATGTTATTTATTGTTTCCTTATGTTCTTGAACATTCTAGATCTTTCTTTAATATGTAAATTAGTTATTTCTCGAATATTCTTTTCGGGTATAAAAGCTGATACCCACTAGTTGTAGGCAAATTCTCGATCTTGTAAAGTAGCGAGTTGCTACTTAGCTTCAATAAATACTTCTGTTAAGTTAAACGGTGTGTTCATTCGAATCTTCGTGATAATATATATATATATATATATATATATATATATATATATATATATATATATATATATATATATATATATATATATATATATATATATATATATATATATGATACTCATGTGATAAATAGTATTTAAACTTTCATTATAATTACTAAGAAATGTTATTACATAGATTCGTACAGCCATATTCCTTAAAATTGTCAGGAAATCGACATTTCTATATATTTTATTATTTGCTTGCTCATTATATGTAAGGGAATTTCCAAAGAATTGTCTCAAGCAAATAAAGTTTTGCAAGTAAATATTTTTTTTAAATTCTTCTTGAATATTAAATTTCTAAGTTTAAATAAATTTTAAAAATTACAATAAAATAAAAGTATAAAGTTATCTTTTGAAATTCGTATTATAGAATAATCTGATTATTCTTAAATCTTAATCGAAAGACTTTGAAATTAACGTACTCTATCCATTACTTAAGTCCTGCCTTAAAACGAACTTCTCTCTTTTCTCTTTACGCTTAAACTGATTAAGAGAAAGATATCGATTGCTATTTCGTATACAAAGACATTTATGACAGATTAGCAGTCTAAGTAGAAAGATAAAATTAGAGTGTATTGGAATCCTTAAGAACAACAATCTTACTATGGCTTACTTTAGTAACATTTTACAAAGAAAAGAACCATAGAAAGTTCCCAAGTGAAAGTTTTATTCCTTAAATATCGGATTAAATAAAAAAGCCGATGTAACGTACATGATTAAATATTTGTAACTGTGACACAAAGTTAGTTTAAAACGGGATGTAATATTGAAATATATGTATTTTTATTATAAAAGGTAAAGTTAAAGTGTATTGGAGTCCTCACAAAACACCAATCTTAATATGGCTTAATTTAGTAAATTTTTCCTAAGAATATATCTATAGAAAAAGTGCAAGTGAAAGTTAAATTTCTTAAATATCGGATCAAATAAAAATGCAGGAATAACAAACATCTTTAAAGATTTTATAAAACTGTGAGATACAGCTAGTTTAAAATGGGATGTAATATTGAAATGTTTGTGCATAAATACTATAATTCAACTTTCTTAACACAAACTGTAAAACAAATTTTATTATAAAAGATAAAATTAGAGTGTATTGGAATCCTTACAAAACACCAATCTTAATATGGCTTAATTTAGTAACTTTTTCCTAAGAATATATATATAGAAAAAGTTCAAGTG
>CM063498.1:142071016-142086016 GCA_032207245.1 Pardosa pseudoannulata | reverse complement strand
TACAGTAACCATCAGAATAAAGTACTTCAAAATTTGTAATGCATAAAAAATCCTTTAAAAATTAATTATTCTTATAAGTTAGAAGTTTGACACTATAATAATTTCAATTTCATATCATCTTATTATTATATATTTTAGTATGATTTTCAATGTCTATATTGTCTTGAATTTTCCTAGATTTGCTATCAACATATAAATGAAACTTTATTTATCTTTTTAAATTTATAAGATCGATGACTCTAGATACGAAATGAAAATTATAAAATAGATATTCCAATTTCCTGTAAATATTAACTAAATGCATATTATATACACTTTTATATCACTATTGATAATGATATTTAACTGTAAAATTGTCTAAGGGAAAATAAAATTACCTTGTATGTGTATTATTGTAAAAACTGATTTTTTTGGGGGGGGGTATTTAATTACTCAAAACACATAAAAATGTACATTACGGTAACATATTTTTGTTTTACAAGAAAGATCAAAAATAAAAGGTCAAATAAAAGAGATCTACAAATCTGGTTTCATCCGGACCTTGGTAATACTGAATTATGGACCCTTTTCAAATTTCTTATTATGTAAAATAATATTTACACCCTCAAATTCAAACTCAGTAAACTGATTCTCATGTTATTTCGAACTTTGTTTCAGCACTAGACGTGACAATATTTATATTGAAAGAAAGCGATTGAAAATATAAAATCCCTATTTTGTGTATTATTATCTGTATTATTTTTTGACAAATTGGCTCGTATCAGACAATTGCTTGAACGTCTCCTTAGAGAGTTCTTTAATTTTTTACAACTGATTAATAGTGGCAAAAGTTTGACACTATAAAAACTCTAATTTCGTATCATCTTATAATATTTCTTTTAGAATATGTTTTCATAGTCCATATTGTACTGAATTTTCCTAGATGTGTTACTAACATATAAATGAAAATTGATTTCTCTTTTTAAATTTATAGCAAGGCTAACGCTAGCATACGAAATGAACATTATAAAACAGATATGCTAATTTTCTATATACATTAATTAAATGACTATTATATGCATTTATTGATGATGATATTTAAATGTAAAACTGTCTAAGGAAAAATGAAATTACCTTGTATGTGTATTATTAAAATTCAAGTTTTTTTCATTGGGCATTTAATTACTAAAAACACATGAATATTTACATTCCATCAATATATATTTAATTTACAAGACAAATCAACAATAAAAAGTTAAATAAAAGAGATCTACAGATCTGGATTCATCCGGACCTTGATAATACTGAATTCTTGACCCTTTTCAAATTTTTTATTATGTAAAATATTATTAACACCCTCAAATTCAAACTCAGTAAACTTACTTTCATGTTATTTTGAAATTTGTTGCAGCACAAGATGTGGTAACATTTAATTCAAAGAAAGCGATTGAAGATATAAAATTCATATTTTGTGTATTATTATCTGTATTATTTTTTGTTGACAAATTGGCTCGTATCAGACAATTGCTTGAACGTTTCCTTAGAGAGTTCTTTAATTTTTTACAACTGATTAATAGTGGGAAAAGTTTGACACTATAAAAACTCTAATTTCGTAACATCTTATAATATTTCTTTAACAATATGTTTTCGTTGTCCATATTGTATTGAATTTTCCTAGATGTGTTACCAACGTATAAATGAAAATTGATTTCTCTTTTTAAATTTATAGCAAGGCTAACACTAGCATACGAAAAGAACATTATAAAACAGATATGCTAATTTTCTATATACATTAATTAAATGACTATTATATACACTTATTGATGCACTTATTGATGTTGATATTTAAATGTAAATTTGTCTAAGGAAAAATTAAACTACCTTGTATGTGTATTATTAAAAATTCAAGTTTTTTCATTGGGCATTTAATTACTTAAAACACATAAAAATTTACATTCCTGCAATATATTTTTATTTTACAAGACAAATCAGCAATAAAAAGTTATATAAAAGAGATCTACGAATCTGGAAGCGTCCTGACCTTGAAAATACGGAATTTTGGACCCTTTGCAATTTTTTTCTTATGTAAAATGATATCAACACCTTCAGTTCATACGTAGTAAACTTGCTTTCAAAATTTGTTGCAGTACTATACGTGACACCTTATTAATTTAAAGATAGAGTTGTAAGAGGTGAAATCACCATTTTGTGTCCGGGCGTGCAATGCTAGGGTATTATTTTTTCGAAAAATTGGCGCTATCACACAATTGCTTGAATGTCACCTTAGACGTTCCTTTAATTATTTACAACTGATTAGGAGTGGGAATTTGACATTTCAAGCAATAAAAAATATGAAAAGTTTTGCTTTCAGACACTGTTAAAAGAGTACAATGGTTGTCAGTGTTTAAAATTGTAACTATATAATATTTATAAAATTAATAAGTATTTGCAGGTATAAATAAAAATATGAAAAGGCATTTTAAATTATAAGATATAAAAATAATAATTCATTGATATTTAAGAAAAATATAATACTTGGGAAAATATCATAATAGGTTAAATTTACTGTATTTTTAGTTTATAATCTTAGGAATTTTAAATGCTTATAAATCTTTAATTTACTATAACTTGGTTCTAATCCAGTGTCTTGGCATTTAATGATAAAATTTACATTCATTTCATAAAGTTAATTAAAATTATCAAATAAATGTCAGGAAGTTTCCGTTACGAAATTTTTTCCTTTTTTATTAAATGTGTTTGTTTAACTTCATGACTCAGAAGCCATATTTCATGACTGATATTCTGAAACCTATAATAAAATTTGCAAAACTAAAAGTTCACACACAACAATATTATAAGGGATTTTCATTATTTTAGTAAAATGCAATTCAACATTTGTAATTTCTAAGCTCAGTGATAAACCGCATGGAAATAGTGCAGACGATATTTAAATAATTTAAAATAAGAAATGTGTCAAATGAGATGCTTAAAGAAATGACGTTATAATGCTAGAATAAAATATTATTTTTACCTATTTATTATGTGATAAATTGATAAATTTAATCGCCTGCTCTCTTTGAATTTTGCTAACCCTAACTTATCAAGAATTTAATATGGATGACTCTATCCATTCCAGGTCCAACCGCTTCACAAATTCGAGGGCAGATGGACATACAACTTTCGCTATATTATATAGGGAATGCTACAGCCATCTTTAAAATATGCATTAAGTGCAGACAATGAATCAAAATAGGGTATCATAAATGTAATAATACTTCATAAATACTTTTTTAAAATATCAGTAAAATTTTACTACATTTTTAGTAAAGAAAATACCATAGAATATTCGAAACTAAACTCTTTATTTAGTATTGGAATAATACAACATGTTTTAGATAACGAAATTAAGATTGTTTCCTTAAAAAATAATGCTATGTTGAATACGATCTAATTTTTAAGAAACAAACACAAAGAAGCATACATCTCTTTCCTATAACATTGGAATTTCTCTTTGTAGCAAAACAGAAAACTGTGCCAAGTAAAACCCCTGGGTTTCTATTTACTTACAGTCTTAAAATTAGCTACAAAAAATGCCTTACTTAAAGATAAACTAAATTAAAAAATTTTTTGGCTAAACGTTTAAATGGAAATTTACATAAACATTTGTGAAAATACATGGTCCAGTTTTTCTTTGATTTCTTACTTTGTTACTAGCGTATTAGAATAAGAATGCATTTAAATTAAAAGGACGAATAAGTAACAGAAACTATTAACTGTTTGCTTACTTCTTTCTTACCATTTCTAAAGGTTGATAGCTAGTAGTTGCGTTTTTATGTGTATATAGATTAAATTATGGATTGATATGGAATTCAAATAATAAATATGGACCCTTTAAAAATAATTGCTTTTGGATGTTTTTAGCTGAAAATTTGGAAATCAACTTTGCTCCAGTGATAATCATGATAACCTAAACGTAACTTAATGCCTACTCAGGTCAATAGAATTCCTTATTACTCATATATATATATATATATAATATATATATATATATATATATATATATATATATATATATATATATATATATATATATATATATATATATATATATATATATATATATATATATATATATATATATATATATATATATATATATATATATATATATATATATATATAAAATATATATATATATATATATATATATATATATATATATATATATATATATATATATATATATATATATATATATATATATATATATATATATATATATATAATATATATATATATATGTATATATATATATATATATATATATATATATATATATATATATATATATATATATATATATATATATATATATATATATATATAATATATATATATATATATATATATATATATATATATATATATATATATATATATATATATATATATAATTACTTTTAATAAAGTAAAGTAAATGTGTGTGATAAAGTAAAGAGCAGCAAAATAATATTGCCACAAAGAATTCGGTCAGTACCAAGATCTGGAATTTCAAACTTTATTCGTAATCCAGCAACCCAATGAACGGTACAGGAGTAGAAGTTAAAGTGCCTGATGGTTCGAAAATAAGCTGTATTTATACAACCTAAGAACCAATAATGATCTAACAGTTAAGGGCAAGGGCCTTTCCAGGAAACACGGAATTGCATAATTAGATTAAGATTAAATTTACAGTTATTTACATTTAAATAAAAGATTGCAAACTTGCCTTAGCTCGACTAAAACACTCGTCCTGCGGCATGGCAGGCAGACTCGCAAACCAACCTGGCCAGATCATTATTGCAATATCAAATACTGTGATAACTGTTTGTGTTAATGTTCAGTGTTGATAATGGAAATCTGAAACAGGTACTTGATGGTTTTATGCAAGACAAAGATAGGCAGTGACAGCTGATTTGAGTGAAGTCGGCTTGTTGCAGTGGGGTAAAAATCTTTTTGTGAATATTTCACTGTAGGGCATTTTCATTTGACTGAAGCACGAAACATTCGGTCGAAATAGTTGCCAATCCACAACTCTGTTCTTTTGAGCTTTAAGATTATTGCATATAATTGCAATTGATTAATGCATTAAATGATTAATGCAAGTGTAATTATGTTTGCAGCTGTCTACTTCGAATAATGTAATATTTAGCTCCCACAGATTCATCAGAGCAACATTTATTATGGAAGATCATTCCTGGTTGTCAACTGGCTAGTTATCATGTGCAGTCCTGCGATGCTAGTCCACCCATCACATGGACTTAAGCTTAGCAATAGAAGTGTGCTACTTTATTGACACCGACGAAATTTTTCCTTTATTAATAACCAGAAACACAAACCAACTGTTACTAAAGTCTACATATAGTTTTAAAACCATTAATTTAAACAATCCACAATATTAAAAAAAGTAGGCTGTGAAGGGTAACCTTTTAAAGAGCATGTTATGGATATAAAAGCATAAAAGAAGAGAATAAAAATACTAATCAATAAATCAATTATATGGATCTTGGAATGGTCAATTATATTTCTTACAGAATTTGCAGTTAGTATAATTGATATGCGCCTTGATCATAAAGTCCGTCCTTGAACATAATTCCTTTTTGCGAAAAGTTCTTTAACTATAATATACTTTGTACTGTGAAATATTGGTGTTACTAATTAAAATAACACAAAAATTTATTTTCTGACAGATATATTGGAAGGGATTTTTCAGCACAATGGCTACAACTCCTGTCGAATATTCAGCTCTAGTTTTTTTTTTCCGTTACTTAGAAGCAAGTTTTCCAAAACCAGTTCAAGGGAATATTACACTGCAATATTGGATTACTGACGCAGTGTCTAACGAGACAGCCCTAATATTAAGTAATAGGTGACGATAATTTTATTACAACTTTAACATTTTTGTGTTAGAAGAAGTGTTTACATTGATATATACTGTGGTGATTACACAATAACAACTAAAGCCGTTGCCACGTTTCGATTCGCCGAAGATTGAAGTCATACGCATCATTTCTGATTAAGGTCGTTGACGTAATGTTCAATCTTTGAAATAGTGTGTTGTATATATTTTAAATATTGTAATGTATTTTCACATATTACTGTAATTTGAATTCATTGATAAATGATATTTGTTATGAGTAAAGTTTTATAATTATAGTATCTTTATTTGTGTTAAAACATCTTTAACACAAATAAAGATAGTTAATAAGTTTAATATTCGAATAAGTTGATAAGTTTAATATTCAAATATATGCAATGTATGTATATGTTGTCTTCCTGTATAAGAGTCAGTGCGACAGTAGCAGAAAACTCGGTTGTATCGAAGGTGCTGATGTTTGTTTTTGTAACTTTTGTGTACTTTCAGTATTAACTTCTGCAACGTTAGTTCAGTTTGGTATCCGGAGCTCTACGTCATTCATTGTGTTATCTTAAATAAATGCCTGTATCTCGATCTAGTTGTTTTATTTAACTGCGCCGTATGAATCCCTTCTGAGCATGGTTTTATATATGATGTGATCCCTGTGGATACTTCTTTAAGAATAGTCTAGCCACAGCAGGGGTGTCCATAATACCTAATTTATAATAAAATTTTTACTAACGATTTTAGCAGTTATCAATACAGCTGTATACCAAATTATACAAGCTACTTTAAGATAAACACTTGTACTTATTGAAAGACTTTGTATCTACCCTGTATTACTTAGTAATATTTTTCTTTATGGTACACCAAATAAATAAAAATTTTACTCATCTATGCATATAATTATTTTTTAAAGAAATATATAATTTAGAATATATCGAAAATATGAAGTACAGAATTGTATTTAGTTACATTATAAGTTCCTAACGAGATTATCCTTTCTGACCGAAGGTACATTTATTGTAGTCACAGAATTTTACTCATCTATAATTTTACTCATCTAAATTTAATTAATTAATTAATAATTTTAATTAATTAATAAATTAAATAGTTTAAATTAATTAATCTAAATTTAATTTTACTCATCCAAAATTTTGCTCATCTATACATATAATTATTTTTTAAAGAAATATATAATTTAGAATATATCGAAAATATGAAGTACAGAATTGTATTTAGTTACATTAGAATTTCCTAACGAGATTAACCTTTTTGACCGAAGGTACATTTATTGTAGTCACAGAATTTTGCTTCAGAATATCAGCAGAAATAATGAACAATTAAAAGGTGAAAACATTAAGGACATCGAAATAAAAATCATTTCAGATAATGAATGTATTTAATTTTTATTAATTGTTTAATGTGATTCCAAATAATATTAGAATAATAATATATATTTAATAAAAAGTTCGCCAACTTCACAATTTCGGTCACGTTCTACTTACAACAACGGATAGAATAAATATTCATATTTAATGAGCACAGCTGCTTTTCGGTAAGGTTTTATTCAAAATTGTTCGCTCTCGGATAAAACTTCATGCATTAGAAACCAAAGTGAAATGAATTTTGCAAGACCTTCCGCGGGAGTGATACTGTAATGGAAAATAGCGGAATAAATGGACGAATTTTAAGACTAAAACTTGAACTTTGTTTAAGCATTTACCATGTCATCATCAATCTTAGTTTTACTCCCGAGTAATGTACTGCATCAAACAGAATATTTTTACATATTATATGCTTCATTTTTTCAACCCGAGTCGGCAGAAATACTCTAGAAAAAAAGCATACTTCTTTAAGTATGCAATCAATCAAACTATTTCTCCTTATGCAGATAATTTGTAACTGTTAAGCACTTAATGGTACTACTTAGAGGATTTTTCAAAATGATAATGTTATGTCGGTAGAAATTTCTTAACAGTGGATTTAAAAGGGTGAAAAACAATTAACCCCTTCCGGTAAAATGACGAGTCTAGCTCGTCATTAGTTTTTCATTCCATACCGCACAATGACGAGCTACACTCGTCATGCGATTAAAGTTACTGTTAAATATGATAATTAATTTAGTTTAAAATTTCTAGTGTACTGAATTTGGCATCACTTGTGAAAATCACAAGTCACTATTGCATATTGTTTACTTAGAATTTCTTGGTACAAGTCATTGCCAAATTAATGAGTCAGAATAAAAGAAAACCTACTAAGAAATACCGTGTATGTTACAAGAATCAAATTAAAAGTGAGACTACTTGGCGGTGTAAACAATTAAGAATTCCTTTGCACTTTGTTTTGAAAAGTACCACTAGCTTGAAGACTATTATCTGTATACCTTATTAATGTTTTGCTTTGATATTTTCTTAATTTTACTGTTTCTGATATTATTTAACACTATGTAAAAAGTGGATTTTAATTAATTAAGAATTGTAAAATGAAACAAGTTTTTTAAATAAAAATTAAATGGTTATTTCATGCACAGTTTTCCATTATTAAATCATACCGGAAGGGTTAAAGAAACTGTGAAATTATATAATATTGAATAGTTCTTACAAATGTAGTATTTCTGAAATAAAACGAGATTGAAAATGAATAAAATATTCACAAAAAATCCTCTTTATGGGATGCATGACTTTTAAAATGGCAGATTTCTGTCAAAAACTCGACGGGTTATCAAAATATTTCTGTTAAATGGTTAATGTACTGCGTAGAAACCTATTTTTATCATAATAATAAGTTCAAAAATGTAGAATATCAATTTCTGTAGTAGTAGTAGTATTTTACTTCAAGATGTTCCAAATGCATTATTTGCTTCAAATTACCTGTTTTTTAGGAGTTGTTAAATAAATTTTTTAGTATAAAATTGGGTATGAATTTTTATAATGACATACGTGAAACATTTAGTAAATTGTTAATACATTGTATAAACTGAATTTATTTGTTTATGTAACATCTATTTAAAGCAGGATTAAATGCTTACTAAGATTTCATTCTAAGTAAATCTAATCTCATAACAAACAATGAACTGAAACTAACTGAACTGTAAAGAATGTTCCTGTAATAGTTAGTATTAATAAAATAAAATTAAAAAATATTTTTTAAAATCACTTTAGTAGTTTCGCATATTTTGTGTAAGAGATTTATAAGATATGCACATATTATTAATACAGCTAACTAATATTATAAAAAACTCAGTTGAATGTGTTAAAAGTCAAAAATAAACGCCCCTTATATTATTATTTAAATATATAAAAGGAAATACATAAATCAAATAAAAATTAAACAATGGGTGATCAGAATGAATAACATGACATTAAATATTCAAATAAGGAAAACACAGATAAATTTGGTTATACGAAACAAATATTATTTCTCAATTACTAATATAAAAATTGGTATAAAACAAGCATTATGTAAATTTAGAATACACTTTTAAAAATCAGTTTGCGTTTCTATATTTAAAAGCAAAAACTGTTTTTTTTAAATAGTAAAATGTTAGATAATGTATCTTAAAAGCTTTAACATTTTCTTTCATATTAAGTAAATTTAAAAATGGTAAAATCAAGGAAAATGTATTTATAGTTAAGCATTTTTAATTCCTTTAAAACTATAAAGTAATGCTCTCGTTTAAAATATATTCTCGTTTTGTTTGTATGTTTAAGTTAAAAAAATGTGTACGATTTTATAGTAAAATGGTTACAGTCAAACATTTCTCTGATCTGTCTTAGTATTAATGAAGTATTCTAAATTTAATCATAAATGTTCAGAGTTATTTCCACTCTTAAAAGTGTAATTATTTCAGTGCCAATATGAAAAATGGTGTAGTGTTATTTGGATTTCATCTAAATAAGGGGCTTTAACGAATAGTCAAAATATACTTAGCAATATCCAACCTCAAAAAAGGTGGAAATGTTATAAATTTTATTTATTTAAAGAGTACTAATAAAAGATGAAATTTTAAATGTTATTTCTACTTGTGCATTATTTATTTATGTATACAAAATACCAAAAGATTTATTTGGAATCATAGATACAGATTCTTCTACAGCTGGACCTTCAGTCTCACTATCCATTAATGAACTTTAAGGAGTCCTCTCAATGACAATGAGTTAGAAAAAATTCTTATAATTGAAAATTATAATTCTTAAAATATTAGTTGATTTGCTGTATGTGTTCAGAGGTTAACTAAATGAGTTCAGCAGTCATCTATGAAATAGTAGGTGTTTATCAATTCATTACAAAAATAGCATGAGATTAAGGTAAGATTAAAATTGAGAAAAAAAGTATGATTCTGAAACCAAAAATGGCATATCAGTTGATCGATTGTGTTAAGAGATTAACTTTCCATAGATGCAGCTTTGAGAAATGGATGCATTAGTGTAGGATCACAAGCTGTTTACGCCGTATATTGTAACAAATGTCGTAGTAGGCACTTTTAGCAAATTATATATTAAACCAACTGCTACATGGGTGAGCTATTCTTTGTCTTCTAGAACACAATATATACATATATTTTACTGCAAAGTCAATTGAAATCATGAAGTTTAAATTAAATAATGCGATGCTCTTTGAAACACTGGTCAATCTATTAAAAAGAATTGTCCTAACTGCGGCAGCAATGAAAGCATATTATGCAATGACATCGACAGCAGGTGTTAGTTTATCTCTTGTAAAAATAGATCAAATATTATTTTGTCAAATTAAATTCAAATTTGCAAATTATAGTTATTTCCTGAATAAGTACTGTTCTGTAGTCCTCATTTTTATTTGAGTAGTAACCTGTTATCAAATGTATAGTGGACTTTTATTTTGATTGCGTTGTGTAAAAGTATTTTATTACTAAATTTAACCACAGGTTCTGAGAAACTACAGACATAAGATATGAAAATAAACTCAAAGCTAAATTAACAGCATCCGAAACTAGCTTAATATAAAAAAGGTAAATTTATTATAATATATATATACATCTATGTACATACAAAACTGAAGCTAATTTTCATAAAATATGCTTTATCAACATCTTCTAAATTAGTTCTGACAATAATTTTTTAATACTTAAGCAATTATGTAAATATAAGAGAGAGAGGACCTAATCTCAATTTCAAAATGTATGTAAAAGGGGGTACCTTTGGCGAGTTAAAATGGTGTGACCGGAACACTGATGGTTGATGGGTATCTATGAATCTTTCGGCGGCCTGGTTAGGGGCATCCTCCTGAGTTTTTGGGGTGCGACCGTGCTATTTGATGCAGGAAAACTTCCTGTCGGACTTGGCTGAACTCTCGAACTCGGTTCCGTCGGAGTCCTTTCTTCGTCTGGACTATCGAACACCTCCTGTCGGACTCTCTCCTCGTCTCGACTATCGAACACCTTCACCTTTTTTTCGATCTTTCTTATTTTATTAATTTCATCCTTGTCCCCTCTTAATTCTTATCATCGGATCGGGACAGTTGTAAGAATCTCATTGGTCTGCTTAAACCCTGCCTTGAGCCCGTCAACGTGGAAAACCTTATCCCTTCTAATTGGGAACTGTCCCTTAGGGACTCATAAATAACTCCACAAAGGTACATTCTTATTTAATGTCAAGTACGGAGACGGGATTCTAAACTGGGACTGGTATCAGAACCCCGCCCGAGACCACCGTACAAGACAACAATATCTGTTGAATATAAATTTATGGTCCTCTGTCTTTTACAAAGATGTGATGAGGTCAGATTTAGATCCCGAGCCTTTTACTTCTTGTATGAATGAATCAATTATATAACTGATCTAAATCTCCTCATCATAAGTACTATATATAGTTATGTAGTCATGTCGTAATCGGATGTCGTCTGTTTTATGTGCACCGATGTTATCACGTAAACACTTAATTGAAATCTAAGGTAAACATATAACTTAAACATAGTAATTAAAACGAATATTATAACACAGTACTATAATTAGTAGTTATTTTGATGCTGGAACACGTATATGTGTAAGCATTATTCTTTTGTAAGCTTATTTCTATTTACACTTAACGAATTTTGTTTAATTGAAAATTGCAATCTTCTAAATTGTTATTGATCAATTGCTATTATTTTAATGCCAACTTACAAAAATATATCTTATAACATGTGTCTAGATATATCAACCAGATAGATCTCTTCACATCAGGCAGTTAATATCAACTAGGTCTTGTATCATTGCCGAAGGGAAGTCACGCTCATATATAGTGTAAACATTACATACTCTGTGATTTGCATTATCATATGCAGTTTCTCTTTGGATGATTACATTTAATGAACTACTTTACACATGTGAATGAAAAATAGGTGTAAAGAAAATATAAAAAAAATAAAAGAAGAAATACCTTAAAAGTTAGTTACATGTTTTGTATTATCTTTAGAATAAATATTATTTTCAATATAATCATAATTTTTAACGTTATATAAAACCATGCACAAAAGTGTTACTTAAAGAATGATAATGCAATTTGATTGTTGTATAATGTATATATATATATATATATATATATATATATATATATATATATATATATATATATATATATATATATATATATATATATATATATATATATATATATATATATATAAACAGAAAAAGGAAAAGTCCATATCATTATTAAAAAAGTCATGGGTCTTATTTTAACTTGCTCCAATAAATAAAACCGATCTGTAACTAACTTTGGAAAAGTCTCATTCTTAAACTTCTCAACTTCTTTTTTTATATGCCGCCAACTCATCAACCCTTAAAGTTAGAACTGGAAGATTCCTTTGAACTGAATTTAATAATTCACCTTTCTTACAGTATAATTATGCATCCGTCAGATCATTACATAGCATCTTAATTGCTTTTACTTAACAAAATGGTATATTCATCAATGGCTTGAGTAGATAAGCTTACTAACTTTTTCTGAAGTTACAAGTTCCAGTAAACAGTTTCCAAGTGAATTTCTATTAAAACTTTCTAAGAAATTCATTTTACACATTAGAAACATCATTCTAATGACATCTCAAAAAATGACAAAAGAAAAGAGTGAATGAAAAAATATTCACTTCTCTATTATAGTGCAAATTCATTGAGATCACTATATCTTATTATCTCATGTGACATAATTGAATCACTAACGAATCATATTAGATCCATAAATTCTAAATATAATCTTATTATAACAAAATATATTTTAATTTTTATAATTAAACACGTTATGAAGTTTCGAGTAAACGTTTTAAAATAATTTTTATTCCGAAGAAAAGATATCTTTCTGTTCTTATATATGTAATAAAATTGATAGATAACACTGATTTTTTTATTTAAAAATATAAATTAGGATTAGAAATATAATTTATCTGAATTGTTCTATAACATCCAATGCGTATGACTAAGACACAAGTAAGAGTTGCGTTTAGAAACGTTAGTTCTCTTTTATAATTTATAGCCTTGTGTAAGAAACATGTAGAGATATTTTAAAATGGGTACTCTCACTATAGTTCTGCTAAAAGAAAGTTTCTTATATTCTTATACTCAAACCCACACGGGGTTGAAATATAAAAGAACATGACACTTAATTTATTAGAAATGAAAATTTCAGGGATGTGTTTTTTTATTTCTTTATTTTTTAAATTCACTGCAACTCATCTTTTAGCTCCATTTAGAAACATTTAAGATATAAACTACTAACATTTAAGCTATATTACTATTAATTTAACGTTTATTTATAATATATATTACACTTACACACATACTCATAAAAAAGAGGACTGAATCTTTGGACGATACTAAAATCTTCTAAAATAAAAGATTTATTTAAATTAATAAAATTTTAATATTGTCTCTAAGATTATTTAATCTATCATATAAAAAATTAAATTTTCATTTTATATAATACATAACAATCCTGTAAGATAAAAAAATTTGATTTTCACTCTTTAAAAGTTTCTTATACACTTATGAAAAACATTTTATAGAAAACATTATATATTTTTATATTAAGAATTTTATGTATATAAAGTAACAAAATTAAAGTTTAAATATATTTAAAGAAATGAAAATTATTATATAGTACATTAAATAAATTTATTAACGGTATACATTGAAATATCTTAATATTTTCTACATATTGTTATTTTTTATAATTTTTATTTAATTTTAACATTAGTATATACATTAATTTAAGTTTTTATTATTCCTTTTACGATCGAATTTCTTATAAATAATATTTAAAGTATATTTAGAAATATTTAAAACATCATTTATTATCATAAATCTGTATATAGAATATTTTCAGGATAAATTTTCTAAATATCAGTCTTTTTATTATTAAATCTCAAAAAAATTTTCATTTTTTAGAGAATATAATATTGCCACTTAATTATTTTACAAATGTCAAATAATTAACTCCTAAGCCATTTAAGTTAATTGCTCACCAATATTTTTTAACTATGTAATTATTTAAATGTTCCAAAGTATTTGGATGACTAGAGTCATGCAAAACAGAATCCGATCAATTCACTTCAATTCTGTAGAGATGATCTTTTAAACAGTCATGTCCAGTCTGACCCCTAATAAGTACCACTGTCCTAGTCTTTCTCCGAAAACTAGGAACAGATCTATCTTCCCCTCAAATTATGAATCTCTTCTTCATCACACGTTGAACCATATCCTGTTTAAAAATTTAATATAATTACTCTTGTTAAGTAAGTACGTTATTAACGAATACAGTTACACGTATATAGCTTGTTTTTTTCATCATAATATTTTCCGTAAATAGTTAGAAACTTAAGTCAAATAAAATAAATTGAAAATAATTAAATCGAACTAAAACTTTCAGAAGAAATATATATTTCAGCCATGTAATAAAGTTTCATATTCACAGATACATTTGTTTCTATTATTTACATTAACAAATTCTACCTCACGCTTAACCACAATTTATATCTAGTATTATTTTTAATTAAGATTTCATGTTAAAACGTTTATGGAGATGAATATTTATTATTAAGGATATGATTATTTAATTCTGTTAAATTATATATAAGCCTCATTCTTCATTTTCAGATGTAATTTAATCTCC
>CM063498.1:142041016-142061016 GCA_032207245.1 Pardosa pseudoannulata | reverse complement strand
ATTATGAAAGTGAATTTGTTTTACACCGTGATCGTTCTGTTCATTTACGTTAATTGAGAATGAAATCTGCTCATAAAACTTTGTTATGAAACTAAAGTTGTGGTTTCAAAGAAGTTTCTTAAATTATAAAAAGAAAATATGCAAATATAAACTTCCAAGTGTGTCTCATAAATGGAAAATAATATTCAGTTTTACTCACAGTTCATAATGAAAAATGTTTTGACATAAATCTGATGAACATATCATTTTCTAATTATAAAACCTTTTAGCTAATTTTCTGTATATTTTAATTGCCAGATAGCATAAAGGTTTTGGTAAGTATTATATATTTTTAAAATATATATTACCCAACATACACCCGTCATACGATGTTTATTCTTAAATTTTAAAAAAAATATTTAATAAACTAATTAAGAGCTTTTCTATCATGAAACAAAAAAATGTAATAATTATAAGTTCTTTGCTATTTTTGGAAAATCCTCGTATGTTCATATTGTCAGTAATTTGTTTTATTTTTATATATTCTTTCTTCATTATAGATATTTGATAATGAAGTACTGATACACTGTCTACCAATAAGTATTTGGACACCTATGCAAATGACAATTTATGCGGTCCTAACTTACGTCTCAGCCTCCGACATAGTGTAGGAAACAGCATGGTCATTAGTTGCATGCAAGATGCCGCTCAGTTCAGAGATCTCTGATTTCGAGAAAGGTATAATGTATAACAATCAAGTTTGGCGGAAGTGGAATTATGGTCTGGGGGTGTTTCTCCTGGTATAGAATGGGACACTTGGTCCCCATTCATAGTAAGATCAATGCCGCACTATTTTGGATGACAACGTGCTTCCTACGTTGTGGCAGTTTTACGGGTTGGAAACCTGTTACTTTCAGGACGACAGTGCCAGTTGTCGTGTTTTGAGGTTAACCAAGGCTTGGTATGATGCCAATGGAGTTCATCGAATTGACTGTCCTGCCCAGAGCCCCGACCTGAACCCTATCGAGAACATCTGGGACGAGTTAGATCGACGAATTAACGGGTGCACTACCCGTCCAAAATCGGTGATGGAACTTATATGTCTACTCCCAGCCGAGAGAAAGACAATACCACTAGATGTAATACAAAGACTTGTATAAAATATGCTCTGGAGGGTTCACGCTGTAATTGTCTCTCGTGGAGGCTCTACCAACTATTGTTTTTAAATAATGTTAGTTTTTCTTTTCTATCACAGGTGTCCAAATACTTATTGGTAGACATTGTATGAATTATATACAAATTATGTATTCTGTGTTGCTGTTGTCTTATGGCAGTTGGTCAAACCAAGCATGATATGAGCCGGAAGCTACTCGATTTAAGTTGAAGGGGTGCGCATTTCTTTTCAACGAGACACTCAAGGGTGAAAGTGCGACTTATGCTCGAATGGGTCCTCATAATTTTGAAGCAGGGACCAAGCTGTTGACCCACAGATACATGGATTGCCATCCCCAGATATATTGATTGAGAACACGGAGGACATTTTGATCACGAATATATTTTAAGTGCACCAGTCACTTTTAGCAAACACAGCGGATCTTACGCCGGCTCGGGTTCCGAACCCGCAACTTCTCAGTTACGAGATCGTTGCCTTTGTCGACTGATTTACCCCGGCTCACGTATTCTGTGATGATTTATTACGTATTCTGGTTTATCATATATAATATATATAGCGCATTTATTCACTGAGAACGAAGGCAACCTTGAATGTCTTATATCACACGAGAAGTGTATAAAGCATGCTTAAAAGTAAATTCAGCTGAAGAAGTCCAATAATTTCTATTCCATACAGATTTCATAATTTCTTACAAAACACGTACTGAAAAATGTGAACACCTCTAATATAAGACATTCTTAATCGTCAGATGTACCTCCTTTTGCATTAATTACTGTTTATATTATACGTAGGATGGTTAAGTCCTGAACAACAAGCACGTAGATAAGTAACAATTTCTCTTGAAAAGTCTTCACTATATCTGAAAATATCATATTACTCTTAAGATTTTTAACCGAACTGAAGACCTTCACGATAGAGCCTCAGAAAGTGTTGTAAGCTTGTCCTGTAAATAAAGTTAGTTTTTAACAATTACAGCACTGTGACTAGTTTTCTAGTCTTGTTCATCGAATAGAATCAGGCAACAAATTTTATAACATAGAAATAAATTGGTAAAGAAACAATGATCACCTTAACCTATGGAATAACCTTGTAGGGAAAAATGTAGAATTGCATGGCGCGATATGCAATAACTGATCCATTTCCGATTCTTCACAGTAGCAGGAATACTGCCATCTTTATAGTTCTCCTGTCAAAGTGTATTAGTTTCTAAAAGCATTATAAATTTCTTTTCCCAAAAATGTAAATAATGATTAATTTTATTTGTCTAATGAAAACATACTGAAGATGTTTTTATATACCTTCTTACCAACTTCACAGCTGGGTTCGGGGATTGAATGGACCTTAAGAAAGACAGCACAGAAACAATTATTTACTAACAGTCAGTTGGAAAATACAAATGTCAGACAGGCGTCGAGGTTAAGGTACTGCACACTCGTACCAAACTTTCAAAATCATCTCCAAACAACTTAAGCAGAATGCGGTGAACTCACTTACCTCTTTCTGCATAAAACAAAACGAAGTCATCGGTGAGACACAGCACACCATACGTACTATGTACACTGAGAAATCTACTTAACGACTCCACACAATTTTACATAGGCCTGAAGAAACTGCTCAAACATTCCAGATTAGACCAGAAACCGGAACCGGAAGTTTAAAATATCGCCACATTTAGCAACATTTGGCGATAATTGGTGATATTTGGCGACGAACTTGGAGACCAAAAATGAGTCACCAAAACTGTCGGCAACAAGTCAATATCTCGCCAACTTGGCGAGGTACCCATACATTCCCACGTTAAATACAATATTCCCAAACAAATTCGTAACTCTATAATTTCTAAATAGTATCGATTGTTTGCAGAGATAAATTTAAAGTTCTTTAATTATCTCTACATCAAATAACAAGGTCGTGATATTAAATTAAATATGAAGCTACGAATATTGAATAAAGAACAATAAATCCAGTTATAATGTAATTTTATATGATTTTTTAATATCTAAGATATATATTAGGTTGGGGAAAAAGAAATCAATTATTTTTGCGTGAAATTAATAATTTTATTTAACATATTATGGATTGTCCAATTTGGGTCAAATATACACCAATTTGTTCTTTAATTTGTTGACATTTTAAAGGTAGCTTCATAATGCCTCTCTTATAGAAGTCTTGGTTCTTAATGGAGAAAAACTCTATAAATCGATTTTCACAATCTTCTTTGATCCCAATTTCTTATCACTCTAAAAGGTTTGAAATGGGAGAAAAAGGTAATAATCGTTTGGTTCCAGGTTCGGACTATATGGAAGAAGCATTAAAATTTCCCAACCAAGCTCCCTGAGTTTCTGGAGAGTCACTACATACCTGTGTGGCCTGACGTTGTAATGATGGAACACAACACCTCTTCTGTTGGTCAATTCTGGCTTTTTCTGGTCAATAGCAAAATTCAAACTGTCCAGTTGTTGACAGTAGAGATCTGATTTTAGTGTTTGACCTTACTGAAGCAACTCAAAATAAATTATTTCCTTCCAGTCTCACCAAATACACAGTAAAACCTTCCTGTTCGTTAGTCCTGGTTTGGCTACCGTTTGAGATCCTTCACCGCGCTTTAACCACGATCGTTTTCGCACAGTATTGTCATATTTGACCTATTTCTCGTTCCAAATCATCATCCGTTTAAGTATTGGGTCGATTTAATTATCATTCATTGGGCCAAGACTTCGCAGACGGAAATTCGATCCATCATGTTTTTTTGGTGTTAATTGGTGTGGCACCCAAACATCAAGCTTCTTTTGGTATCCAGCTTTGTGAAAATGGTTTAAAACTGTTTAATGGTCGATCTTTAGCTCCTGAGCAATGCTACAACTACTAACATGCCGGTCAACTTCGATTATTTCTGTGATTCTATCATCATTTTCGACGGCGTGCCTGCCTGTGCGAGGTGCATCTATAATATCAAAAATGCCTGAACGCAATCGACGGACCAAAATTGCACATAATTACTTGTTACAGTATCGGCACCAAAAACACTTCACAATTTCAGCAGCCTAGCTTGCATTTTCGCCTTTATCAAAGAAAAACTGTAAAATGTACCGAATTTTCTCTTTGTTGACTTCCATTTTTAACACCCTGTAACTCACAACTGAATGGACCAAACAAAAAACAGTGAAAAAAACTTTTTAGTGTGAAATGTCACCTTGACAACGCGCATAAATTTGAAATTGTTTGATTGATGCTTTACGAGATATCGATCACTACCGCCATCTACCGAAAAAAATAATGGATTTCTTTTTCCCCAACCTAATATCAACAAGTAAAATTAGCCTATAGTGTAAAAGCAAATTCAGTTTTTATGCTTATACATTTGAAATATTTAAAATGAAAATAAAATTAAGACTTTGAAAACATTTTTAGAAAATAATATTTAAATTCACGTGCATTTCGTTTATGGAACTCTACATTATTTCCTTTATTTATTAATTACAGTCTGAAACATTAACATAATAATACGTTATTAATTAGTTAAATATAAAAACCAACATTTGTTTAAAATCAAAATATATTTTCAATAAAAAATTAATAAATTAGTTTTTAATATTGTATATTAAATATCACATTTTAAAAAAGCATTGCTGATTTATGTTTATTGGCAATTTTTTGGCATATTTTAATCAATAGGGAATTTCTCAAAGATTCTATAAGAGATTATTGAATTAAACTGCTTATAAGCTTTTGAAAATGTTTAAAAACAAACAATTTTCATTAAAATTTTATATTTAATTTTTAATACATCCTTGTGATTGCATTTTACATAATAATATGAAAATTTCAATTAAGTATCTTGAAGGTGCATATTATATATTTTTTTCTTTCTAAATAGAATGAAATAAGAAATACAGAAAACAAAATTTTTAATAAAATGCAAATTTTATGATGATAGTTAAAAATTTTAGATATACCTCATTAAAAAAATTTAATTAAAATATCTGCTAAAGTTATATGAATAAATATAAATTGTATGGCGTTGATTAAAATGTATATAAATATCTCACAGACATGCATATATTTAAATAACATATTTACAAAAGTTAGATATACAAATTTTTATTTATATTAATTTATAAGTGTAAAGTACCTGCATGGAAATATTAGAGAAAATACATAAATATAAATAGTTTTATACATTTATTGATATGTCATTTTTTTATTATTTTATATTTAATTTTTTATTAGAAACAAACTATTATATTTGAATCATATTTTCATAATTTGCAACAATGTGTTTTAGATAGTGTTATTCAAACTAGACTATGTAGTATAAAATATTATGTATTTGAATAAGTAATTATATTCTGCCTGCAATAGAGAACAGTGTATTTAAATTTAATATGTAAATATTAGATATATATATATATATATATATTATATATATAAATATATATATATATATATATATATTTAGACACATAAAGAAAATAGTAACAATCAATATTCCAGTTAATTTTTGCTTGATTACACAACTAACGGATCACCCACTATTAAGAAAGAAAAATAATTTTGATTTCTCTGTATCATAAATAGTTGGAAGTGATTACTAAATTTTTCTTACATAAAACGAATTTTCAGTTTTCTGAAAATACAAATCATATTAAAGAAGATATCAATGTAGGTTTAAAACATTGTAGAAATTAAAAATATGAAAATTCCTTCAATTTTATGCACTAAGAAAAATAGAAAACAAAACTTGTAATGCAATGCAAATTATATAAATGTTACTAAATGTTTCTAAGAAATTCTTTAGTTAAAAATACTTATAAACTGTACACCCATTGTGAGAATTGAGTGAATTTCATTAAAATGTCCACTGTAGTATGTGTATTTAAATAAAATACTTACAAAAGTAAGATGCATATAATTAATGAAAACTAAATGCTACATGTAATGATTAGAGAACATACATGGATATAATTTTATATCATTGTAACTGTATATCATTTCCTAAAACGACACTACGATCATCAACATTTATTTTACAAAAAAAAAATAATATTACTATTCCTTTATATAATTGTTTTCTTCAAAACTTCCAAATTTTATATTAAATACATATGAAACTTACTTACAGAAATTATGTAGTCTAATAATAGGAATGTACTGATATAAATAAATGTTTAGATAAATTTATTTAATGACGGGATATAAGTATATAATGAATCACTCAAATCACATTTGAGAAATAAAATGGTCCTTTCATTATAATATATTGTAGCCTAAACTTACTTAAGTGATAATATACAATACAACTAAAAATTCCATTTTTACAGTGTGAATATTAAAATTTTACCGGTGATATATTAAGCTTTATTTCCCTATTTCTCCAACACTAGCGATAACACAAACTACAAATGGTGTTTTTGCAACCACCAACTCACAATTTATTGTAAACTATTTTAAATAAAAATATATTTCTTATTTGTTATATGAGGTTTGTTTCCAAAAAGTATATGCCTATATTAAGTAAAATGTGATGCAAAATTTTACATACTTTCTAACTTTATAAGTTATAATGTTATCTAAAGAAAGAAATTTCAATATTGCTGTAGCTTTCTAAACAGACGAATCACTGTCTACAGGTACAAATGAATTTAAGATCATTCTTTTTAAGATGAACTGTAAGAAACGTATGACCAAATATTTTTTAGATATAAAAAGATACTAAAACTTTAAAGTGATTGAAAGCATTTTCCTCCTCAATTCATATATTCAGAGTTATTTATTTATCTACCTATTTATCTAGCTCTCTATCTGTCTATATTATCTGTATGTGTATGTGTGTTTATAGATAGATTGAGAGAAATTATAATTTGGGTGAATCAAAGAAATCAAAAGTAGATAAAATAATATATACTTCTTACTTCCATATATTTTTATTTAAATTAATTCTGGATATTAATAATATGTGGGTGTGCAATACGCTTAAAAATATCTTGAATGAAAAGAGTCATATATGAACTTAATTTCACAGAAAAGAAAGATTATACATTATTGTAATACAAATTTTATAAAACGAAAATAAGGCGTTTTAATATATGTGTTTTTACACCGATTAGAATTAAATCCTGTAAAACTTTTATACTAAGCATAACAGTATAAATATTTATAAATATAAACAAATAAATTCCTACAAATTCCAACATGGTAAATTTTAATATATACTAAAAATTAGTTATTAATAAGTCTGGTTATATTCAAATATTGATCATACTAAATTTAAATACTGTGCAAAATGCATTCAACAAATTTCCGGTTATTATTATTCTAACCTATACACTGTTGGAATGGGGAACAAATTTCAATTTTATTGTACTCAAGATATCGTCATTATTCTGGAAACGGAAATTTCGGATAACAATGCAGCTGATAATGACCTCAAATTCCGATAAAGGCTTGCAATTGAAACTCTAATGAAGCATCATTCAACGCTTAAATGTTACAATAATGAAATCTATAAGTCTCTGGGATAATAATGCGAAATACAAGATGTAAAGACACGCTCTTGCCTTTTCATCACGATGTTAGATTCGAGGCATTTTGCGCGGATTCTCATATTTTCCAAGTAATTAAGTGCGAAAACGCTGTATGGAAAACTGCGTTTTGTGTCATAACATCATGTGTCAACACCAATTATATCAATTACATTTAACGACTCTGCTTTAAAATTGCTAAACCTCGACGTTTTGTGTAGATACATAAATTTGGTTTTACGATAATTTCACGAAACTCTTAATAATACATTTATAACATAGTTTAACACCTACTTGTTTAATTTCCTTTGTTAGAATTATTAATGTGTTTATTAAATAATTTACAAACTAATATCATTAATTTATTATGACTTTAAGCAAGATTGTAGAATAATTTTTTGCAGAAAAAAAAGAAAATATTGAACACATAGAAATCATTAAATTATAAGACTAATTTAGTAAATATTGTATTATACAATTAATACAATCTTTACTAAAATTTAAATACATGAAATATTTTACATCCTTTTGCTATATAAGTTGTAAAACTTCAAAATATAACACAAACCAATGTGTGTATATATGTATAGAAAGTGCAATATATAAGAAGAAATAAGAAAGTAAATAAATTCATTTTTAATCAAAATGTTTTCTTGATATGTTAGTGTATTACTTCAGTGTGATTGTATTATAGTAACTTAGTAAATTATCTACTTATATTTTTATTTACTTATTTTATCTTATTATAATTGTATTCTATCTTACATAATTGTATTCTACCTTACATGATTGTATATATATATATTCTTATATATATATATATATACTATATATATGTTTTTCATTGTTATCATATTTATACTGGTGTATATATATATGTTAAGGCCTATATCCTCATAATCCTTATTTATATATAATATATATATTATATTAGGCAAATTATATATATATACTATAAAAATCTATTTAAGTAATATTTATATATATATATATTACATTGTAATTATACTTGTATATATATATATATATATATATATATATATATATATATATATATATATATATATATATATATATATATATATATATATATATATATATATATATATATATATATATATATATATTCATGAGGCGATCGAATATAAAAACAAGTAAAGAATCTAAATAAAAAATAGTTGAGGTAAGAAGAAACTAATTTTAGTGTGTTCGAAGTCACCAAAGGTTACCACAATCAGAAGAGAGGTAAAGGTATATCGCCAAGTGTTGTAATTTTGAAAATAAAATCGCCAGAAATTTATTTTAGAATACAGTTTTAAGTAAATTGCTAAGTATTGGTTAAAATATTACACACACACTCATACACACACACATAAGTAAGGAATCTAAATAAAAATAGTTGAGGTAAGAAGAAACTAATTTTAGTGTGTGCGAAGTCACCAAAGGTTACTTACAATTAGAAGAGAGGTAAAGGTATATCGCCAAATGTAGTAATTTTGAATATAAAATCGCCAGAAATTTATTTTAGAATACAATTTTAAGTAAATTGCTAAGTATTGGTTAAAATATTACACACACACACACACACACACACACACACACACACACACACACACACACACACATATATATATATATATAGATATAGATATTTATTTATTTATTTATTTATTTATTTATTTTTATATGTTTATACAAACCTAGCATATTTTTATCAGCACTTAACATTTATGAAGGAATAATAGCAAATGAATAATATTTTTACAGCATAAAATTAGAAGAAGATAAATTAATATCAATTTACTACGTTATTTAATATAGATATAAAATAATAAGAAATTAATAATAAAATATTTTCTTATAAATAAAAACTTAAATTTAAATTTAAACATTGAACTTCTAAGCATGTAATTTTTAATTATATAATACTACAGTTTTAGAATAAATAAATATATATGACCCATAAAAATGACGCATTTCAAAGATTTTAAATATGGAAATATATGATAAAAGCATACATTTGCTTAAAAATTTTTTAAATAATTGTCCATCTATTAAAATGAAAAAAATTCGTTATACATTTTTTAATGTCAAGATTGTTTTTCTGTTTGAAATAAGTACTGGTATTTAAAAATCATGAAGCGGAACTTGTTTAACTGACCTAAATTTTTTAACAAATTTTCCGCATTGAAATGTGAATGGAGATTTATTTGATAACAAACCTGCAGTTAAGCATAGAGCAATATTTCTGAATGAAGATTAATTTTTACCCTTGCATAAGTCAGTTCAATGAACTGACTGAGTTCGTAGTGAAACTGTAAAAGAAAAAAAATTAGAAGAAAATCTAGCAATTGAAGCAAAATATTTTTTCGACACAAAGTATGTTATCTCAACCGATACTAATGATAAGGTTATTTAAAAACATTATTCGAAATTCACCGACGTGTTTTATTAATAACAAAACTTAACGCAAAAATGCTTTTATATAATTTATTTTCAGCTGCGAATGGTTTGCTGAATTTTTTACTCTTATTTGATTGTTATTTTTAATTTTTTATGAAAAGGAGTTCAGTCACATCTCAATTTATTTATTATTTCAACTATGTATTTTTTCTCTAAAATCCTCTAGCTCAAAATTCCTTGCCAAAATAATTTCAGTTTCAAGATAAATTATATTAGTGTAGTGAAATGATATTTTTTAATTTCTATTTATATTGCTTTTATCTTTCCTAAAAACATTTATTTGTCTGTACACTTCTGTATATTTATGTGCTTTATGTGGTATCTTTGCATTCTGCACTCTTGTACATATAAAAATGTATTAAAGAAAAACTGAAATCCATTAGACGTGGATTCAAGTTATTGGGAGAAAATATTTTGAAGGTTCTTAATAATAGCTATAAAGGAGGATAGTGTATATATGAATAAAATAGAAAAATTCAATTACTGTAATGACAAACCTTGAACACGAATCTGATAAACATATATTTAACTTTTTTAAAATTTATCTTAGCATTACACGAAAAGAATTAAATTGTTTATATTTTATAAACTATTCAATATATTACTTGTTAATGTTTCACAAATAATATTGTATATATTTATATAACAAGATAAAGTCAGCTCCATTTTATGCATGCTTATGTATAATCTTGTTATTATATTATCTTTTGGTGGAAAGATCATAAAATTGTCGAAGGCAGATGGACAAGATATTAAACTTAAGGTTAGCAGGATTTTATTCAGGAGTTAGAATATCGAGCCAAATAATTCAGAAATGTTTACTAATGGAACACAAAATATCAACTTACTAATCGGAGCAGCAACCTTGATGGAGATCTGTTTAAGAAATATAGTCTGGAAGAAATGTACTAATTTTATATAATAACATTTTATCTATAATATAGAAATAATAAAGTGCTAAAGACTCTTTAAAATTGACAGCAATGAACATAGCCTTAAATTTAAGAACAGCGACAGGAAGTTTTATTAACCAAGCACAATTGAGCCATACTGTACCTCTTTTATGAAAAAGGGATATGACTTTCATTTTAATGAGCACCTCAAGGGTCAAAGTATTACTTTTGCTCACGAGGCTCAAGAGGGTCCTCACAATTTTGAAGCAGGGACAAACAGGAGACATATAGGCTTGGCCTGCCACCTTCAGAGGCATTAAATGAGAACTTGGAGGACAATGTGACCACGAATATATTTTACGTACTCCAGTCACCTTTTAACAATAGGGCAGATTTCAGGCCGACTCTGGCTCAAAACCCGCAACTCTCCAGTTACGATAGCATTGCTATTGCCGACTGAGCAACTGCGTCTTATAGAAAAATTTTATATCAAAAAATATTCCGTGAATCTTTGAAAGCTTTGACTCTCCAGTCACCAAAACCTCATTGTCCACTGAGCAAAGTACACTGTTCAAACGTTAAGCAATAGGTGGTCTTTTTCCATAGCTCCACGAGAAATCATCTGAGAGACATGAAATTCAGAAATGCGGGAGAGTATTATGTACGTAAAAAATGATTAAAGCATCGGCGTTGAAAAAGGAATACAGTGCATACGGGTATGGAATCAAACAAAAACAAGCTTTATTGAACACATAGTATCGTGACTCCTGATTGTCTGTCCAAGAGGAAGAACAACAAAGAGATGTTCCTTAATATGAGATATGCCCTCCCCTAACTGCAATGGTTGCTTCACACCGTCGACGAATAATCAGAACCAGCTGGTCCGAGAATTCTTGCGCTAGGAGTGCCCATTACGCAATCAGCATCTGTTTGAGTTTTGGGGTATTCTCTGGAGGATGTAAGAGGGCTGCAATGCGTCTCCTCAAAGCATCCCACACATGTTCGATGGGATTTAAATCAAGGGAGTACGATGGTCAATCTATTCGAGTGTCAAACGTTCTAAGCAAGACAGTGCTTTTTTCAATATTTTATTGTTATTTTAGGAGAAACTTAATTCTTATTGACGAATAAAGAAAATTTGATGTAATTTAAAAGTTAGTTACGAGTTTTAATAAACGAATGGAGAGATATCGTTATAAATATTATCAAATAAATCTCATCTTGAGTATTTCATAAGTAATTATTAGGGAGCCATTATATTTATATCAATTCTGATATATAGATTAATAATGGAACAGTACTTTTCTTATAACAGATCAATATTGAAATTAAAGACTAAATTTGCTCTAGGATACAAATAAAGTATACATTTGATATTCATTAAATTACTAGATAAAACAATATAGCCCAATCTTTATAAAACTAATGTATTTTAATATTTATTACATTATATTCTACTTTTTACATTATAATTTACTTTTCATACAATTAAAATTTTAATAGATTGCAGAAATATTTCATGACTTACCGATATCACTCATAACATTATAATAAAGTATAATACTTTAAAAAATAAATTTTAGTGTATTGTGCTAATGATCTTCAGATTAATGACCTGAGATATAATTTTAGTTTTGATTTTTAAAAATGAAAAAATATGTATGTCTGATACTCGTTTGCAGTTACCTTAATATTTTTGTGCATTTCAATCTACATTCTTTCTGTTCATTTCTACACAAACATATCCTTAATTACAAAAATTAATTTCATTCTAAATATTATGCAAGGAAATATAATTAAATTCCAAGCCCTTATTGGAAGTCAAAAATTTTTTTTTTCTGAACAGCAAATAATCTTTTAAACAGAAGTTTTTTATTTATTACAGAAAAAAGATCTTTTATCCACATTAAGCATCGAATATTTTTATTTGTTTTTTCATGACTGGTAACTATAGTTTATCAGATTTTTATGAAATTGTTTTCGATCAATCTTAATCTACGTTATTTTTGAAGCGTTATATAATGATATTTTCTTTTGAGGTGTTCTTTTTATTTATTTTAAAAAATCAACATAATGAATACATACAGTAAGCGTATCTATAACGAATTTTTTTATAAAACTCCATGACTTTTTAAAAAGTATAATGATTAGTATCAGCAAGCATTTTTTAAAAATTGTTTTGTGTGTAAAAAAGTGATGGAGTAACACATGAAACAGGTATTATTTAAGTCAGGAAAAAAGTATCAGTCTTATGTATTTTTCATTATTATGAATAATACTTTCAATTTAAAATAACTTTTATTAAATATCTCAAAATATATGTCACTATCATAATAAAAATACTTTTTAGAACTGTATAATACTTGAAAAATAATTAATTGGTGAAAAGCTCAGGTAACCTTTATTTATAGTTGCAAAATATATTTATCTATACACAATTGGAAATGTCAGCATTAATCTTTGAGTTTGCAATTAAATAGCTGTGATGATACTAAAGATCTCTTACTTATACACAATGTCATCCCGAAAGTTCTTAGTTTTTCAGATTAAAATCAGTTTTTGTTTAATTATTTTATTACCAGTGATAAGTAATGCCTTTTATTGCACATATTAATTGTTATTCTCTCATTTTATAATTGTTCCGCATATTTTTCATAGGGAATAGCTACTAATTTTGAAATTTTAGAAAAGAGAAAATTCCATTAGAAATATATTACTTGCTAACTTTTAGTAAATGAAAAACGTACTAAACAATACCAAATTTTTTCTTAACTATCTACATTTTTTTAAATTAAAGTATTTTTAAATTATCTACTTCTATCAAAATCGAAAATAAGGTATTCACCATATCTGCAAAAGTGTCATTTGAAATTAAGAGTTTTAGTCATAGAAAGTTGCTGCAAATGAAATATATGTTAATTATTTTATTGAACCAATTTATTTTCATCATGTTACGCTTTATCATTTTAACAAAGGAAAGAAACAGCCTGACTCTTCTATACGTGGACAAAATTTGATCTGACGACACAATGCGAAGGTTGTTTGAGAACATAAAATGGGAAAATTACAGGCTCAAAATTGTGGATCATTCTACATATACATCGTCTGTAAAACAAAAGACTTATTAAAAATGTGTCTCTGAAAATCAACAATACATGTTCCAGTAACTACAAAACATACTAAATGTGTTTGACAATACTCTCCAGGATTATTTACGATAATATAAACGTATAAAATTATTGGATATTTTGAATCTTAACAGAGAATGTTTACCATAACTTCGCCATTATCGGTTTATTTAAAGGAAACTAAATAAGGGCGCATTATTTAAAAATATTTTATTGCTCGAAATGAAAATTGTATACTATATAATACAGCTACAAGAAAAGAATCATGAAGTGAACCAAATAAAACACAATTTTTAATGACTGAATGAGAGTGACAATGTTATGAACTAATGCCACCAGTCAAACAGAAAATACACTATTTTAAAATGGCAGTTAAAACAAACAAATAATCAAAATAACCGGAATTATCCAATCGCTTAGATATTCCCTTTCTTCATGACAACACTCAAATAATCATTTCATTAAATGTCAAACAAATACTTATTAAGAACTTATTTCCTGGAATGTTAGACAAAGATTGATGAGCATGACTGGGATGTTTTCTGTCACCTCCTACATATTCACTACTCTTAACTTCGATTCTCATCCCTTCCGTTCACTTTTTCTGCTTCACAATTTTCTGTTTGGGCTACTTTTTTATGACAATCATACCACACTACGCTAACGTATTTGCAAATAAATTTTATAGCATTTAGAAATTAATTCATCCGCTTTAAAGACAAAAAATATATTATAAAAATATCTGAGATTATTGAGTAATATTTTTGTTAGATTTTGTACGCCTTCTTTTGCATTTGTTGTTAAAAAACCGTACACTATTCCAGATTACACGATATAAAGATTTTTCAATTTATTCACTTATAATGACTGAAGTTTGTGAAATATTTTATATTAACCATTAGTAAAAAATTTTAAATTTTATTAAAACAAAAACGTAATGTAAAGAGCATAATTTTATTTATATAAAATGAGGTTTTGATTAAAATTAAATTATCCTACATTATAATCCAAATCATAATGATAAAAGTTTTTTAACATGTGTAGTATTGTATTACATACAAATCGACTGTCGTTAAAAAATATGCATAATTTACGAATTTTATGAATAACTATTATAAGATTTATTCGTTATTCATTTAATAAAGATACAAGCAGAGTATAAATTTTGCATTAAAAATCATGAAAGTATCTTACTACAATTTTTAAATTCTGCACCCTATATCTTAAATGAAACATAGAAACTAAATTTTAAAATATATTAATGTTATAAAAAAAGTATAGTTTTAATTATTATAATTACACCGACATTTCTATTAACCTAAAACTACCTAGATGTTCAAAACAATTTTATTCGCATAGAAAATATTGAACAAAATAGTCGAATAAAAATTAATATTGCTACCTTTGAAATAAAGTGATCAACTTAAGTGAAAACAAGGTAAAGTAATACAATTCTACAGAGATTAGGCTTGAAGTACTTTACGTTCTTAAAATACAAAAATTCTGGTAGTTCTTGCCAAGGACCTTTTAATAATTTCTCAATAGAAATACGTCCTATATTTGTTAACAAATAGATATTAAAGTGGAAAACACACAATCATATATAGCGATATATTAAATCCAATTAATCGCTTTAAATATCTATTACATTTTTTAATAATTGTTTCAGATTTTATATCCAAGAAGATAACTCTTTCTAATATATAGTTATTTTACTGTAAATAATATTTACATTCTATGTCTAAATGACAGTAAACCTTTTATGCAAACGCCAAGCCATATTTAGGGCATTTACTTTTCTTATATAACATCTTATATGAAATCAATACAAGGTTCTAACGTCGTAAACATTCTACACTTATCTTATATCATTTCCTCATAATCGACCTCGTCCTGATAATTTTAGAATACAATTTTTAAAGTCAATACAGGCTCTACTTTTCGTGTTTAATAAGTTATCAGGTTTAATAATTATTTTACATGTTATTGTCTCCTCTAATCCCAGTCTCGCATGTTCTAAGAGAATAAGATATATATATATATATATATATATATATATATATATATATATATATATATATATATATATATATATATATATATATATATATATATATATATATATATATATATATATATATATATATATATATATATACATATATATATATACATATATATATATATAATATATATATATATATATATATATATATATATATATATATATATATATATATATATATATATATATATATATATATATATATATATATATATATATATATATATATATATATATATATATATATATATATATATATATATATATATATATATATATATATATATATATATATATATATATATACATATTTCAATTTATGCTTTATTTTAATGTTTAGCCATTAAATTGTATGTAAGATTTGTTAATTTTTATGCATCTATGATATAAATACTTAAGAAAATCTTTAAATATATAAAAGTATCCTCCACTCAATATGTAGTTAAAGTAAATTTATAGGCCATTGCGCTCTTTCACCATATATATTTTGGGATCTCCCCCATATAAGTATTTACGATTATGAGTTTCCTTTTTATTTTACATTAACTATTACTAAAATCTATTGAACTATCAAATATCTTATGAGTGTGAGTCGCATGACAAGAGTTTTGAAATGAAAGCATTCTTTTTACTAGTACTTTCTGTAAATCACACTACTCGTTTCTACCAAAAATAGATACACAAAAGAGTGGACTACAATAGAGAATTGTTCGTAATTTTTCTCTTGTACGTAGTTTTATATAGTTCTGTTAATCTTTTAATAAGGAAGTTCAAAGTCTTATAGTGGTACTTATGAAAAACTTGAGACAGATAGATATACTCGAACTATTGAGTGCACTCTGTTGTATATAAAATATGTTAGAATATTTTATATTAAACGTAAACTTTAGAAAGATATTTTTAAGATATATCTTGCAAAAAAATTAAGATTTAAACTATTGTATAAGATTTGCGCATATTATTTTTTTATATGTAGTACTATTTATATATTCTCTTTTATTTACACAAATTTATATCTCCACACACAAACACATATGCATATAATATATGTCGATATATATTATTTATGTATGTACAAAATGCAAAATCAGGAAGTAACCATACGAATAAAAGTAGGTTTAATATATAAATAACTTGTGTTAGTAGAAAAAAAAATCATTAAATTTATTAAAAAAATGAATACAAAAATATGTAACTGAAATAAATATTCGATGTAGCCATAATGTGTTACAACATGTGCTATATAACATAGCATAGACACACACAAATATTTCGGTTAACTTATGAGTTGACTTTAGAAAGATATTTTTAAGATATATCTTGCAAAAAAATTAAGATTTAAACCATTGTATAAGATTTGCGCATATTATTTTTGTATATGTAGTACTATTTATATATTCTCTTTTATTTACACAAATTTATATCTCCACACACAAACACATATGCATATAATATATGTCGATATATATTATTTATGTATGTACAAAATGCAAAATCAGGAAGTAACCATACGAAGAAAAGAAGGTTTAATATATAAATAACTTGTGTTAGTAGAAAAAAAATCATTAAATTTATTAATAAAATGAATACAAAAATATGTAACTATAATAAATATTCGATGTAGCCATAATGTGTTGCAACATGTGCTATATAACATAGCATAGACACACACAAATATTTCGGTTAACTTATGAGTTGATTTTTATATGTTGCAGGTGTAGGACAAGGATCACTAGCGAGAAACCGACCAAAGAAATTAATTCCTTAAATGTTCAATAGTCTATGTATCCGAGTATTAAGGAGGCCATGAATAGATTGCATGTGTTCTGCTTAAAATATTTCTTGAACAATCCTTGCAACTCATAGACGTGCTTTGCATTATTGAGAGATAGCTGCAGAATTGCCTTGAAGAAAATAAACGTCTTCCTACTCCACCAGTTTATTAATTTCATGTAGCCGTTAAGATAATCCAAAACCTCTTGAGATTATAATGTCTGACATTTAGGCATGATTCACCAGAAAAAGACCTCTGTTGTCAGTCTGCAAATTTGTATCTATCCTCCTGCTCATATCATCCGCGGTTGTCAATAATTATTCACGAGAGGGAAGCTATATAAAAAAAAAAATTATTGCAGCAGATGCCAAATAACTGATGAAGGAGTTAGATACATATTTAGGGATAGATTAATGCACCGTGACCTCTAATGAAGAATTTGTACCTTTCAACATCACATTGCAGAGAAAATATTGATTATTGCACTTTGACGTCAAAATCCGTTGTCTTGTTCATCCAAAGATTCAACACTTGTACCGTTGTGGTTTTCCTGTATAGGATCTGCTACTAAAAGATAGGAGAGACATCCTTCACGAACACCAATGTTTCTTTCCCGCCAAAACACTCCAAGCTGATAAAATATTGCCCTTTTTCGGAGGTGTAGCATAGTGACATGTCATCTAACGTTAATCTAACAACTGTAACTAAGACTATATTCATCTTCCTACGATAGCACTTTATTTATACGGTTTCAGCAGTAATGCAGAGAGTGTATTGAATTGTAACTCTGAATTGTTAAACACTTGCATTACACTCTTCTGTTAACGTTTGCATAACCTAAGTTGCTGCAATGCTCCTTAATGTTGTAAATTTAAAAAAAATTAAAAACATTTTGTATGTGTATATAATATAATACAATTACTTAACACAATAGCAAATTTTAACTGGAAAACACACGTTTTAAGCACACAGATTAGCACCACAGGATTGGATGTTTAAAACTCCATCATTGATACACCACTATACATGCAAAAGATTAATAAATTAAGAAAGCAAGACTTTATATCGTGGTTTGGATGTATTGAACTGTTATGTATTTCAAATGCAATTTACATATATGCAAAAGACAAAAGCGTCTTAGTCCTGTAGGATATGCTAATAATATTTTGTAAAAATTTGACATCTATATGATCAGTACTTTTTTTGTTTGTCCAACAAACATAAAATTTCTTTCTCAGTATAATATAATTATACAGCCAGGGCATTTGTTACAGAAAGTAAAAAAGTATTAATTACTAAATACTAACTTATCCACTCACAACGTCCGAAGCTATAAAGTGTCTACATAAGCAAAGTAAGTAAAGAAGGAATGATGCGTTGAACTCTATAAATCAACTAAACTGATTATTCACCATTATTGCAAAGTTTTTAGAACCGTAAAACAGTAATGATTGTATAATTCAAAAAGAAAACTCTAATTAATTTAAAGTACTAAGAATTTAGAGTAATACGAAATAAATTTTTTAAAAAATCAAATCTTTATGAAATCTGTTTGAAAAGTTTAATTTAGTGCCAGCAAAGATCTCTCTACCAGACTTCATGCTTTTAGCTTTCATTCTAAATGCGTAATCGGGTTCACAAATATCTATGTTTTATATAGCTCCCCTAAATACACACCTATAGCTGTGATAGTACATTTCAATTAAAAATATTTATTTCCTTTGTCTAAAGAATATATATATATATATATATATATATATATATATATATATATATATATATATATATATATATATATATATATATATATATACGAGGCTATACGAGGAGACTATAAACAACAGGAAGTATGACCAAGTATTAATTTGACAGAGAAACCAATTTTAAAATTTAACAAAACACATATTTTATTTATAATATTAAAATTACAATCAAAAATTTACTTATTTACAATTTTATCATCCTATCTACTCGGATTAGGAAGATTCATAAAAGAAATATAT
>CM063498.1:142021016-142036016 GCA_032207245.1 Pardosa pseudoannulata | reverse complement strand
GATTTTTAATCTCAAACACTAATACCATTCAGGATTTAAATTCGGAAACTAAGTAATACAAAATATATACTAAAAAATAAATTAAAATTAAAGTACAATTGTTAATAATATAAAAAGAATAATATTTTTGAGACTCACTAATATGATCATTACTTACCTTCGAGCACTAGAATTAAAAAAAATTCTAATTACGAAGACTTATGAAGATTATGGAGACAAAATATACACGAAAAAATAAATCAAAATTAAAGTGCAAATGCTAAGAATATTGAAAAATTAATACTATTGAGACTCACTAATATGGTCATTACATAGCTTCGAGTACTAGAATTAGAAATTTTCTAATTACGAAGACTTATGAAGATTATGGAGACAAAATATACACGAAAAAATAAATCAAAATTAAAGTGCAAATGCTAAGAATATTGAAAAATTAATACTATTGAGACTCACTAATATGGTCATTACTTACCGTTGAGCACTAGAATTAGAAAATTTCTAATTATGAAGATTTACCATACAATTTTAAATCACATTTTACCTAAATAAACAACAAAATCGGGAATTGTTTTTTAAGGAATTAGATCTATTAATTCTAGATAATTAATCGATTTTTTTTAACCTTTAAATCATAATTTTTTATATATATGCAATCATGTACTTGGCATAAAACAATGTGAAAATAAAAAATCGTTTAGTGAGCAAAGACTCTAAATTTATTTTTATCAAAAAATATATTGCAATTCCCTCACTTCAAAGGTTTTTTATCTACCTCCTTTATTTCGTACTTTATGGCTTGTTAAAATTTCTTTCAAAAGTTGACAATTCTACTCTGGTATCCGAGTCTGACCATTACTTTTCTTTACAACTACCTAGAGACACCTTCTATTGGTTTCAAAAAGTTGATATGGAATATGCATTGCATCTTTTACTGATTTCTCTGTGTCACATTACCAAATTTCTTCCCCTCTTATTCCTCTCGGGATGAATGAATGAATATTTTATTGATGCTCTCCTTCACTAAATGTGATTTTATCTATCAAAGAGAATGGAAGGAGAATAGTCTCGTATTTTCGTGTCCTAAAAATTGTATCACAGTCTTGAAACTTATTAAAAAAGAACTATAAATCTATTAACTACAGAATCATTTTTACTTCACACGCATTGATAAATATCATAAAGTCATTGCGGGCATTTTGGAGTAAAACTAAATATGAAAATTAAACTTACCATCTTTTTTTAAAAGTCGTAACCTGTAACTTTATATATGATAGGAATATATTTATGGCTATACTGTAAAATGAAAAAATAATTAACAAACTGCATATTAGGGCTTACAACTTTTCTCACTATTAATATATTTCAAAACTTAAAACTATAATCATGTTCTTAAAATAACTGCTACAGAGATTTAACGTTATAAATGAATGTTTTCACTATTCATTTTTCCCGAAAAGCTATCTATGAGTGTTTATGAGAAAAACTTTTGTATACAAATTTATAAGTTATTTTATTAATACACTGTCTACCAATACGTTTTTGGACACCTATGCAAATGATGATATATGTGGTCCTGAGGAAGGTCACGGCTTCCGCCGTTATACATCATGTAGAAAACAGAATCGACATTAGTCGAATGCAAGATTACGCGCAGGTCGGAGCTCTCTGATATCGAGAAAGGTATAATTATCGGGTATCACAAATGTGGTCGATCCTTTAGGGACATATCTAGCGATCTGATGTACCCAAAATCGACAGTGGCCTATGGGATTAAAAAGTGGAAGATAGTGGTGATTGTCGGAATGTGCCCCGAGTCGGCAGACCATCGAAACTGGGAGATAGAGACCGACGAGTACTGTCCTCAGAAATTCGGAGGAACCACACCCAACCGATGGCCCTCATCCGCGAGGAGTTTCAACAGGCACCCAGGAGTATTGTTTCAATGAATACCATCCGTAAGGAAGCACATCTGCTTGGTTTTCTTGGTCGAGCGGCTGCCCATTTTATTTACAGAACGGCAATGCCAGTTGTAATGTTTCGAGGTTAACCAAGGCTTGGTATGATGCCAATGGAGTTCATCGAATAGGCTGGCCTGCCCAGAAACCCAGACCTGAACCCTATAGAGAACCTCTGGGACAAGTTGGGGACCGAATTAAGGGGTGCTCTACCCATACAAAATTGATGAAGGAACTTGTCTACTCTAGGCCTAGTGGAAGACAATACCACCAGCTGCAATACAAAGACTAGTGGAAAGTATGCCCTGGAGGGTTCATGCTATAACTGTCTGTCGTGGAGCCTCTACCAATTATTGATTTTGAATAATGTTAGTTTTTCTTTTCTATCACAGGTGTCCAAATACTTATTGGTAGACAGTGTATAAATGACTTTACTCTCGGTAGAAATGAATGCACATGGAGCAATTTTAAAGATTCATCTTTTAAGAAATTGATAATTACATGCTTTTAAAATGATTAAAATAGTTAAAAATTATATTGAACTCCTAATAAGTTTAATATAAATATAAGACTAGTAACGTAGAAAAGAAATTAAGTAGAAGGAATCAAAATTAATTTAGTATAATTTAGTATTTTAGTATAATTCTTAGTGTTTTAATTTATTAATTATCATGGAAATAACTTTTATAAATAACTGAATAGAGGAGGTGTTTTGATAATATGTACCTCTACCTCATAATTGCATTTAAGAAAAAACTGTTGATTCACGTGCGAGGTTAAAAAAGTCATAAAACATTAATCGAAATGATAAAATTATAACAATTAGAAAATTCTTGAAAATTTGATGGATTGTTTACAGATTTATTATTTATCTTTATTTAGTGTGGTATGTTATACTACGGTATTTTTTCTTCTACACAAGTGTCTAAAGTATCAAAATGCATTCCAAGAAACCATAGAGATTATACAAACTATTATTTAACTTTCTTATGAAAGGAACGTAACACAATAGCGTGTTTAAAGCACACTACGCCGAAACATCAGAATTATATTCTTATCAAATTGATAGAAATGTTCAGAATGAGCTTAAGAATATTCCAAATTGTACTGGAGGGATAATTCGGTGTTCAAAGATCAATGTTCCCAGCTAAATCAGCCCTACTAAATACATTATTTAAAGCCATTTTTATATGCTTGTTAATATATATTTTATCGGCAATATTCTAGAATGAGAACTTTAAACTTTCCTCACATCAGTCACCACTTATCTATCGAGAAGAATTTTAGTAATAATTTGAAATTTGTTATTTTGAAACCTGTTAGATATAGCAGAAATTTATGTGCACCCTTGATTCTCGCCAATTGTGATCGTGGTTAGAACTTATTTTTTTTATTTAGAAAAGTTTATAATTTTTTTTTAAACACGTAATTATTGGTTTATATTTTTTGAATGTTTAAAGGTATCGCAATTTAAAATCAGTTAATATATTCGGCTAAGTTAATTTTCTTCTATTTAATGACTTCAATGTAAGATAAAACTTAAGTTTCTCTACGATTTAATAACAAAGGAAAAAAAAGCATATTTGTTCTTCTTTTATTATTTTTTCTGAAATTAAAATTCAAATGTTTTATTGAAATCATTGTATCAATCCTTTGTTCTTAGTTATCATTTAAGTCTATATTTTTAAAACCTAAATTTTTCACAAAGTATTTATTAAAGAATCAATTTTTACATAAAATATGAAAAAAATTTAGACGTTATTTAGAAATTCTATCTGTTTCTACACTCATTAATATTTAAGCGATTTGATTTATCCCTTACTATTTAATCCTAATATAATAATATCATAAGTTAATATGTTCTTCTGCTTATTTATAAGTTTACCTGGAAAATAGAACATTATTGTATTCTTCATGTGTTTTATAAATTAGGTATCAAAACGATTGAAAATTTTATTTTATATTTAATGTCATTATTTAAAATTATTTTAAGTTAAGATAATGATTAATTATCAATTTACATAAGTAATGAAAAAAAAATTTATATTTATGACCATCATTCCTTTAACCATCTGATTTCACCATTTCTGATTTTAAATTATTTAAATATCGTCTGCATAAGTTAAGTTAAGTTTAAGTTAAGTTATACTTCAAGCTTTTTATAAATTAACTTAAATATTACACAAATAATTTTCTTTTATATTTGGCTTAAATAATAGATTAGGTACATACGTGATAATTTTAAATTTAATAATCGATTATTTTTTATTGCAATGAAAATTTTATCACTAATATTAACAACAACTTTTTTTTTTACTCTATCAAAGGCTAATAAATATCAGCTTTTTAAATCTTTGGAAATTAAAAATTTTTCATTCATATATACCACCAAATAATCACTATCAATATTAAAACCTCTGCTGTTCATTCTATCGCGTAATATGACAAGATAAATTAAATTCAATAACATGCGGTCAAAAAATAAATAAATTATTACCAATATTCTCAGCCAAAAAACAAACCATTTTTTTATCTCATATCTTTCAATTCTGTAAAATTATACTGATCTTCATAAAATTCTAGTTTTATATATTTTAATATTTTAATAATCACTAAATTAATTGAAATCAATCAATATTCTAAAATTTGATTTCTAATCTTCATTTTATTTATAATCTTCCAGTAAAATTCTTTTTATATATTTTAATTTTTAGATATCAGTTTATATTGAAATCAATCACATTTGATTTAATAATCGTCAAAGTTTGCAAGATAAAATATTTCGTTTTTTGGAATTTATGCAAGTACTTCAAATTACTCATGAGTTATGCACCTAAAAGCGTATTCGTCTTTTAAGACATTGCAGTGTTCCACTCCTCTGATTTTCCTATCCACGCACCATAAAATTCAGACAATGGCTACGTTTTCATCAGTGTCCAAAAATTTCACTGATCCGGAGTCAATGTTATGACTTTTCCACTCAATTTTGGCAGAGTCATCTTTATACACTGGTATCCTGTAAATCACATACCTCGGAGAAAATTATAACAGCAGTTAAATGCAGGGGGAGGGGGTAGAATCTACCGCCCGAGAAAGAATATCATGCCATCCGATATGCCGCCCGTTGAGAAAATGGTAAAATTTTGTATTTTAACTCTCTCCGTATACAGGAATAACATATACACGGTATGTAATATATGATCCGACGTAAATACAAAACTGATGATGAAATAATTAAATGTAATAATATAATAGCTATAATTAAAAATAAATTGTTTTTCACGGTTGAACTATTAGATTGAATAAACAAAATCTACCAAAATTAAAAGAAATAGTTAATTCTTGTTCATTCAGAATTTAGATGATTTGAAAATGTATAGATCATTTATATAATTCTATTTGGGAATTGTGATGACATTTTTTTAATTGAAATGTGTTATACAATTTTACATAATTTGAAGATAATTTTATATGAAAGCAAAATGTATTTTTTTTATTATTTCCCTTTAAAACATTTATATAAAACAAATGTACCCCAGTCACTTTTCTCTATCGTTAAATATTTTGCCCCAATTGGTGTAAAGCACTGATATAAGGCATTTTTTAAAACATTAAGAAATTGAAAAATGCCTCTGTTATAGTAGAATACTCTGATTTTATATAATGAAGAATGCATCTGCCAGAATAAAACTGAATACCACATTGAATAAAAATTTTTAAATTACATGATTAAGTGTAGTTTTTAATAAAAAAAACTCGAATTTCATATAGATCTTAAATTTTTTTCCTTGCACCTTTATGAAAATGCTGTCACAATTTTCTAAAAAATTATACTTCTTTTTTACTTAAGATATTTTAAAATTTTATATTATATGTCTTTGATTATAATAAGAAAATTGTAAAAAATGTATTCCTAAAAATTCTAATCTAGATATTTTTAGAACTCACATAATTGCATTTTTAAAACTCATATTTTGCCTTTTCATGTGATTTTTCACATGCTATTTATGTATTCTGGAAATTCAATTTCAGTTTTAATTTGTTATAATTGGATAATACAACAATAGACACTATATTACCAATAATGACCGATCACTTGCGATTTTCGACATTTTGTAAAATATCTAGAAAAATACACGTGGAATTATCCTGAAACCTCAGGAGTGTAAACTAGATGGTAGACGTTATGACTAGATAGTAGCACATGATTAAAATGCTTCTTGTAATAATGTGTGTTCATTGCTATGAGGGTAGCACGTATACCCGTGGAGACATTAAGGTTTTTACAAAAACAACCCCACATTTCTCTAAGTGTTTTGCTTATAATTTGCAGAGTTCTCAAAATAAAATAATACTATTTTCAGGACTCATGTCAAACAATACCCTGAAATCGAAATAAAAAATAATAAATAGCGGATGAAAAATGAGCATGTTTACTAAATAATATTTCACTGCTCATTCACGAATGCAATCAAAATATAATTTTCATGATGTACTAGCTAAATGTATAGAGCAATTTTTGTTTATGTCTCAAAAACACAGCTTGAAAAATTTGCAAGTGATAGTCGATAGAATAAACTCGAAATCATTTTTTCCCGAGAGGAAGCAGTGTGGTGACACGTCTCACAGATGTACTTCTAAATGATGGACAGCACATTGAACATTTACTGTAGAAATAATTAACTGTAATAAGGCTGACTGTCAGTATCAACATTTTTTCATTTGTAAATCGTCTTTTGGTGCAAAAAATTCTATAGTTCTTTAAATTGTAGTCTTTCATGTTATTTGGTGATATTTTGTGCTTTTTATTATTTCTGATACTATTGGCAATAAATCAACTCTCAAATTCAAAAATCATTTATGACTTCCTCTGACTATATAAACTTTATTATTTTTGGATCTTCCTCCTTAACGGACAAGTCTAATTAACTAGACATCTTGAACCCACTAACAAAATTTGGTCCTAAAATAGGAGTCCTAAGATTAAAATTTTAACAATATTGAACATTTAACGACATTCTCAAAAAATAATATGTCCTGATATACTAAAATATGCAACGAAAGATTTTATGATTATAATGGGAAAAAGGAGTTAACAGCACTTGATTCCTTCAAATAAATCTTTTATTAGTTATATCGTCGCATATTAAATATTTTTCTTAATTTTTAAGCTGCACCTAGTATTTAAATTGTAACATTACTTGGACTGGGATTTCATTTAATTTAAATATTTCTTATCTAAATTGTTTTGTTTAATTTGTACATTAATTTACCATATATTTATTTTCGTTACATGATTGGATTTTAAGTTGAGAACAATAAAATGTATGATTTTTCTATACAAAAGCAAATAGCAACGTGACCTCTAAGAACATAAAATAGCTAGAAACGTCTATACAAAGATAAATATTTAAACGCAGAAACACTGTTATCCTTAGCCAGTGACTTGCCTGCTTAACTATTAAACAATTTTAGTGTATGGTGCTCTTCGCAACTCGACAAAATATTTTGTGGTTTTACGTAAAACTACACCTGGTTTTAAAGGAAATACTCTACGATGTTGGGAAATAGAAAAGACATTTGAACAAAAGTTGCATTTGTACAAAGTGCCTTTGAAATATTTTGTAATCGACAATATAATAAAAAGTCACACTCAGAAACCTGATATAAAGCTTTAAAACTATAAAAATGCAATAGAAAATGACTTAATGGAATATTATAATCCTTTGAGTTGAAAAGCTTGGCAATAATTTTGTACTTCACTTTTATTTAACTTTCTAGTGACAAAAATTAATTCGTAGAGCATATTTCAAATTCTGTCATTTTGAAAATTATTTGTCCCAGAAGGAAATGAACGACTTTGAATCTCAACCTAAATATTCATCTTTTGTTTCATTTTTATAATAAGCATAAATAATACTGTTACTTAAAATAAGAAACTAAAATGCGTAAGAAAAGAAAGTTTGCATAAAGTACAAATATTTTTTATAAAAAATGAGTTGAACAACCAAATTTACAAAAAGTTTCTTAATATACTGTTTATTAGCCGATTCTTTTCATTACTTAACTCTCTACATACCCTCATTATTAAAAAACAAAAAGGTGAAAAATACAATAAAAGCCCCAATTCAAATTTTTCTACTATATATAATTTAAATTTTTGTGCAAGTAGTACACTGTCTCTATCGAAGAAAATATTTCACATTTTTAAAACATCACAATTTTAATCAGACACATATTAACAGTCAATAACTAGTAATTTAATCTATTTCTAGAAAAAAAACTATTCGCAAAAATAATGTGATGATAGTACTAACGATAAAAAGCAACTTCAAATTGAAAAACATTGTTAAGTTTTAAGATAAGTAAATATAAGCAAAACACAATTCTTAAAGAAACAGAATATGCATTCAATTGCAGAAATTTCACTCGAATATAAAAATATACACGTAGATTTGATTTTCTGGACATAAAACATTTCTTATTTTCTATCAATATTTGTCATTTTGTACGTCCCATATCCCCTTAAGTGCTGCTCATAAGGGATATGATATTCAATATTACAATTCAGTTTAGAACTTGAAAAAAGTTTTAAATATCTGACACCGAAGTAAAAAGATTTCTGTGATAGATAATTCCCATTACACGTATTTTAATGCTTCTTCGTTAAAACTGCCGGTAGAAGATGTTTTAGTGATAGAATCTTTTTAAAAGTGTGATAAAATGAATTTATCTCTAAATCTATATATAAATGAATTTATCTCGTTTTTTCACTAATATGATATTTCTTGTACTGGCATCTAATACGAACAAATATCTATTGCATCCCTGCCTAGCAGGGGCTGATCTTTTGTGATTAACAGCCATAAATATTTCATTTTTTTATCCCAACCTATATAGTTTTATTTCCCGAATGAGGTATTTTTCTAAATATTGAAATCAAGGAGTATGCATACAGTATTTTTTACTCTAGGATATACAAACATTTTATTAACCCTATGAAAAACGATAAAGAAATTATTGGAGTTATACTCTCGACAAGTCAAAAATCGCTGATAAGAGTGTAAATTATTTAATGTGTCATATTTGTTTATCCATTAAGAATGCAACATTAAAAATCCTTTGCCTAGTGTGAAGACTCGAATTATTCAAATATGAGTCTGTTGAAAAAGTAATTGATTTATTAACAATTTAATTTCTCTAAGAAGAATACCGTGGTTTTCCGTGTAATACCGAAAACTTTTTAATTAAACAAGTACCGTACCACACATCATTCAACCAAAAAAAAAATTCGCTAACTCAATATATAGCCTAGCATTACTCATCCGTGGAAAAAAACATGGACTTAAGCCATATATTTTTCAACACGCACAGACGCGTAGTCTAAAGCTACCATTGTTAATGGCTTGATTATTGAATCATAAACTTAATAATTTAAGAAAACTATTCGGAAATGGAAGATGTTTATCAGGCTGAATTAGATTTATTAACTGCCCCAATGTTTTAGAGTGATGGAAAATTGTTAAAGACGGATGAACCTAAAACGGATTGTGCAACAATACAACTATCAACAACCAATAGAGCTTAATGAGACTGAGGATTTTCTACTGTGTTGATCTACTGTTTAGAAAATGCATCCACATAACTCGTGCCCCCGTCAAGATATAAATTACTGGCGAGAGTCTAATTCTTTTTTCATATTATGCGTGATTGTATATAATAACTGTGTTTCGATATATATGTATGAATAATTTTAAAATAGAAGCTCTGGTAGGTTAATCGGTAAAGGATTTGACCTCATAACTAGAGACTTATGAGACTCAGACTAATAATCCACCTTGGATATAAAGACCAAATAAGGCACGTAAATTTGTTCATGGTCGCAGTGTCTCGAAATTTTCTTAAAATATCTCAGGAGGTAGAAGACCAATCGTAGAAGTCTTTTGATTGGCTCCTGCTTATAAATTACGAGGACCCATTTGTCGGTTTGTGTTGTCCCTATGTAGTAATATTGACCACATTTATTGTCTTCCCATAATAAAGTATTCAACTAAAATCCACAAATTGGCATGGGCTAATGTTTAACAGGTTCAGTAGCCGCGTTCGTTAAAAAATGATTGGAAAAAAATAATATTCCAGTCAAGATTTTTTGAGAAAATTAAAATTAAAATGTTTTACAGAGAAATTGTTAAAGATTGTAATGTATATTAATTGGTTAGTTTCATCTTTTAACAATGTACATTTAACAGAAAAATAGGAAAGTTCTTTAACTCTGTTAGATGATTATATATTAATATTTAAAAGCATAGGTATCCGTTCATGTGTTGTAATACTATCTTTTTCCTTCCTTTATGCTTATTTAGAATTTTATGCCCATTAAAAGCTCCAATCATAGAAGTGGGACCATTTTCTAATAAAGTTTATGAAAATTGTGGGAGAGGTCGAGATTAAATATTTTGTCGGATATATGTCAAAAACACTTAAAATTGCGTATATTCTGAAATAAATCATAAAGTTATATTTTAGTGTTAATTAGGAAATTATAAAGCATGAATTATCCTTCGGAGACCTAAGGACGATAACAGAAAACAGTTACGTGCAAATATAGATTTTGGAACAGAAACTTAACAGACGTATAGTAAGGATTATTTAAATTCTTATCTCATGGAAGCAGATACTTAAAACTTTGTATTTATTGCTTCAATAAATATTTTAGCTGATAAAAACTGCAGATTTGTCAGAATATTTTATCAGTGGGTTTAGGTATGGAGACTGGATATTTCTTAAGAGGAATTAGTACATTTAAATCGAACTATGGTTACACAATTTTAATAAACATATTAAAATTTCATAAGAAATGAAATTAAAAGAGATATTTTTAATTTAAAATTATTAATGTTGCGATCGTTAGCAACAACAATATTAAATATATTTTATTAAATAACCCACAAATACTTCGTATCAAACCAAATACCTGCGAATTGTTTGGAAGCCTTAGGCAAAGTATCCTGTCTTTTCTCCCCAACAATGATTATAAACTGGCTTCTTTAGTCTGTGCAAAACATGTGCCAGTCTAAAATTTATTTTGAATCCAAGTTTTTAATAGAGACTGCATAATTAAGTTTTGATTCTGATTGAAATAAGACATGCATCCAATTCTCCTTTTTAAAGTATTTCTATGTAAATATCTAAATATTTAAATATTTTAAAAGTTCTAAAAATATTTTAGTAATTGCATGTAGAAGGAAACACTTCATATTTCAAAACAAAAGGAACAATATCAAACTGTATAACAATCTTTAAATAGTAATCTTAATCTTAAATATTAATGTAAAACCTGAGACTTTTTGTAGAGGAGGTGGGACTTTAAAATTTAAAATGTGCCCCAAAAAATTAAAACACTCTTTCGGTTTTTAAAGCTTTTAAAACTCTAAAGCTTTAAAGCCTACCATATCTAGGTAATATTCAAATTTTAAATAGTCATTATTTAACCGGCTAAAAATTCCTTCAAAGTTGAAGAATATGCAAAACAAGATTTTTGGTTTAATCATATTTTGACTTTAATGTTCCATTCTTAGGTCATAATCAAATATTAACTAACCATAAGCTACCCTGCTAAAAATTCTCAAAAAGTTGAGGGACTACAAAACACAACATCTTGGGTTTAGTCACATTTTGAAAATAAAAATACTTGATGCTAGATACTAGATGCTTGATACTAGATATAAAAATGAATTTGTCCTACTTTGCCTTGATTCTTTATTTCTTGTGAACCCTATACTTATCGTTAACCGATTTCAATGATAGACAGGAGAGCGTTTCGATTCTAAATTTTAGGGTGACCAATCACGTTTTATATAAAATATTTAAATGAGGATTTCATCAAGATTTTGATTATAAAATCCTATTTTGAAACGTGGAAAATATACAATTCAAATTACATACTTGCATTCATTAATACTAACATACATATATTGCTCCGTTAATTAATGAAAGTATTTTAAATAAATATTTTCCATAATAAATCTAGATATTTCCTTCGCTTCTTGTAATAAATCGCATATATTTAATTTTTCTATCTGCAGTATATGGCACATATATGGATTTTTATTTTTGCATTTATCATTATAAAGCATGAGTCGAAAGATGATTTTCACTCATAATTACAAAAATGAAACAAAGAATGGAATAAATTAACTTGCCCTATGGAGTTATATTTTACTATTTCTTTAAAAATGATGATTTGCCCTAAAAATTCGTAGAGTATAATAATTATCATTTAATTCTTCTCAGTTACCTATAAAAAATACTTACAACTACATATATATGATATATTTTATTAAATTAATCACATACTTCCTATTTTAAGAAAAATAAAAATTAAATTTCTATAATCATATTTCATTTTCTTCACCATAATTATTAGGTGCTGCTGGAATATGCTAGACTTCAATATTTAGATGTACTAATCCTGTATTTTTAGTATTATTTGGTATTATTATATATAGCTTGAGTTTTCCAAATCTTGTGTAGCACATAGTCTAGACTACGTGCTACAAACAGTTGCTCAGAATGAGAGAATATTATAAATAACAGAAACCTGAGATTCATTAATTTCTAGAGTGTAGGGTACTTCTTGTCCCATTTAGTTGGGAATTCCCATATGCAAGTGAAAATTAAAATTTGAAATAGCAAGTAAGTTTTTAATGGATTACAAGCTGCTTCGCACCCAGCCTTCGGTCTGGGTTCTACATGTTTAATCAAAGAAGTTTTAGAACCGATATTAAAAATAAACTTATTAATAACAATGTTGAATAAATCTCGCATGCTGCAGATTCTTCATGAATAAGATAGTTTATTAACAACATGCAAACTCTGCTATACATTTGTACATTCGTTTTATTGTTCGGCAACCACAGTGTAAGATTGCTAAATTCCAAGACTTTCCTACTACATAGGTCAAACTTTTTTCTGTTATGGATATATATGCTTTTAATGTCTTTAGTGTAAATATTTCTTTGAAATAGATTTTTATTCCTTAAATTTCGTGTTTTATAAATATTTTATTCACGTGCTTAAAATGCAAAGAGATTTTTTTTTGTTCCATAACCAATATTACGCTTCATTTTTTTCGGTGTATAGAACATAGGTTTTTGATGTACTGGAGAACCAAGAATGGTGAAAATGGAGTTTTTGACATTAATAAAGAATTCAATTCTTTTTCAATTATAGGCTGAACTTGCATAAGATATTCGATAATTTTGTTATACAACAGTTCAATTACTTAAGTGAAATTCTTTCCCGTACATAAGTACATCGTTGGCCTAATACTATTTGGGATATTAGTATTTTATATATAAAAATGACGTTTTAAGTAAAGTTACAATCGCAATATAACAAATTATTTTAAAATGTAACCAAAAAATCCTTTAAAGTACCTGAAAAATAATACATTTAGATGTTATAAAATTCCAATTATTCACATTCTTCCTATTTTATTATTCTCAATCAAGGTTGGAATTTCCTTACTTACGAACCCCACGGGCGATATTTTGTAGTGGTGAACATTTTTGTTACCTGACCATACAACTGAGTTTATACCAAGAACAGGGAACCCCCGCCAACTTGGCGATAAATCTCTAAGCAATGTGACCTAACATTTTATCCTGATCACTCCGTGCCCATACAATTTTAATTTATATTAATTACTAGCAAGTTTGCCCGTGCTTCGCTACGGTGAACTTAATATATTACTTTTAAACAAAGATTTATTTTCGTGAATAGCTCTCTAAATTCGTCACAGTTCAGTTCGAGTCATTGGCATGTTTAATTTTTTCAGAAGTATTATAACATTATTCAGATTTTATAATCGAATTTGTCTTATATTAAATTTGCTCAAACTTTTTTTATTGTAAAATATAAGCTTAATCCTAAATTGCATTACTGTATTACTACTGTACGTTGATTAATAAAGTTAACAGATCTTGCCATATTACGTGATAGAATAGGAAGCACAGGTTTTGACAGCAACAGTTCTAATTTTGTTGGTAGTAATAAATGTTTTCCAAAATTAAGGAAATTTATGACAAACCACATAGTTTTGTATGAAACAGAAACACACATTCATATCGACAACCATATGAATATGAAGATAACTATATAAAATGATAGGTTTTATTTGGCCATGAGAGTCACTGAAATTTGTACTTTTTGTACTTAGAATATTGTTGATATGCATTTCATTGTAACATAAAAATGAACCAAGAATTAAATTTAAAATTAGTTCTCATATAAAAATTCTATAATTTGAGTCACATAGAAATGAAAGTGAATCACTTTATATCTCAAATTTCAGTTCAAATCGAATAGATACTAAGCAGACGATTTTAAATAATATAAAATAAGAAATGAATAAATGAAATATTTAAATGAATGACGTCATAATGATAGAAATATATCATTTTCGCCTATTTATTATGTGATGAATTGAACATTTTAATCTCCTGCTTTTAACCGTGGAAAACTGCGTTTAAAACAATTACTTGGGATGACGTCACATTGCTAGAAATATTGCTTCTTTCCCTTAGATATGATGCGATAAATTAAAAACTTAATCGTTTGCGTTTAACCGGGGAAAATAATGCGTGGAATAATGACATGAAATGCTCGAAAAAGGGGGAAGGAATGAATTTCGAACGTTGAAAATTTACAAAAACCTTCCCAGGGATATACCTAAACATTTCCCAAATTTTCACGGCGATTGGATGCATAGTTTTTGAGTCTATTGAGTACAGACAGACAGACAGACACACACAAATTCATTTATATATATATAGATTATTATCCATCTCTGCTTGAGAAGATTTTGAGATTATTTAAAAATCTTAACATTAATTTGCTAACATACATGGATTAATGATTGATGTTTCTTTAAGTCCCATTTTATTAAAATACAATACTTTTAACTTTAAAATAAAAGGCATAAAAGTATAAATCCTAACATTTTTTATATTTGAATGATTTATGTTTACTATTATAGAAATAT
>CM063498.1:142013516-142016016 GCA_032207245.1 Pardosa pseudoannulata | reverse complement strand
TAAGTAAAAAAAAAATTAAGTTCAAATATTTATTATATATTTTAGCTACATATACCATTTAAACTATCTAATATGTTTTGCCTTGTAAATTCATTAATCTATAAGATATTTATAGGAAATTATTTTAAATAATACAGAAATAAGCATGCATCTATAAATATTTTTATCTGATACATTAATTTTTTGTCCATTAAAATGTAGTGTGACATCTTAAAAAATAATTTTCATGTTTTATCAATCTTTCAGTTGTCTCTTTGACATTTATTCTTAATTTTATGTCATAGCATATAATAAAAAGTTAGTTATATAAATAACTTCTGAAATACGCAATCTGTCAATTGTTTGCATATAATAATCATAAAACAATAAATTTACGATTTTAAAACAATAAATAAATATTATAATTTGAAATAAAATCATCTTTCAGTTTTATTTATTTTTGCAAAAATCCGATAGAATTATATTATTTTTTTAGCAATCCGTATGAATTAAATACTACTTAGTCCTTATCAATTTATCGAAATGTGTTTTAAGATTGGTTAGTTATATTTTTAATTTATAACTCATGTATTTTTGAATGATGATTAAATATTTATTTAAATCTCTGAAGGAAAAAATTTATAATAAATAACGCTAATCTTGTTTTTTGATAGGTGTCAGCATTTCTAATTGAATATATCAACATTGTTCTGAAACTGATCAAAACTTGCATAAAGACCTTGATCAAAACCTGAACAACGACCTACTGAGAGAGCGTTCCTTTTGTAGAATGATTTTCAATCCTACTGCAGGAGTAATTGTGTGTCGTCTATGAAATTTGGGTTTAAGTCGTGGTTAATTCTGATCTTAGTATATCTTGTGTGAATAAAAATAATTTAAAATAAAGTTGTTAAGTAAATGTAAAAATGATTATTTATACTAAATGTAATAGATATAGATCACTTAAAACTTTTTAAAAAATGAAATACTAGAGTAACAAAAGTTTAATTTAAATGTAGTCGTTTTGGAATTGTTAAGTGAGATACTATGTTTTATGATATTTTACCAATTAGGTTATTATTGGGCTGAAAAACTTTGTGCTTCTATATCTTCCAATGATATAAAATTAGTCAATTAAGCTAAATAACAATCAGCATGTAACAGATTAAAATTTATATTCTTCAATAATTTATAAGGTGTTTTTTAAACCTCAGACTCTTCAAATTTCTCAAGAGAGATAAGTCTATGCACCGTAATTTAGCACGTATAGTCTGGGGATTATCTGTGTTAAAAAAGAAATTTTCTTCATCCCCGGACTATCTGCTGGTTGTTCCTTGGTCAAATCATCAAAATCGGAAGAAGGAGGAAAAATAGTAAGTCGCGCAAACAACCGACGATCAAATGTAAACAAAGCGCGACTCACGAGACGTCAAGAAAACATCGTATCGTATCGGTAATAAACCATGAAAAAAGTATAACTTACAAAGCAGAACGAATCGGTTGTGAGAATTAGAGCAATCTTAAATTGTGTCCTAGATTACAGGAAATTATCGATAGTCACTATTTACAGCTCCGATTGACAACATCTAGTAGATGGGTTCAAAATCGAAGGTCATTTCACCAGGAGGAACACTCGTAAAAGAGTGTTTTGTTTACAAAGTTTTGATTTGCTGTAATACTGATCATTCATTATGTCTTTAAAACATCGTCGCAGTTTTGCTGCTGACTACAAGGTGAAAGGAATTCAGAAGGTGGACGAAAAGTGGTAAGAAATTGGTGCAAGCAAAAGGAAACATTAAAAATATCAGAAGAAAGTGATCCAAAAGTAATGGGAAAATACAATGGCTTGCCTTAGAAGATTATTTACATAGCTGGATTCTCGAACAGAGAAATGTATGCCACTTTGTTTCTTCCGTTAAAATTCGTCTTAGTGGCTATAGCAGAAGAAATGATTTCAAATTTTAATGGTGGAATTAATTGAGTCTAATCCAGACTTTTCGGCACTATACTGTACTTAGGTTTTTGTTCGTAAAATGATATAATATTGTCATACTAAAATACATATATTTGCACATATAGCCGGCGAATTATCTAGTGGTGTGGATTATCTGATGATTTATGAAATTGTTTAAATAAAAATTCTCACCCGCGCACTATACGTGCGAAATTAAGATATATCTATAATGCTGAGCGATTTTTTTTGTATGTAATTCAGCATTATGAAAAACATATTTCAGCTATAGTATGTGGTTGGTCTCAGTGACACAGTTTCATAGTTTTTAATATTTCTCATATTTTTAAAAGCAAAATCACAGCATTGTAGCACCGTTAACTTATTCATGAGTCCTTAGAGATTAAAGCATTCGCAGTGATAACTGATTCATGCTCACACTATCCTCTGGGTAAAAGCTTATATTGCATGTTTCTACCCTATAAAGAATGCAACGTTTAGGGGAAACAGAGCTTCTTGACTGGAATAAAAAGACGCTATCAAAGCTTTTATTTGTAGTATATTGAGACA
>CM063498.1:141998516-142008516 GCA_032207245.1 Pardosa pseudoannulata | reverse complement strand
TTTCAATGAGGAAATTTAAAATCCAATGAAACAACAAAAATTACAACTGTCGAAAAGAGGTTTATCTAAAAAGCTGTTTTTATATGATTTTAAACATATTTACAGATTTACAGAAAATATAACCTAACAGGATAAAATAAAAATATGAGATAGATCAGTTGTGTTTTCACGCACATGGTAAGGTTCGTTCTTTAGAAATCTTTATTACATTTTAATTTAAGCGTGAATTCAAAATTCAAAGAAACTTCAAGGATTACAACTGTCGAAATGAGGTTTATCTAAATAGATGTTTTTATATGATGTTACACCTATTTATGGATTTAGTGAAAATATAACGTAAGAGGCGAAGATAAAAATATGTGAGATTCTTCATTTGTGTTTTCATACACATGATAAAGTTAGTTTCTTAGAAATTTATATTACATTTCAATGGGTTTGATTGAATTTAAAATCCAATGAAACAACAAGGATTACAATTGTCGAAAAGATTTTTATCTAAAAAGCTGTTTTTATATGATTTTAAACATATTTACGGATTTACAGAAATATAACCTAAGAGGCTAAAATAAAAAATATGAGATTGATCAATTGTTTTTTCATACACATGGTAAGGTTAGTTCTTTAAAAATCTTTATTACATTTTAATGGGTGAGTGAATTCATAATCCAAACAAACTTCAAGGATTACAACAGTCGAAAGGAAGTTTATATGATTTTGGTGTTTTTATATGATTTTGAAAATATTTACAGATAAAGAAAGTGTGAAATTGTCTAATAATTTGATAAAAAATATTAATTCCTTTATTTGAAGGGAAGCATTTTATCCTATTGATTACTTCTAACAATAGCTGGAATGATAGAACAATAGAGATTTAGGAATAATATAATTTGAAATCAATCAATTGTCTTTTCATATACATATTAGGTTAATTCAATAGAATTTTTTTATTTCTTTTCATGTGACTAAGTGGATACAAAACAGAAAGAAACGAGAATTATAATAACAAAGGAACATTTGTCTAAATAATTGTTTATAATTTTGAATATATTTACTGATTTTAGAAAGTATGATTTGCTGTAATAATTTAAACAGAAAAATCTGTTTATTATTTCATTAGACAAAACTACAAAAGAATCGTTAACTTACAAAAGAATCGTTTAATCACTTCTCAAAATTAAGTAATTTTGAATTTTGTAATAGTGCGGAAGCTCCAAAATTGATAACTAACCATGATTCTCTTTATACATATATTAGGACCTAGATTACATAAACCATTTATTCATGAAACAATTACGGAAAACACAAAGAAAGTAATATATTTCCAAATTGATTTTTTCTCATACAAAATGTCAAAAATAGATATTTCAAATTTAAAATAGAGATATTATGCATTTAAAAATTTTATTTTATTTAAACTTTATATAATTTTATAAGAGATAAACTAATATTAAATGCTAAAGAATATGAAACACAGAAATATATTTCATATATGGTAAAATGCAAATATTGTGTTTGAGTTACCTACCGTTTTTTTATTAAGTGTAATATATGTTGTGATATTCCTTTATTTTGGAATCATAAATTTTTTACTAGTAAAAAGTGTGACAAAATTACATAATTTTAGCTTAAGGTTTATTGATGATAGGAGTGTTGATTAATAAAATATTTGCTGCAAATTCAGAAAGTTTTTTTTAATTTTAATTTTCCTATTATTGTCTTTTAAAGTTATCTGTAACCACAAGTAGTATACTGAAAAGTTTTTATCATGTAGAAAGCACTGTGTCAGATATGTTGACACTATTCCGATTGCAAATGATAATTATGACAGATTTGTATTAAAAAATTTCATAAGTAGTTAAAATGAGAGTAGTTAGATATCACAATTGCATTTTCAATAAGGTATGCTTGGTAAAGTTTTTGTTTATGATAAAAATTTTAGTAGAATTACATGACTTCTAAAAATTAAGACGATAGCAAGAATTTAATAGGGTAAAATTTAGCAGATTAAAATTTAATGAAGAATATAAATGAAAAAGATTTAAGTATGAAATATGAAGAAAAAAAAGAAAAAGTATTAACAATAAAAGATTAAGAATAAACAGCAAAAATAGTTTATTTAACCTATCATTGTGACTATAGTGTTTCCAACAGCATGTAATGCATTCAATATTATCCTTAACATTAGTTACTTTTAAAGGATTTTTATATTCAGTAAACAAATTTTAATCTTCGTACTAGTATGTTTTGTAGCAATTTATAACAATATAAAGCCACTATAACAATGTATTTTGACTTTGCAAAACTGATAATTACTTTTTAATTTTTCTGCAAAATATATCTGTTCGGAAATGCTGATATTCTGCAGAATCGATATTAATTTTTTGTATCTTGTACTACACAAAGCATCGGGATGCAAAATTGACTTTTTTCATTTTGTCCAGCTTACAGTCTACTTTTCGGAGATTGTTTCTTTCTACTCTTTATAAAATGATTAATTATCGTAAAACAATTATTAAAAATTATATATTAAAATTAGTTACTGCATTTTAATCGCTTTAATCGGTTCATCATTATTTGTAATGCACATTTTCTACTCGTTATAAATTGATTAATTACTGTAAAACAATTATTAAAAAACAATGTATTAAAAAATTAGTTACTTTATTGCAATCGCTTTAATTGGTTCATCATTATTTGAAATCCACATTTTTTACTCATTATAAATAGATTAATTATCGTAAAACAATTATTAAAAACGATGTATTAAAAAATAGTTACGGCATTGCAAATTCTTTAATCAGTTCATCTTTATTTGTAATGCAGATCGGTGATTAATAAAATTTATAATCTAAATATTTTGAAACTATCTAACGTGCCTGGTTACACAAATTCTATTGACAGTTTAAAGTAAGAAACATGAAGAAAAATAACGGTATAGTAACTATGAAAATAATGATTTCACATCTGCATTTATTTTACGAATATGTTTATATTTCCTTACTAAGATTTTTTCAGTCAAAAGGCAGGGATAGCAATTTCTGTGTATAAATTAAAACAAAGGAACAGTGAAATAAGACGAAGCTTCTTATTAAACAATAATTCTTTAAAAAAATAATAAAACTAAACAATATTACCTTTAAAGCTTCCTATTATATATAAAATAGGTTGTTTTCTTTGCGTAAACTACATCCAATCTAAATTTTAACAACATGTTATTGCGTGTGTGAATTAACAAAAACTATTAACTTTTCTTTTGAGAATTAATTGTATCAGATGAAATCCAAAAATATAATTTATAATTCATTTAGTGGTTAAAGGTAAAAATACCATAAGGATATTCTACAACAGTTTAAATGAAAAATAAATTGAGTTACAAGTTTGCAATATATAAACATCTATGCAAAAAATATGAATTTATTGTACAATAATCACTTTCCCTTAACTTGTTTTATTTTTTTAACCTTGTAATTACCTCTCAGCTTTATACTCAAACTAAAGAAACAAAATATCTTGCATTGGAATGTATTATTTTTATTATGTAAACTAACTGCTTACATTTATATAAACAGAAAATGTTACATATTAGTTGAAAAACAGTTTGATTCTATTCAATTCATAATTATATATATATAATTACTTTTATGAAAAAAAAACTATATTACTATAGAACTAAAACTTTTAAAATATAAATATACTATAACAACAGTTTCTACAAGATTATATTAAAAATAATTCTTATGCAAAAAACGTATGTTTAAATTTATAATTACGGAATTTACGTAAGGTTTATATATATATATGTCAGGTCTAAAAAGGGGGTAGTTAGAAATTACGTGAGTTATAAATGATTATAAAAAGGGAACACTTTTATAATAATAAAAAAATGAAAAAGACCCACGCTTGCGTAACCTTTTGGAGTAATCGGGTCAGGTGCAGAGATAGCTCAATAGAGGTTGATGACTAATCAAGCGAGAAGAATCAGTTAGCACATGGACATGGAGCTGTCAACACATTCGAAGCTTAGATTCGCCACGAATAAATAAAAATGGCACAAACGACGACTAAAAATGAAACCCCATATTAAATAAAGAAGTGTTTTTACTAAGGAGGACTAATTATTCCATTAGCCTTAACACTGGATCACTTCATATATATATATATATATATATATATATATATATATATATATATATATATATATGTGGGGGGGGGCGTGTGTGTGTGTGTGTATATATTGTGTCTGTTATATCTATATATATATGTATATATATATGTATATATATATATATTATATAATATATATATATATATATATATATATATATATATATATATTATATATATATATATATATATATACGTATATATATATATATATATATATATATATATATATATATATATATATATATATATATATATATATATATATATATATATATATATATATATATATATATATATATATATATATATATATATATATATATAATAAACCTTTTATATATCTATATCAGTTTTATCTAAACTTTTCTTATTTTTCCATATTCTAGCATAACAAAATAATTCCTTTGGTATTCTAGTGTATTGCTTACATTCTTTGAAAATAGTTGCATACTCAGATATTTCAATAAAATATTTCAACAGACTTGAAAACGAGAAAAAATACGTTCGAAATTTCAATTTATTTTAGTCGACAAAAAATAAATCCTTCTGGAAAAAAAAACGAAAAGTTTTGTAACCAAAATGTTTCAAGTCCGAATTGGATTTTCACTCAAATAAAGTCGCCAAGCGAAATAAAAGGTACTCTGATCAGCGGGGTTTCATTTATCTCACTATTTATTTTGATCCCCACAAAAGAAACTTTCTTAAAAGTTAATCGAAATGAAATCCAGACGGAAAATTAAAATTAATGATTCCTCGTGAGAACTGAAAATTCTTGAAACTCTTTCCTGTGAGCTAGAAATCAGTTACAATGTGTTACTGGGTTAAAAATTAAGAACATAGGAATATCACTGTATGTATGCAAATAAAGATCTAGTAAATTTTCGAAAATGTATCTACAGCAAAACCTATAAGTATTTTCGTTACATATAGAGCTTTTTGTTTTAATAGCTGATTCTTTTATATTTTATTTTAGCTATTATATTATATAAGAATAGAAAACCGATATGTTATAAAAAGTGCATTAAAAAAATGAGTTTAGTAAGGGTTTCAAATAATCTATTACTTGATTGAATTACCCCAACTATAAAATAATAAATGTTTTTATTCCTTTTGGATCAATATTTACACCAAGGAACATTAGGTTTCGAAGATATTAGAGAGCTTAATGATTAAATGAAATGTATTAGGAAACTGTGTGACAATTATAAGAAAACATCTGTCACAGTTAAAATTGTTATTTTATTTTTACGGACATTAGACATCTTGATCGAGCCCTAATTGTTGTTTAGCTTTCAAAGACCATGATGCTGGCACTTTTTATATAAAAGAATCTACTACTTTTGAGAAACAACATATGTATATATATATATATATATATATATATATATATATATATTATGTATTTCTTTTTTCAAATTTTACCATTTTTATGATGAACCAAATTAGTTTATACATAAAGAACATGACATAAAACAAGTAAACGCAAACATAAAAATATTTACAAAAATAGTTAAATTTAACAATATTAAATATATATTACTGTACCATTCATATATAAAATTTTTTGTTGAATAATAAAATGAATCTCATTAATTACTTGATGCAATATATTTGAAGATTTTCATGAACTTTATTTATAAAGTAACATTTTTGTAACTTTTTCATATTTTTAAGACGCATGATTGGTGATAAGATATGTTGAGACTTTTAAGGATAAAGTTCGAAATAGTAGCATAATTATTTCTAACTTTTAAGAAATAAGTATAATTCGATCTATATTAAATAAAGCTTTCTATAACAAAAATAGACAACTGTTCTACTGATACAATGTATATGAAATTCACAACATACGGAGCATACAGCTTATAGCTCTAACCCAAGTTCTGTATTAACAAATGATGACTAATCTTTTGAATTTGAATAAAATAATTTTTAATTATCTATTCACATTTGAGTCTGCATATGATACTGGTTAAATGTGGTGGTACCTTGTGTCAAGTAGGATGTAAATTGAGGACATACTCAGATGAAACTTCTGCAGTTCAGGCACTGACACAAGGAGTCATGGGTCTCCTAATACTGCAGCTCTCCATCTAAAACGCACATGAGAATCAATTACTGGAACTTCGCAACAAGGGTTTACTTCAAAAACATCATGCATTACATCAGACAGGGACTTATGTTTACACCATTCTTCATCTCAAACATTCCTTTTCTCAACCAGAAGAATCTGAACAACAAACTCTTTTTCTTTAATCTCTTAACTCTCCTTTTCCATCATTTTGTTGTATCACCCAGTGGTTTCCTTGATCCATCAATATTTGACTTTGCTAAATTTTAAATGTGTAACTTCTTACTTTTTCTTACTATATGCATTTTGGATGCTCCTCCAAAGTATCTGATGGCACTATTTTAATTTTCCATGAGTTGCAGGCGGCCTCAGGGCCAGAGCTTTTGACCTTACGTGACCTCCGTGTACTGCATCTTAACGTGCACTTGTCAACTTGTACAATAAGCCAAATGACAATGGATAAACTTGCTAGTCATGGATGTAGGGATTACCTGTGAAGAAGCATAATAATATATTTTATGCTGCCATTAATTAAAAACAATAATTAATTAAATTAATTAAATAAAACAAATAAGCTATAAGATCTAATTTTATGCTCTGTAATAATATTTATTAAAGTAACTAATTTGAAACTAATTTTTCCTTAAGAAATTTATATGTTCAATTCGTGAACTCCTTTGATGAAAACTTTAGTTACTTGTATTATTTGTACAATCTGAAATGCTTATTCAAGCAATAAATACAAAATATTAAAAACCTTTTTTCTGCTTCAGTAAGCTATGAATTTAAGTACTTTTAAAATACTAATTTTAGTTATAACTGGATTTGTCCGGTTTGATCATTAGTTACATTCCTAAAATAAAAAAAAGATCCTAAAACAATTCATACAAAGATATTTGAAACAATTTTTTATAGATATTTCCCCCTCAATTATTTTTATGAATTATAAAACTCTGAAAGAAAAAGGTGTTCAAAACACATAGTTCCTCTTTCTGTAACTAAACTAATATTAAATCATAATAAATGCAGAAAAAAAAATATGAAGAATATTCCCGATAATATATATTTATTAAGATCAATTTTTATTCACATACTGTGGTAAAATAATAGATATTCATACAGATTAGTTGTTTAAAATGTTTCACGTAATATGTGGAAATTTTCCCCATAAATTTATAGGAATGTATATTTTGAAGAAACATAAAACTGTATGAAACAAATGTACATTTTATGACAATATTGGAGCTAACCATTCAACAGCGCCTTGGAGTTCACGACATTAAGATTTCAGAGGAAGGGTAATACTTCCAGTTGTGTCCTTCATGCAGATAAAATAAGGCGTCGTCAACCGTAAAATGCTATTATCAAAGTTCTCACAACATGTTTTAAAGGAATTTAGCTCCACGAAAAATCTCATTTCGATAAAATAGTTGGACATCACTTTCCTGAAAATATGTGCTTTTGCAACATAAAGTTGGGGGTGTTAACAAGCAATATTGACGTATGTTTTTATGAGTTTTTTTCGGACGGTGTAATATTTTAGAAGAAAAATATTTAGACCAGGAAAATTTTGGCTTGAAAAATAATTTTTTTTTTTTTTGCATTTGAAACATGTAAGCTTTATTAGTAAACGTAGAAAAGGTACATGATTTTAATATTTTAAAATGTACTTTGCTTTACGGTTAAATAAAATATTTAAGTAAAGAACTGGAAGAAGAGTTTAGTAATTTTATTTTGCATTTTTAAATTTCATATTTCATTGTAAACTACCGCTGTGAATAAACTTAAAAGAAAAATAATTTCCTCCATTCATAGTGAGATTGCATGGTTTTTCTTTCTTGATTTTAAAAAATAAATCCGTGAGTTAACAAGCGATGCACAAATGTGTCTAAGTTATATTTTCTTTTAAAGAAATTTAAAGAAATAGTTTCTTGTTTAACAAAAAAGAGTTATAATACTTGTACTTTTTTCAGTGAGGAAGTTAAAAAATGCAATAATTCAGTGAGCTGTTTAATATTGAATTCACTGAGAATTGTAGAAAAATGGAAAGTAGTTAGAAATTTAATTTTTCTAATGCATGTTTTGTTACCCAAATATTAGGATATAAGTTTTTATAGAATAATTAGAAATTTTATTCTGTTATTTTTCAATATAAATATTTAACCATTTCAAAAATTTGCACATATTTGTTTCCTTATCCAAAAAGAGTAGATTATATATATATATATATATATATATATATATATATATATATATATATATATATATATATATATATATATATATATATATATATATATATATATATATATATATATATATTATATATATATATATATATATATATATATATATATATATATATATATATATTATATAAATATATATATATATATATATATATATATATATTATATATATATATATATATATATATATATATATATATATATATATATATATATATATATATATATTATATATATATATATATATATATATATATATATATATTTATATATATATATATATATATATATATATATATATATATGTATATATATATATACATATATATATATATATATATATATATATAAATATATTTATATATATATATATATATATATATATATATATATATATATATATATATATATATATATATATATATATATATATATATATATATATATAATATATATATATATATATATATATTATATATTAAATAAAGTGTGTATTGTATACAGTATGAAAAGAAATGGTATCATGAATCTTGCTAAAAAAAAATAAAGAAAACATATGTAAAAAATTCATGAAGTCATGATGATACCATTATGACAGAAACAGACAAATTGCAATAAATTGCAGTTCGGCAAATTGGCGATCCCTATTCTTAAGTATATTCAATCCCATTATAAGCATTTTAGTTTAGAATTTAATTCCCACATAAATACATATTCTACGTTTTTTCGTGAAAAGAAAACAAAATACAAGAACTTTAATAATTGATATTTGAATATTTAGTATACATAAGAAGGTAAATTCTCATTCAAATATATGGATCTTAGTCAACTTCTCACGAACTTCTAAACTCGCCTTTTCTCCGTCAAACAAATATTGCTTCACAAAATTTTAACTTTGAATGCAGAGGTAAAAAAGTTTGTATATATTCATGGATGGTATATAAAAATTATTTACTAAAATTTATTTAAATAAAGATAACTGCAGATAAACTGATTAGGATAGAATCTTACTTTGTCTAATTAACATTGTATTCTGTTCTGCCTCAAAAACAGAACTAATTAAAATTTAAATTTTTTGTCAGAACAAAATATCTAAATTTTTTAAAATAAAACTTTTCTGTAAAAGATAAAAACTTTTATTAGATATCTAGATATTATAAAAAGGATAAAAAAGAGAAGGATAATTCTTTATGCATAAAAACTTTTATACTAATAAAAAAAAAAATTATATGTTATTTATATTATATATAATATAAAAAATAAAATAAAAAACAAATAAATTGAAATAAATAAGATTTAATAACCTTAATTAACCAGACTAAAGGATGCCTAAACCGAAGAGGCTAACTATTAGTTATTATCTGAACTCTTCAGTATCGTATTTGATACACAGTTGTATCATGGTATAGAAATGTCTATACAATTTGACATCACATCTCAGCAGTTTACGAACAACATCTATTAGAAATAAATTTAGATATTCGTCAGAAATATGTTTCAAACTCCATTCTTT
>CM063498.1:141953516-141993516 GCA_032207245.1 Pardosa pseudoannulata | reverse complement strand
CTAGCCAATGCATTCGCGTGATATCTTTACTTTCCAGTAGCTCCTCAACAGCAATACTCCGATGTCCCCTTGCATTGTCATCCATAAAAATGAGGTCTGGGCCAATAGCACCTCAGAACAGACTCACATGGGAAAGAAATACCTCCTCACAATAGCGATCCCCGGTTACAGAGCCTATGTTGAAAACGTAGATCTCAGTTTGTCCGTTCAGCCTCCTCAGACAGGAACTCCACGACCATGACTTTCCATGATGTTTAGAATAAAACCTCCAAATCGAAATGCGTGGAGAATCACTTCTGGTATTGAACCGACTCTCATCCGTAAAGAAGACACGAATCCATTGATCAGTTGTCCAGTGTATGTGATCTCTGCACCAATGTAAACGATGTCATCGTTGGCCATTTTTCAACGGAAGGCAGCGTTCAGGACGGCGGGAGAATGGCCCTTTTTGTGAAGGCGTCTAGCCATAGTTTTGCAGACAATTCAAGGACTCTTGCTGTTGAGGAGCTAAGGGAAAGTGAAGCTATCATGCGAATGGATTGGCATTTAAATCCCATCGAACATGTGTGGGAAGCTTTGGGGAGACGGATTGCAGCACACTTACATCCTCCGGAGAACACCCAACAACTCAAACAGATGCTGATTGCGGAATGGGCACTCCAACCGCAAGAAATGTTGGACCAGGTCATTCTGAGTATGCGGAGACAGTGCAATGCCACAGTTGCAGTTAGGGGACTACATATTCCATATTATGGAACTCACGTTCAATAAAGCTTATTTGTGTTTGATTCTATACTGTATGCATTGTATTCCTTTTTCAACGCCGATGATTTCTTCATTCTTTATATACATAATACCCCCTTATTTCTGAATTTCATGTCTCTGAGATGATTTTTCGTGGAGTTATGGCAAAAAAACCAACTGTTGCTTAAGTTTTGCACACCAGTTTATTATATGAATCATCATGATTATACTCATATTTTAGCATAAATTCAGAAGTAACTTCTTCTTGAAATTATAATTATAATGTTATTTAATTTTTCTTCTAAAAATAGCACTGTTTCTTTCCTTGTAAAAGAGTTTTCCCTCATGCTACGCAAAAGTGTTATGTGACCAGTTAGAAGTTCATAGATTGATTTCTGATTTGAGAACTACGGAATCAATTCCCAAGAAAATAGAATAGAATATATATATATATCAAAACATAATCATGTGTTAGATTAGATAGGACTGAAAAACTGTAAGTCTATATCTTCTGCTTTGAAAATCTGAATTCAAGAATAAGCTGAAACAGTAGTAACCCGTGGATTAAATATTCTAAAATTCCAGTATACAATGGAGCATATAGCATGTCCTTCATTAAAAGCGTCATTCAAAATAATTAAATTTTAACAAACATCTTTTAAAATAGTGTCCAAGGCCTTTAAATATAATTCCAAAAATTTGAATCTATGTCACTTTCCTCAAAATAAACAGAATACAACACTCACTGCAGACTACAACATTGAAAGTACTTTTTTCATAAGGTGTATAATACAATTTTTTACACTATAATGTTAAATTGACTCATTCACTTTTATCTCTCTTAGTTGTTAACCCCTTCCGGTACGATTTAATAATAAAAAACTGTGTGTGAAGTAACCATTTATTTTTTATTTAAAAAACTTGTTTTATTTTACAATTCTTACATATTCTTAATTAAAATCCACTTTTTACATAATGTTAAGTATCAGAAACGGTAAAATTAAGATAATAGAGTTTAAACTGGTTGTACTTCTCAAAAGAAAGTGCAAAGGAATTCTGAATTGTTTACATCGCCAGGGAGTCTCACTTCTAATTTGATTCTTGTAACACACACGGCATTTCCTAGTAGATTTTTTTTATTCTGATTCATCAATTTGGCAGTGACTTGTACCAAAAAACTTTAAATAAACAATATGTAATAGTGACCTGGGATTTCCACAAGTAACAAAAGTGTTGCTAAATTCAGTACACTAGAAATTTTAAACTAAATTAATTATCATATTTATCAGTAACTTTAGTCGCATGACGAGTGTAGCTCATCATTGTGCGGTATGGAATGAAAATCCAATGACGAGCTAGACTCGTCATTTTACCGGAAGGGGTTAAATATTCACAAATAAATTCAATAATTGTACAAAAGCATTAATTAGTGACACAAAAAATTAAAATAATTTATGATAATTCCTTACTAACAGTACATTTTGTAAAATCTACTGCTTACATAAAATTTTTGACTGCAGAGGTAATAAATGTGTTACTTCTCTTAGAATTTTATGATTCATAAATAAAAGGAAGAAATTTTACCTAAATATATTCAATTTCCTTTCATATGAAAACATTTAATTTAATCCTGTTCGTAAAACTTACCCTTCAAAAGTAAAATTCAAATCTCTTTCAAATATTATTCTTTTATTACCATTCAATTATTTCATTTCGATTCATATATTCCCAATTTTAATCAAGATAATTATTTTATTCAAGGCATCCTTAATTTTTTATAATATTGATTTCCTCTAATTGCTTGTTTCCTTCATTATTTTTTCCATACACTATGTAAATTCTATTCTGTTGCTAATGAATGTGGAAACATTAAATATATTTCTTTTAAGGGGAGAAATCACCAAATAATTTTCCGCTTCAGTGCTCCCTCGTTTTAAATCTTTTTTAAAAATTAATAAATTATTTATGCATTAATGTACAATAAATTATTATTGACAACATTCAGAACAACAAGGTAAAACCTTACTTTTCGTTAGTATGAACTTCAGTATGAAAGTTATGCATTACGTAAAATTTAAACTAATAACTTCATCAGCTATAAAATATAATTGCATCAATATTTAACAAGCATTGTAACTTTGTAAGAAAGTTTTAGAAAATCGAGAATTCATAGTTTAATTTTAAATAAACTGATTAAGTGTATACAATTAGAAGGTAAAGGAGGGAAATTTTATGAATTTAAAATATATAATTTCATAAATACTCAAAACAACATACTTAATTTAATTTCCTTACATAATCCCTTATTTAATATGCTGCAAAACTCATATGAACTTTCTAAAATCCCTTTTTAAAATCGGTTTATATGTGTCAGTTAAAATTTTTATTCTACTTGATTTATATTCATAATTATTAAAGTGTAAGTATATATATATATATATATATATATATATATATATATATATACATATATATATATATATATATATATATATATATATATATTATATATATATATATATATATATATATATATATATATATATATATATATATATATATATATATATATATATATATATATATATATATATATATATATATATATATATATATATATATATATATATATATATATATATATATATATAATATATATATATATATATATATATATATATATATATATATATATATATATATATATATATATAGAGAGAGAGAGAGAGAGAGAGAGAGAGAGTAATTTAAGAGATTTTAATTAGGGATTATTTTAATGGGAGTAACGCGCCTCGCGTTACTAGTCACATAAATACGGCACACGCGCAGTGATATTAGCAGAGAGCGATAAGCAATTACCATAGTCGGACCCTGTGGCTCCTCGAATAGTGAAAACTGCTTTTGTTTGCAGTTGGGCGCCAAAGATGAGACGCCATGTTGATTAGCGTGTTAAGTGGATTAATAAAGAGAAGAAAATAATGACTTGAGTGTGAACTGATTTATATATTGACCAGTGTGGATACTCGGACCGTGTCACGAGCCGACAGGAAAGTACTACGCGGGAAAAAAGTTTTTTTTTTTTTTTTGAAGATGTACAATAACAGCCGAGCATTCTCACGAACTATGCATAACATCAAACGTGAACAATTATATCCGATCAAGCAAACTCAGGCTTATAATCAGCCAGGACCATGGCTTCCATCCGCCGTCGGCAGAAAGAGTTTCGAAAACTTTGTGTTCGAGAGGTCCGGCCTGCTGGCCTGGCAGGGCCACGTCGAGATTCCGTTGTGCTCATTTCATCGAAGCTCCATACAACGAGCCTTCCCCATCGAATTGACCGTTTTCCCTTTAAAGCCACGCAAAAACTCTTCAAGACGAGATCAAAATTAAATTTCAGCAAATTATTGAAAAAAAAAATAGGGCCCATAAAGGTAAATTTAATTTTTTTTTAGCAGAGCATTGTCAAAAAATTCATCAATTATGATTTAAGTATAAAGAATTATAATAAGACTTTTTAAAAACGAAACTTTTTTTTTCAAATAATTGTGTATTTGTATTTCTAGAATTTATAGTTGAAATTTCTGTTCTTGTAAATATATCTAAATTTGTTTAAATTAGTAACATTTCTAGACATGATAATTCTTAAAAAAAAAATTGATTATGGTTATTTTCCTTTTTATTTTTAATATTGAAGAAATTGTTATAATTTTACTTATTTGGTGTTTTATTAACATGATGTTTGGTTGAATTTTGATTAATGAAATGAAAGGATTGAAATATTGTGTACTATAAAACGTAATCATTTAAGAAGAATTTTTGGCTTTTATATTAACAGAGTTAAAATTTAATAATTTGCTTAGGGATTTTAAAATTTTGATCTCAGAGAAATTTGATTATTCTACGATTTTATCACTTAGAAGAGGCCATCTACATGGGCAAAACATTTGACCGACGAGAAAAAATTATTGTATTTTCAGCACATGTGATTAAAAATTCTACTATTTTTATCGATAAAAATGTGAATCGTCTGTGACCTTGGTCGGAAGCTAACGAAACTGTACGAGTTGTAACTTCGAATCACGGCAATCTGAAACTGCGTCCCTTTTGCTGCTTGAGCGCATAAATTACTGCTTCCGATAACGTTAAATCTTTTATTTTCTTGTTATGACTATTGCAAAAAACTGTGCATTATTAATTCTTATGACGTGGCATTTTCGGTCTGAACTAAATTGCAATCGAACTGAGATGATGCTTTGAAAACTTTTACTGAGTACGGTTTTGTTTTTTAAAGAAATGATCTGCTGATTACGAGCTTTAACTAAAGATATTCTGATATTTATGTGCTATTTTATATTCATTTCTTATATTTAACTAGATTTGTATTTAGTCGTTTTTTTTTTTAATTTTTGCTTTTTATTGAGTGGCATGTAAAGAAGAATTTTTTTCTCATTGTGAGGGGGGGGAATATACTGGGGATTTATAGAATGTTGTTGAAATTTTTGAAATTGTGTTTTGATTTAATTATGATTTTAGTATTACATAAATTCTCTTTTTTAACTGAAGATGTTTTGATGCACCATGAAGATGTATAACTAATTTTGTTCATCTATGGAGTCAATTTTATTGCTGATTTTGATATAAGAACTGATAATGACATGATGTTTGAATTTTGTTTTATTTTAATTAATTAAGGAAGGTTTTTGATGTTGCTGTTTTTATAATTAATTAAGTTGATTTTTGCTACTATTATATTTTTGATGATTAATTTTAATTGCCCAGGGAGTTTTCTGTTCTAAATTTAAATTGCCCAGGAAGAAAAACATCCCCAAAAAACCATACTACTTTTTCCATTAGGAAAATAAACCTAATGACATTAAGATTTATGACTTTGTAACCGACTTGGCCTGGATGAAGGTTCCCAGCCAGAAAACGTCCAGGTTTTTTCCCTTTACACAGCCCTACGTCCCGCCTAGGAGTGTGTACCCTAAGTGCCACTCATCACACATGACAGGATTTTGTCCTTGTCATGATTCAATTTGCGACTGGTGTGTGTTGACATGGAATGTCACCCACCAACAGCACGTCTTCTGCTGGGGAAGACAAAAACCCTACACAAACAGACACAAACAAGAGTCACACACCTGTTTTAAACAAAATGTACACACTATTGTAAACACTATATTGCTTTTTCTTACTTTTGCCACATAATGAGTGACTTTCATTATGACACCTTTTTTACTTTTGAGATTATAAGTTACTGAATAATTTTTGAGAGAATTACCATGATGAAATTTTGTTATAATATTATTTTTGGAATAGATTAAGTTGTCGACATGTGATATATTTTGTATTTTGATGAATCAACGAAGAATAACAAATGAAGTGAAAATTTGTAATTAAAATAGATTATGATGTTTTCTGACAAGAGATCTCAATACAGTGTACATTGTTATCAAACCTAGGTTCCCTTTTTGATTTTTATCTACTTTTTACTGTATTACTTATTATACTACTACTGATTGTGTTAAGAACTCAAGGACATTACCCAATACTGTTGGACTGTGCTATAAGAGAAACTATTTTTAAACTCATCTGTTTTGTTTTCACCATATATTAGTGATATTTTGATATTATGTTTTTTTTTATCTCTTATTATACTCATACTGTTAATGTTACTTTTGGGAGGTCCTAAGATTGTTTAACCCAAGGTGTTTTCTATAACAAATATATTATTATTAGTAACATATGTTATTCATCTTCAACCATATATTCCTAAGTTCCTGTTCTTTTTATAATTGTTGTATAATGTGTTTAATTTTCAGGAAAGATTTTGTGATTTAGGTAATTGTGTAAAAGACTTTAATCATTTTATAGCACCATCATAGGGTGATTTTTACTACTTTTGAATTTTTGTCATTATTATAACAGTGTTATTTTGTGAGGGAGCCACCTGCTCTGACTGAATTAAGTAACTTAAATTTATTATTTTTTGGGAAAATTAATTAGATGTTTTTTTCAAAATTTTAGGGTCCTCTGGGGACTTGCTGGTCAGGAAGGGCCCTCCTGCCTGTGCAAGCCTTCAGAGGGAGGGGGAAAGTTGTCAGGATTTAAAATATAGAGTAATTTAAGAGATTTTAATTAGGGATTATTTTAATGGGAGTAACGCGCCTCGCGTTACTAGTCACATAAATACGGCTCACGCGCAGTGATATTAGCAGAGAGCGATAAGCAATTACTATAGTCGGACCCTGTGGCTCCTCGAATAGTGAAAACTGCTTTTGTTTGCAGTTGGGCGCCAAAGATGAGACGCCATGTTGATTAGCGTGTTAAGTGGATTAATAAAGAGAAGAAAATAATGACTTGAGTGTGAACTGATTTATATATTTACCATACTCCGACCGTGTCATATATATATACATATACATATATATATACATATACATATATATATACATATATATATATATATATATATATATTTATATATATTTATAATATATCTCTATATAAATAATAAATATATATTTCTTATTCGTTAAACATAAAAATAACCTATAAATAAAATAATATATTTTGTGTAATTTATATAGAAAATATAATAAAAAACACGAATATTATATAAACAAAAAATTGGATTTATTCCAACTTTTTTCATTTATATAAAATCAATGTACACATATATATATATAATATATATATATATATATATATATATATAATATATATATATATATATAATATATATATATATATATAAATATATATATATATATATAATATATATATATATATATATATTTGTTTATACTTGTTTTAAAAGTTCTAGATTACTTTGATTAATAAATTTTTCCTTTTGCATCGGCATTAAAATTTAGCCGGCGGCTTTATATATAAATACTTTTCCTACGATCGTGTTCTTTATTATTACTAGATTTCAATGAATATTATTTATATACTATATAAACATTATTCATACATTTGTTATGTCTAAACGTATTTTTTATTGTTTAGGAGGAAATTTTATCAAAATATGTAGCCGAAATCTGAACATTATTCATAAAACAAATCAGAAATTTTTTTGGGGAGGACGAGTAATAAGAAATAGTTTTTTGTTCTTAAATTGTATGAAACAGAATAATAATTCTTGCAAATTTTGGTTCATAACACTTATAAATATTCTAGTTATGTGCTATATAAATCCCACCGAAAATACATTCATCAAGGTAAGTCATGAATATTTGATGCAAATGTTCACCAAAACTAATAAAATTGCATTTGAAATTGAAATCTAATTTAAATTAGAATTTTTATTAGATCTTTGAACGTTTTAAGAAAGAAGTGCATCAAAGGTAGCACACACCGTAAGTTATTAAGAAAATGTAAACTGATGAATATGATTTTAATTCTAAAAAGTAGAATAAAGTATTTTTATAAAGCACTTTTTTTCTTAAAACTTGTATACAAAGAAAAATGCATTAGTTTTTATGTCTTAGATTTTATTTTTAGATAAAATAACATTATGTAAGCAATAATCAAAAGAAAGTTTTAATCAATATCTTAAATTGCTATTTTAATTAAGTTACTATCTGAAGTATAGTTCTCATTTTATATATTTGTTGTAAATATTAAAACCTCGTAAAAGTTTCAGTAACATAATATATTATGTCAAACATTACATTTAATCTTCATACTATAAAATAATATTATTTCTGTATTTATTTATTAAATAAAGACAAAAAATTATCATTAATTATGTTTATCAATTTTTCCCCTGACAGATTCAATATCCTCTAAATACTATTTTAATTCTAAATATTACGTTTACAAAAAAAAAAAAAATCTCAAGATATTTAGTTTTTATCATCGTTTTTTCTGCACCAAAAGATCATTAAATTTATTGCATTAATAAAATAAACTCATACCTGCATTTTTTCTCATCTTAATTCTCATCATCCTAAGCAATAAATTTCTAGAATTTATAGACTTTTTTTCCGAATAGTTAATGAGCATTCCTCGAAATTTTATGAAAGCTAAACAAAATGTTTTGCACATTTTGCTGTAAGATTAACAACCATAATTTGTATTTTTTTTTTCAGAATTGCAGTAGAAAGAAATAACAATTAATATGAATGAAATTAATGTTCGTTAAAATTAATTATAATTCAAATAATAAAAATAATATATCTATGCAAGAATTTCGTAGAATATCGGTGAACAGTTGGTGAATATTGAAAGATAGGTATATAATTAATGACCGGTAGCTATATCTTAAATATAACAGAAAAAAGTCATCATAAATATAATCTTTTTGTAGAACTAAAAAATTTTAATGTGCATAAAATCAATGGTTTTTTTTTAGAATTGTCTAATGCAATTGGTGAAGGTAATATATTTGAAACTTATAACGTATAACTTGACAGTGTGAAATATTCAAGTTATTGGAGTCAAATGATTATTTTATTAACATTTTTTATTGATATATTTAAACACTTATTGATGACATTCCAATTTGTTGAATGTCTGACTTGCCGACTCGATTAATTCTATAATACCAAAATTAGAAAACACGAATTTTTATCAAAAAGCAATGCTATAATGTCTATACTTCTGGAATTCCTTCTGTATTTATGTAAATTAATTATCTGTAAATTAACAGTTTACAATACTTTTTTACATATGGTTGACAACTATGTTTCAGCCTACCGCTAACTGCAAAACCTAGTTGTAAGGTAATACGAAACACGACGACCAAATCTATGTTGTAGAATGCCTACAACAGAATTATAATTCTCTTCCGAAATCAAAAATCCTTCTATTACACTTAGATTTTCTACATAAATATGATTTCAGATAATTCCTTTTTTCTATTTTAGAAAGATACATATTATCATGAATTGCGACTTTAAATGAATTCCAAAAACTGGTCCACTGAATGTTATCGCCATTACATTTAGCAATTTTCTTCTAGCACGAAATAAACCAATGTTAATTTTCCATGTATTCCTGCGTCGTTTGATATCTCTTTCGAAGGAATCGGGATTTTTATAACCATAAAAGGATAAGTACGACTGTTTCTATAAAATACAGCATTTATTTACAGACTATATACAGTTACTAACATGATGGGTTTGAGTCCCATCGAACTACAATGTCCGAATGCCTGATAGCCTGGTTACATTATCTGACGTAACCGGTAGGCGAGCCATCTATGGGGAAATATGAAGTTTCGTTACAGTAAGGTAACTACAGATGACGACTTTTTAGAGATAATGTATATTCGCTCAGTTTATATATTCAATCAGTTATTAGATTCTGTGACAAAACATGTCTAACAATCCCCGGAAGCTTTTAGAATTATGCGGAAGTGTCTAGTCAGCATGATACAGAATGGTATAGCTTCAGATTGGTTGGGAAATAGTTAACAACAAGGATTGCAGTGGTCAACCTAACAAGGCATCAACTATCTGAGAGACTTTTATCTGAGGACCTAGGAAGCAGATGATTCACTTGAGGAATAGTTCGTGACAACTTTGTTGAATACATAAGGACAGGAATTTTACCAGGAGAAACTATTCAACTTCATCATACGTAGTTTAAGTGCCTTAAGAGATGGAGATTTTGGAGTTTACATGGAGTTTTTTTTTTAGTTTGATGGAGTTTACATGGAGATTATGTTCATATATAACCTCAAGTGTGTACTATCATTTTGCTTTATTAGTTGTATAAAATATAACGTACGACTTTCCAAGCTGGTTTTAGATACAGAATCATCCCATAACTTTTAATCACACTCGTAGTTCCTATTGTTCCCTAAACTAACTTTTAAATTAAAAATTAAAATAAACATCGCAGACTGTATTACTGTAGTTGTACATTGAAGACAGAATGTTTTCAGAGTTATTGATTTTATTATTGCAATTTATGTGAGATTCCTAAATTGACAAAGTTCATAAATATGTCAAGTAAAAGGAAATTAGCAATTGAAAATTATCGATTTAGTATTTTGTATCGAACCGAATGTCTTGTGAAAAAATATAACATACGAAAGTTACTTTTAAACACATCAGAAAAAGTAAAAATAGAAAAAAAGACTGCTTTAGGTTTATTTTTTATTAATATAGTTTTAATATATTTCACTACCCTTAAATATTTTTGTAAATAAGATATATACACATAATTACATGGTAACTTTTTGTACAATTAAAAAAATTCTTAACATGTAATTCATGTTTCTTAATAAGTTATGGATTAATATGTCATAGACAATCCATGATAATTGATAAAAAATGCTAACCGAAATATTTAAAAACCTTTTTTTTTGAATGCTTGATTTTTCCTCCTTGCGCTTATACATACTCTTAAACTATTACATGTATTTTTATGATTTTTTCATTATGTCAAATAGCTGCAGTCTGAACATAAAATTAAACATTTAGTTTCCAAAGAATAATGTAATGCTTCCTTAAATTTGCGAACATCTGTTATTTATTTAGTAATATGTATTAATTTTTAATATATTAGGAATACTAAAATAGTATATGTTAGTTCCAAGCTGATATTGCTACTAAATGTGTTACGTATGATAGTTTATAAAAAATAAAGATACAATCATACACGCAAATATAGATATTCTAAATTTTAAATTTAAATAGCGGTATCTATTTTTCATTAAATCTCACTAATATCTCATACATTGATAGGCATTGAAAAACCTATTTCAGGAGACGTGAGGCTTTTAGCATTTGATTAAAGAGTTACGAGCATTCAATTCAGATTTTCGCAGATATATCAAACTAAAAACTGTTAAAAATCACTATTAAAGGAAAATTTAAATGGTTTATTATTGTGTTAGTAAGATTGACAGTCACAAATTATAGATAGATTTAAAAATCAAATAATACAAACGCATGTGTACTAATTCCTCAAAAAAGCAAGTTTAATTATATGTATTTACACTAAGTAATAATCTCCGATAGAAAACGAATATACAGTGTATCACAAAAGGACTGCATAAACTCTATACACGTTACTGTATGATCAATAGTATATGAGAAAAATACGTAAAACAAAGTATGACACCTCTGTTGATGCAAGAAAAAGAACACCTTATTAAACATATCAACAACAGTATTTGAATATATTTCCAGAAGATAATATTTAAAACGTTCTCAGAGCATATCGCGCCATGCATGCGCGCTAGCCATGGATTGAAGTTAAGCAGCCGTGCAACTGGTATTTAAAAGGCTGTATCATGCAGCTACCAGTAGTCTTCGTATGTTGGCCATGTATTCCTTTCGTGACAACTGCGATATATACCTGATGCATGGCATATATAATGTAAATGCCTTATGAACTGTTAGGGAACATCTGCTTTAAATTGTGCATATATTGTTGTTGATATGTTCAATAAAGTGTTTTTTCTTGCATCGGCGGTGAAGCCATACACTTTGTTTTTTCATATTTTTCTCGTAAACTATAGATAATACAGAAATGCTTCTTTGGGAAGATTTATGCACTCCCAAAGAAGAATCTAGTTTGCAGAATTTTTGCGGTAGTTTTGGGAAAACCTATATAGGCATTTAACTTCAATACCAGACTTAATAACTTCATTATCAGAAAAGTACTATATATATATATATATATATCATCATTGTCCGATTTCAGTGTGGTTTAAACCAATAAAGAGAAAATTCTTGAAAGGTAAGCTCGAGACTACCATATGGAAATATTTTTATATCCATTTAATTTTCAAACACATTCTTAATATGTAAATGCATAAGGTGTTTACTTAAAATGTACAGGGAACCAAATTTTACATCCAAAGAACTGGTTAAAATCAAGCATCTTCATAAAAAAAGCCACTCAGTCAATACTAAAAAAAATTAACTTACAGACATAAAACATAAAAATCGTATTTTAAATTTTAAGAAGAAAAATAAAATATTGTACATATGATCAACACTTTAAACATATATTTATTTCATTCGACATTGTATTTGAGTAATGTAAAGAGAATTGATTTTGACCCATCCGAAAACTTACAGCAGGAAACTATGCTACTGATGGTCAGTCATCACATCAGCGGGACCCATAATGACTATCTTGCTGCTGACCATAGAGAGGTCCATCATTGTCGATTTCAGTGTGGTTTAAACCAATAAAGAGAAAATTCTTGAAAGGTAAGCTCGAGACTACCATAAGGAAATATTTTTATATCCCATTTAATTTTCAAACACATTCTTAATATGTAAATGCATAAAGTGTTTGCTTAAAATGTACAGGGAACTAAATTTTACATCTAAAGAACTGATTAAAATCAAGCATCTTCATAAAAAAACCACTCACTCAATACTAAAAAAAATTAACTTACAGACATAAAACATAAAAATCGTATTTATCGTATTTTAAATTTTAAGAAGAAAAATAAAATATTGTACATATGATCAACACTTTAAACATATATTTATTTCATTCGACATTGTATTTGAGTAATGTAAAGAGAATTGATTTTGACCCATCCGAAGACATACAGCAGAAACTATGCTACTGATGGTCAGTCATCACAACAGCGACCTATAATGACTTATCTTGCTGCTGACCATAGAGAGGTCCATCATTGTCCGATTTCAGTGTGGTTTAAACCAATAAAGAGAAAAATCTTGAAAGGTAAGCTCGAGACTACCATAAGGAAATATTTTTATATCCATTTAATTTTCAAACACATTCTTAATATGTAAATGCATAAAGTGTTTGCTTAAAAGTTCAGGGAACTAAATTTTACATCTAAAGAACTGATTAAAATCAAGCATCTTCATAAAAAAAGCCACTCAGTCAATACTAAAAAAAATTAACTTACAGACATAAAACATAAAAATCGTATTTTAAATTTTAAGAAGAAAAATAAAATATTGTACATATGATCAACACTTTAAACATATATTTATTTCATTCGACATTGTATTTGAGTAATGTAAAGAGAATTGATTTTGACCCATCCGAAGACATACAGCAGAAACTATGCTACTGATGGTCAGTCATCACAACAGCGACCTATAATGACTATCCTTCTGCTGACTTTAGAAAGATCCATCATTGTCCAATTTCAATGTGGTTTAAACCAATAAAGCGCAAATTCTTCAAAGGGACGCTCGAGACTACCATATGGAAATATTTTTATATCCATTTAATTTTCAAACACATTCTTAATATGTAAATGCATAAAGTGTTTGCTTAAAATGTACAGGGAACTAAATTTTACATCTAAAGAACTGATTAAAATCAAGCATCTTCATAAAAAAGCCACTCACTCAATACAAAAAAAATTACTTAAAGACATAAAACATAAAATCGTATTTTAAGTAGAAATCGTATTTTAAATTTTAAGAAGAAAAATAAAATATTGTACATATGATCAACACTTTAAACATATATTTATTTCATTCGACATTGTATTTGAGTAATGTAAAGAGAATTGATTTTGACCCATCCGAAGACATACAGCAGAAACTATGCTACTGATGGTCAGTCATCACAACAGCGACCTATAATGACTATCTATCTTGCTGCTGACCATAGAGAGGTCCATCATTGTCCGATTTCAGTGTGGTTTAAACCAATAAAGAGAAAATTCTTGAAAGGTAAGCTCGAGACTACCATAAGGAAATATTTTTATATCCATTTAATTTTCAAACACATTCTTAATATGTAATGCATAAAGTGTTTGCTTAAAATGTACAGGGAACTAAATTTTACATCCAAAGAACTGGTTAAAATCAAGCATCTTCATAAAAAAAGCCACTCAGTCAATACTAAAAAAAATTAACTTACAGACATAAAACATAAAAATCGTATTTTAAGTAGAAATCGTATTTTAAGTAATTTTAAGTAGAAAAATAAAATATTGTGCATATGATCAACACTTTAAACATATATTTATTTCACTGGACTTTGCATATGAGTAATGTAAAGATAATTGATTTTGACCCATTCGAAAACTTACAGCAGAAACTATGCTACTGATGGTCAGTCATCACATCAGCGACCCATAATGACTATCTTGCTGCTGACCATAGAGAGGTCCATCATTGTCCGATTTCAGTGTGGTTTAAACCAATAAAGAGAAAATTCTTGAAAGGTAAGCTCGAGACTACCATAAGGAAATATTTTTATATCCATTTAATTTTCAAACACATTCTTAATATGTAAATGCATAAAGTGTTTGCTTAAAATGTACAGGGAACTAAATTTTACATCTAAAGAACTGATTAAAATCAAGCATCTTCATAAAAAAGCCACTCACTCAATACAAAAAAAATTACTTAAAGACATAAAACATAAAAATCGTATTTTAAGTAGAAATCGTATTTTAAGTAATTTTAAGTAGAAAAATAAAATATTGTACATATGATCAACACTTTAAACATATATTTATTTCACTGGACTTTGCATATGAGTAATGTAAAGATAATTGATTTTGACCCATTCGAAAACTTACAGCAGAAACTATGCTACTGATGGTCAGTCATCACATCAGCGACCCATAATGACTATCTTGCTGCTGACCATAGAGAGGTCCATCATTGTCCGATTTCAGTGTGGTTTAAACCAATAAAGAGAAAATTCTTGAAAGGTAAGCTCGAGACTACCATAAGGAAATATTTTTATATCCATTTAATTTTCAAACACATTCTTAATATGTAAATGCATAAAGTGTTTGCTTAAAATGTACAGGGAACTAAATTTTACATCTAAAGAACTGATTAAAATCAAGCATCTTCATAAAAAAGCCACTCACTCAATACAAAAAAAATTACTTAAAGACATAAAACATAAAAATCGTATTTTAAGTAGAAATCGTATTTTAAGTAATTTTAAGTAGAAAAATAAAATATTGTACATATGATCAACACTTTAAACATATATTTATTTCACTGGACTTTGCATATGAGTAATGTAAAGATAATTGATTTTGACCCATTCGAAAACTTACAGCAGAAACTATGCTACTGATGGTCAGTCATCACATCAGCGACCCATAATGACTATCTTGCTGCTGACCATAGAGAGGTCCATCATTGTCCGATTTCAGTGTGGTTTAAACCAATAAAGAGAAAATTCTTGAAAGGTAAGCTCGAGACAACCATAAGGAAATATTTTTATATCCATTTAATTTTCAAACACATTCTTAATATGTAAATGCATAAAGTGTTTGCTTAAAATGTACAGGGAACTAAATTTTACATCTAAAGAACTGATTAAAATCAAGCATCTTCATAAAAAAGCCACTCACTCAATACAAAAAAAATTACTTAAAGACATAAAACATAAAAATCGTATTTTAAGTAGAAATCGTATTTTAAGTAATTTTAAGTAGAAAAATAAAATATTGTACATATGATCAACACTTTAAACATATATTTATTTCACTGGACTTTGCATATGAGTAATGTAAAGATAATTGATTTTGACCCATTCGAAAACTTACAGCAGAAACTATGCTACTGATGGTCAGTCATCACATCAGCGACCCATAATGACTATCTTGCTGCTGACCATAGAGAGGTCCATCATTGTCCGATTTCAGTGTGGTTTAAACCAATAAAGAGAAAATTCTTGAAAGGTAAGCTCGAGACTACCATAAGGAAATATTTTTATATCCATTTAATTTTCAAACACATTCTTAATATGTAAATGCATAAAGTGTTTGCTTAAAATGTACAGGGAACTAAATTTTACATCTAAAGAACTGATTAAAATCAAGCATCTTCATAAAAAAGCCACTCACTCAATACAAAAAAAATTACTTAAAGACATAAAACATAAAAATCGTATTTTAAGTAGAAATCGTATTTTAAGTAATTTTAAGTAGAAAAATAAAATATTGTACATATGATCAACACTTTAAACATATATTTATTTCACTGGACTTTGCATATGAGTAATGTAAAGATAATTGATTTTGACCCATCCGAAGACATACAGCAGAAACTATGCTACTGATGGTCAGTCATCACATCCGACCCATAATGACTATCTTGCTGCTAGGTCCATCATTGTCCATTTCAGTGTGGTTTAAACCAATAAAGAGAAAATTCTTGAAAGGTAAGCTCGAGACTACCATAATAATATAGAGAAAAAATCACTGTAATAATTACGATTAAAAATAGCATATACTAAGTTTTGTTTAAAAATTTTGGTTCAAATTTGTTCATCGCTGCTTGATTAAATCATAAAATATGTTCTGTCAGAACTATAGGGCAGACGTCAAGGAATATTTTTAATTGTATAAATTTTACAATATTTCAAATATTATAATTAAAGGATTTATAATAATATAGTTGCTTTTATAATGTGATAATAATAATAATAATAATAATAAATAATAATAATAATAACAATAATAATAATAATAATAATAATAATAATAATAATAATAATAATAATAAATAATAATAATAATAATAATAATAATAATAATAATAATGTGATAATAATAATAATAATAATAATAATAATAATTCGGTTAAAATAGCAAATAACTAAGTTTTATATAACCTCTAAAATTTTGGTTCAAATTTCTCATAACGCTGCTTGATCAAATTATAGTAATATGTTCTGTCAGAACTATAAAGCAGACGTCAAGGAATATTTTTAATTGTATAAATTTTACAATATTTCAAATATGTGATAATAAAGGATTTATAATAATATAGTTGCTTTTATAATGTCATAATAGTAATAATAATAATAATAATAATAATAACAACAATAATAATAATAATAATAATAATAATAATAATAATAATAATAATAATAATTTGGTTAAAATAGCATATAATAAAAGCATATATAACTAAGTTTTCTATAACCTCTAAAATTTTGGTTCAAATTTCTCACAACGCTGCTTGATCAAATGATAGTAATATGTTCTGTCAGAACTATAGGACAGAGGTCAAGGAATATTTTTAATTTCGTAAAGTTTACAATATTTCAAATATGTGTAACAATATATTATTTCTTATTTAATTTACGAAATTAAAAAAAAATCTAATATAAAAAAAACTGACACAAATCTTTAATGGGAGCCACAATTAACCACTTTTAGTTCTTAAAACCTCACTTGTCCGCCATTGGAATAAACTCTCAATTTTGTATATAAAATTTCAAAAAATATATAAAAAATCAAAAATAAGCTACCGAAATGAAACACTCGACAGCAAAAATTGTACGTGACAGATTAATTAGACACTATTTTTTAAATTGAAAATAACAATGTATTTTTTACTTTAATAACGTAACGGATCAAACGCTGCCTTTTTCTTTTTATCGCAAGAGGCCTTACATAAAGCTCAAAAAGAATTTAATTGAGTATACTCATAAAAGAATGAAAAACAGGCGCAGTTTTCTGGAAACATCTCTTAATATGTCACTTTTTAACATAACACTTTTTTTATTAAGTATTCATTTTTCTATTCTGAATAACTCACATCTACATAACTTGACCTTATTCACTTTTTCTTCTGAAAATTGCTTTTTATCAAGGAAAATAAAATAAATATTCAAAGTAAATTACGTTGGGCTAAAAAAAACTCGCTAAATCTAATTAAATTAGTTCTTTTCTGACGTAAGATGAAATATTTCTTCGAGGGTTCTTATTTTCGAAGAGTTTTTAATATTTCTTTTAAAATTATTTTAATGCTATAAAAAGGTGAATATTCCTTTCTTGCTCGGGAAACATGAGCATCGGATAGTAGGATACTCGTCAAGTGTTTCAACTTAGAACTACAAAATAATGACTATTCCATACGAAAAAAAAAATTTAAAGAATTTATCAATACGTTTTCTCAACTCAAAAGTTTTTCACGTTTCGAATTTCCATAATGTAGGCAGGAAGATAAAAACTGATACACAGAATGAAATTGAGTTTTATTTAAACCAAAAAGGACAAAAATGATCAACAGATGGCGTTGGTTGGCACAATGTCAATGACGCCGAAAAAAATCGTGTATAAATTGTAGCTTATTCCAATTTCCTAACTTTAACTTAAATCCTTCTCGCTAGTAGATGACGCCACGATGACTCCACGATGGCTCTCGATTCATATTATGTTTCGTGATTTATAGTATAATTTTAACTTTCGTATTTTTATTATCTTCTCCCTTCGAGTGGAAAACACCGATTAAAAAAAGTCTCTAAAAATATGCTAAATGTTTATTGTGTGTCAATGGCCAAAGCGTTATATGACTTTTTACTTCAACCTTTGTCGACTAGAATGGAATATGGGAAACTCACCCTTGTTATTGTCCCTTTACTTCCGGTTATAAATAGATATATAAATAAATATTATAGATTCTTAATTTTTAATACACATAAAGCTCGTCAAGTCTCGAAGATCCTCCCATAAGAAATAATGTGTTCTAAAAATACAAATAAAAATATTCTTTAAGAGAATTATTTATATTTTTTTACGAAAGTTATCCAATATATTTAAGTGGTGCAATTAGAGATGCATCTGTTACCGCAAATGAAATACTTCGAAATAGAGATTTACAAAGCCATGAAAAGCTACCAGCGTCATTGTGCCTCAGGGAGAAGCGATGCATAACTCAATAAATGTCAGTCAAAGAGGGATGCAGTTTCTGAAAAATCGACCTGACCCTCCTACCTCAAACACTGGCAGAAATGTGCATTATATCCATTTTTAGAACGTTTTTGGAGGTTGAAAATTGTACCTGACAACCGCTTTGAAGACATCATCGGTTTGGCGGAATTGTACGTGCGAACCACTTAGAGGGTTAATTACTGTCTCATTGTGTATTAATTTTAATGTAACTTTAAATACCTCTAAATACTCACTTTCTATTTCTTTTTTAGTATTAATTAACGTAACGTGTTTTTTAATAATTGTAATAAAATGTTATATATATATATATCTATGATTTGTAATTATCTTTATTTTTGGCTTTTGAATATTTTCTTTAACTTTTGTAGCTACTAAGGAAACGGCTTCTAAATAGTTTATTGTATTTAAATCATGAATCTACCTATAAAAATTGTTGTTCCACATGTTTAATTCTCCACCAACTTAAGAAAAATAACATTAAGGACTCAAATATCGTTTACCACTGCGGTTACGACTGACATTTAAAGAGCACAAACACCGTAAACGACTTAACTTGTATTAAAAGAAATACCCAGATTTTAAATGATGCAGATCGACTGCCGTTCTGGCTCGTAACTTTAATTTTCTTTTATTCGTCCAGACTTCACTGAATTTTAAGGAGACCCCGTATTTTGAATCTTTATCTATATTTATCATCACCAAGTTTGAGAGTTTTCTCACATATAGGAACTTGAAATTTTTCCGAGGGTAATTTTGTATAAAATTTTTGTATGCAGTTTTCAGTTTTTCAATACAATTAGTCTATGTTTCTTGTTTCATTTTCATTCCTTTTACAAAGTATGTACCCACATTTTTTCGTAAGTTTCCGTATGATTTAGAAATTTTTAAAAATTATTTTATTCTCCTTACGTTTGAAAATTTAAAAATTGGTACAATACATATACAGGTTGTCCCAAAACAACCGCATAAACTCTGCACAACTAGATACTTTTTTAGGAGTACATAAAAACTGCCCGATGAATCGTTCCTGTACGATCCATAGTATAAGAGAAAAATACGAAAAACAAAGTATGACATCTTGAAAATTTTGACTACAATTAACTATTGGCTATTTTGACAACTTTTGGGGATAATTTTTTAAAGACCAAAGTCTTTCCAAAGATAATTCTACATTAACCTCAAAATATCTATAAGTATTTCATTTGTTCATATAATTCATGGTACAATTTAGAATAGACTCGTTTTGATAAATTAATTATTAAACATTGAAATTTATGGGATGACAACAGATATTTTTAATCTTATCTGATTTTCCATTATATTCAGCATTTTCTTAAACACTGCAAAGTGTGTTAAAGATAAATTATTCTTTCTACACGCGACTTATTTGAATCGAAACTCGTATCACGCAACTATACTCTCATGGAATCCACTAAGAAAAAAGCAAACTTTTATTCGAAATTCTAAATGGTTTGCTATAATGAAAATTATTATATTAACAGAAATAGGAATACGTCAGGAGCATACTTGGTTCAAATACTGGGAACAAAATTAGACATTATAAAATTAAAAGAAAATTATGCCATCATGTTGTAACTGTAGTAAAATAAATTTAATTCAAATAGAATATTAGATTTTCAAACAATCTGACTAAAAAAGAAAAATACAGTTCTAACACCTACTGCTGCTTTATTAGTGTGTGAAAGTATGTTCAGTAATATGAAAATAAATTACATTAAGCAATATTAAAATTTAAAATGACTATTTAAATTCAAATTAGTCTTTAAAAGAGTGGCATAAAATTAAAAGGCAATAATTAAAATGTTCAAAATTGAAGCGTTGTTAAAAGAAAACTTAATGAAATTTGGATTTGGAAGAAACATAGTCTGTAATGTAAATGGTTTAAAGGTAATATAATGAAAAGTTATTGCTTTAATCTTCTTTTCAAAAGCATTTCTTTAAAGAACACATTCAATAAAACAAAATTTATTGTGAAATAATGTTAAAAAGAAAACAATATATTCGTCCCCACATGTAAGAAGATACATTGAAATTTCCGTTTAAATAGAAGTTTTTTTTAGATTGAATTAAAAAAAAGATTCATACTACTAAAAAAACGTTTTTCCTAATTACAAATGTGTTGTATTGTTTACAAATAAAATAACAGTATACTAAAAAAATCTAATTACAAATTTGTCAGAGTGCAGTGAATAAAAATAAACCAAAAAAACTCTGACAATGAGCGATCAATTATCCCTGGAAATGATTAAGGTATAAAAAAAGAAAAACTCTATTAAAAGATTTCTGAGAATTTCGGTCATTTGCAAAGTATAAAATTGAAATTAGAATATTCTGTGGTGGCTTATTTTTGTCAATAAAAGTGTCTAATTTACATAACTCCAATTTATTAAAAAATTTCGAAACAAATATAGGTATTTAAAACTAGTGTATATCTGTCACACATTAGGAAATATTTTAATTTTTTTTGCGAAATTTAGTTGTTTTTGTTTTGAAGTAATTTAGGAAATACCTTACCATACAAAAATAACAAAATTTACAAAAAATAGATTAATATTTATAAAACTCATAAACATTTTCAATGTGGTTTTATATTTTCTGAATAGTTTTTAAATTTTAAGAGACCTACAAATGACAAGGTTTAAGTATTAATGTGATTAATAAAACTACACTATCCTTCTATCTGCATAAAAGTAACCATATAAGTAAATTTGTGCACATGCATAATTTAATATTTGTACATAGGTTATTGACTCTAAAGTAATGCACGAGTATTATAAGGTATTTTAACTTTAAAATTTTTTTAGATAAATTAGAATTTTATATGAACTTAGATTTCATGGCATAATACAGTGCTCTATAATTGAAGCTGTTCATTTTTAATAACTAATTTTTTTTAAATAGTTACATTGCATATTAACATATTTGGAAATTGGAGCTTAAACATTCTACTTTATTATATATACTAAAATATTTTCTCCACTTACTCAGGCTGGATTCAACAAAGCAAACCTACTGAACTCTTCTTTTTATTATTATTATTAGTAGTAGTAGTAGTAGTATTAGTAGTAGTAGTTGCTTAATAGTAGTTGTCTTAGAAATAGTAGTTTGTAGTCTTCTAAAATCTGCATCTTATAGACAATTCACTTTTTTAAATGCAGATTTTATAACATGTGCAGCTGTGCCAATCATGTAAATATTTTGATTAACTCTACGCAGCTTTCCAGCACAACTTTTACATATTTTACTTTATACTATCAATCAACAGAAATTGTTTTCGCTTGAACAATGTTTCACACTTTGTGAATGCTGATTCGTAAAATTTTGATTACAGGACTAAAATAAAATATTCATGGTCTTTTAAGCGCTAGATATCGAAGTATAATATTATTTGTGATGTAGGAAAATAATCATAAATACATCAAGTTTTCTGCACTCTATGAATGTTTTATGTGATCAATGTTCGGCATAGTCTACAGCAACTGCATAATGAACTTCCGTATCATTTTATTGGACGTGCTGGTATTCTCGCTTAGATTCCTTTCCCATCCCGGTCACTTGACTTAAACCTTCTAACTTATTACTTTTCGAACAAATTAAGAACATTGTATACAGAATAACTCCAACAAGGTAAGGAAATCTTTAGCAGGTTTATTATTCACATCCATCCAAATGATTTTCATAAAAAATTCACATTCAGCAGTGAAATATCAACATTCCCAAATTTAACATAGTAAATTTTAAGGCACCACGGAAAAATAAAAGAATAAGGTTAGGTTAATATATACATTTTATGGATAATTTACAATAATTCCTCATAACAATCACTGATAATAAAATGTAAAAAAAAACACCGGCGGAGGAAAGATTTGGGGTTCCCAGATACTCCAAGCCTATCACGAACTACCCCAGCAACAACCGAAAATGTTTCAATTAGATCTTTTTTAGCGTCAAACGAGGAATTATATAAGTCAAACTCTTCCGCTTCCTAAAAAATTAACATGAGATCTCATACATGAGGTGGAGCGAAAATTCCAGCAGCCTTCAAAAATCTCGAAATTAAATCCTTTTAAAAGTCAAAGGTAGTCTTAGAAACCAGAAACTTCAGTTGTCGCCATAAAAAATCCCCAATATATATCAGTCAATCATGAGTAAAGCTACAAAACGATTTCGAACTATCCATCATGGTATAAAAGTTATGTTCACATAGTTCCATACCATTAGCTTATTAATGGCGTGGAATTTTTCGCATCATTTTTTAATGTTGAAATAGCGTCTGGACAGTTGCCATGTGACTCAATGGTAAAACATCTAATTTAGCCTCCACACGATGGCCAATTGTTCACCATTTCCAGATGGTAACCTTGAACGATGGTTCAGGGATTGCATCTACAGGCTGGGCCACTAAATGAGACCAGCCCATGGATTCCTTCATGCGGTCTACTGTGCACTTTAGTTGCTCATCTGGCTGTCTTTGATTTTTGGAGAAAAATCGCCCCCGAAGCCATAGTCCGCCAAGGCTATTTTTGCCACCATCGACCACGATAAGCCATACCCTCTCCAGACAGTGGTAATGGCAGGCAGTGGACAATAGTATGGAGGGATCTTAACATTTGCAGAACAGTTGTCATGTGACTCAATGGTAAAGCATCTAACATTTGTAGAGCAAGCAGAAAATTTGATGAGACTTATAATTCAACATTTACTCATATTTCTACGTACCAAACTGTTAAATACATAGCGTTTGAAAAATAGATGAAAACTTATAAGAACCTATTAACTGTTCCGTATTTTAAATGTGAAAAACATTCATGATTTCTCTTAACGTGTAATTTTTAAAACTATCTTTCCCAGTTAAGTGGATTTTCGAAAAAAAGGCGAAGAAATATTATCATAAATTAGTAGCTAAAATACTTTGAGGATGCCAATTGAATGCACACAATTTGTTTAAACAATTAGTTTTTAATGATTATTTAGGTATAATGTAAAGTAAATTTTACTACATGATTAAACTACATGATTAAATTAACTCATCAAATTTCGAGAAATAAATACTAGTATCATCTATGAATCACATTCTAAATCTAAGTGCAACTAAATAAATATTAATACCAAGTTTATAAAGGGCTTATCTCAGACTGAAGCATTATTAGGTGAGAAACAATTCTTCTAATATTTTCAATAGCTTATACACTATTAAGGAATAGAACGAGAGAGAAATCAATTTAATACTTCCCGCTCGAAATGCTCCTTTTCTCTGATAAATTTATCACAAATTGGAAAGTTTTTATTGTTTTATTATCATTATTACTACATAATAAGAGTAAATTATCTTATAACGTTAAGTTCAAAATTATAAAAAATGTATTCTTTCCATTCCAGCATCTGTTTATGTTACTGAAGAGAAGTCTTAAGTGTCTCGACAGTTTTAAGTGTTATTATTAATAATATATCGAAATAGGATAATGTCTGCAAGAAAATCATTAATTTTACAATTGTTTTCTGTGTAGTTTAACAAAAAATTGCTATTTTCAACCTTTTGTAGTAGCACTCATAGATTATGTATGTAGCATATATTAATTTTTATGTTTAATTTAAAACAATAATATTTATTTATTTTCTCCATTGGTAAAAATCAATTAAATGAATCTTTGAGAATGTATTTTAATATTTATTTAATTAAATTAAAAGATTAAGTAAAAATTTACATTCATATTTATAACTAATATCATCAAAATAATGCTCACTACCTTTGTGTTTTACAATCTTCTAAATTACACGACAAAATAAAAGAATCATATTTTGCTATTCAAATGAAACAGTTACATAAAAAAATCAATAGTATTTATTAAACATTTACACATCTGTAAAATAATTAAACCTGTAATTAGAAGACATCTGTATGTTTTCGTAAATTATAATCAATAGATATATATTTACAGTTTTACTTAAAAATATTTTCTGCCGCATTGTGAGTAAAATTAACTACTTTTTGATAACCAATTTATTCAATTTTTGAGTGCATAAAATCAAATTAACAGTCAATCTTGTACAAGTATAAAAATTATTAGTTTATGTAAAAATTTGTTTACGGAATAGAGAAAACAATATTTTTAAAGTAGGTTTTTTTTAACTTTAGAAATGCTAAAAGTTTGCAAAATTGGAAGAAAAAAACAAGCTTGGTTTGTTTCTGCAGTTTTCAAATTCGACCAGTATTGTTGTGTGATTGGACTTTCTATTTGAATAAATCACACAGAGATGACAGCAAGCGAGATTTATTTAAAAATTCTTTCAAGCTAGGTAACAGAGAATCCCTATCAAAGGTTTTTATTACGCGTATTACAAAGAGCTCCTGAACGAAAGAATGGGAATAGCTAGTGTATTTGAATAATTCTATGGTAAGAAACTTTAATGGTCTTTTGGGATGCCTGAACAATGAGAATGCTAAGTTTCGAATGAATGGTCTTGTAACTGAACCTGGCGAGTTAAATTTAACGAACACTAACATGGTTATTATCCTGAGCTCCATACAAACCTAAGAAATCACAACTGAGTCTAATGTAGCCTCTACACTATGGCCAATTGTTCCCCACTTCCTGATGGTGAACTGGAACGATGGTTCATGGGTTTCATCCACAAGCTGGGCCACTAAATGAGCCGAGCGCATTGATTCATCCATAGAGTCTACTGAGTGCTCTAGTTGATCATTTGGCTGCCTTTTATCTTTGGAGAAAAACCGCCACCGAAGCCATCGTCCACCAAGGCTATTTTATCATCTGCCGCCATCAGTCACGATATGCCAAAGCCCCTCCAGACGGTGGTAATGGCTTGAAGTGGACCATAGTGTGGAGGAGTCTTTAAAAACAACCGTGGTCATAGTCAATGAAGTGAACAATCTGCAAGCTAGTCTTCAACAAATCACTAAAGCGTCAGACGTGAAAGACCAATTAGACAATGTCTGCTCTTATCAAAGATTTTATATGATGGTTAGATAACAGTAACATAGGGTTTGATTCAAATCTAAATGACGAAAAAGGTCATATGAAAGATTTCATTAAGTTAGAACATCGCAATTACAAAATGTGCAGCTATTAAAAAGTCAATAAATTATTAATATAAAGTTTGCAACGTCTGAAACACAACATAATTGAATATAAAACCATCTTTATTTCTTCTATATGGAATATCAGTAAATACTGTCTTATAGTAGTACTTCATACACTCGTTGAATTACTCTATTTTGCAGGAAATGAGTAGTAATGAGTTCTAAATAACACAAACAAATTGTTAATGGGACAAAAAAAAATTAACTGTAAGAAGCATTGTAAATTAAAAAAAGAGTCGTGTTGGAAACGAATAATTAAAATAAAAAAAATTTTAAAAAAATTGTGTACCAGCTGCTCAATTAGCTTATAAGAAACAAGAAAATCATTTTATAAAAGTGAATTTGGATATTGTTAAGTTCCCAATTAGTAATATAATATATTCTTTCCAATTACTATAAAACTATTATTTTTGACAGAAAGACAGATAATATTTTTACAGCTAATACTAAAAAATTCAAAATAAAGCATATAATTCTATAAATAGTTTCAGTGTTAAAATAGAGCTGCACATAATCTTTGAAAGAGATTTTCAGAAATAATATATTTTCCCCTTTTTACAAGAAAAGAAATCCGCATACAAGGTTTACTATATATATATATATATATATATATATATATATATATATATATATATATATATATATATATATATATATATATATATATATATATATATATATATATATATATATATATATATATATATATATATATATATATATATATATAATATATATATATATATATACATATTTTCATAAATTAAAGATTAAAGAAAATCTTTAATATTTTGAAATGCATATATTTTCAGAAAACTGCATTGTAAATTGTAATCAAACATCAATATGATGAACAGTTTGGTGGAAAATCCACCACATACGTTAATAAACATTTCATTCAACTTTTATAACTTTCATTTAATTAGTTCATGGTTCAGATCAAAATTCAAAAACGCATAAAATATTAATGGCTTCATACAAACTCTTGGTAAAACTGAATAATCTAGCAAACAACTAAATAATTCAAATTCTGGAAAGGTTAGAAAAATCTAAACGAAACTGTCACAAAAGTGATTTTTTCCTGCGGTTTCCGTGTTTAGAGTTTAACAGGTTATTTACTACAGATTTTTTAAAACCTGGATATAGAATGACAATCTTTGATTTATTTGAAAGTAGAATGCATAGTTACTTAATTTTTATTTATTTTATTTTACTACCTACAGAAGTTTTAAATTATTACATGATTTTTCCCTTACAGGGTGTATTTAAATTAAACTACAACTTTAAAGGCAATAATATGAGTCAAAATAAGATATTTCAGATATCCCAACAATAATTATTGTATTCAACAGAAAACTGAAAAAGTAATTAATGTATTTCGAAGTTATCGCATATAATATATATATATATATATATATATATATATATAATATATATATATATATATATATATATATATATATATATATATATATATATATATATATATATATATATATATATATATATATATATATATATATATATATATATATATATATATATACATATATATATATATATATATATATATATATATATATATATATATATATATATATATATATACATATATATATATATATATATATATATATATATATATATATATATATATATATATATATATATATATAATAGTTACCCTGTTGCATTTAAATGACCACCTTATTTCGCAGATAAGAATCTATATGAATTCTATTGTTGAGGTACACACGGAAAACGTAGTTTACAATAAAAAGAGACCTCATTAGCCTAGATATCTCCATTATATTCTTTTTTAGAGAAGCACATTTAATAGAGAAAGACACTACAATATTGCAGTATTGATTTGCTTCATTTCAATTGTGCTCTAATGTACGTTGCTAACTTGTAATAAATGTTCTCTAATTTCATTTTCAATTGCTATTGTGTTATCTCTAAAAATTGATATGTTGCATCATTTTTAAAGTTGCCGGTTAACTAAAAGACACCATGTATGTCTTCTGGAAATATGCAAATGAGACACCCGTATATATATATATATATATATATATATATATGCTCTCTCTCACAAACACACACACACACACACACACACATATATGTATATATATATATATATATATATATATATATATATATATATATATATATATATATATATATAAAGTTACCCACTTCTGATGACTCTAGAATACGTTCTACTGATCCAAATGTTACATAATTGGAACTACAGATAATTCAAATGAAGCGCTATACATTTATTATAAAAATGTTCTAGTACACATTTCCATCTACAGGTGTCGTTGTAACACATTGTATTTATTTAAATTAAGTTAAGCCGAGCATTAGTTCCTTGTATGAACATCATGCCTATGTTGGAAGAAAAAGTGCCAAATTAAAAATTATTTTACTAGAATCAGCAGAACTCCGTAGCATCTCTGTAAGAATTCCGTCTTATGAATCGGGTACGAAGAGGTCCAATTTCTGTATGTGACATACGGTAGATGATCGTTTGATAGATATCAACGCTTGCTACTTTTGTTTGTTAGGTTTCCTGAAGAACAAAATCTACCGTTAAATCCCAGTATCTGTGCCAGATTTGAATTACAGCATTCGGCGCCATGTTCTTGATATTCTGGCAGACTAATTGACTGGTTAAAATATGCTTCTGCGATTATAGCATATTGTTGAACATGACGTAGGACATATTGAGAATTTTTAATGATACTTTTTTTCTAACAATTATCATTTATAAAGCATATTAAATGTGTTTATATATCACAGTACTACCTATAATCGGATTTTTATACAAAAATGTTTATTAATAAATTTCAAGCGCATCATTTGAATTATATGTAGTTCGAAATTTATACATGTAAAAGCATATTTTCTAGAACGTATCCTTACGTCGATTATTTCCCTGCAAGCGATCTGTCAAACTAATTACTACCAAGAAGTATTGCTGAAGTATTTCTACAGCTGTTTAAAAAATGTATTTAATCGCAATATAGTTTCTTAGTAAATATGTATTTCAAAATCAGTGTATGAAATTTTAAACAATTAAAATAGATTTAAAATAAGAAAAATATTACAAATATATTATTAATTTCTAGTATTGTTACTATTTAAATTTTCCTTGGATCTAAAGTGGTTAAAATATAATAATCAATACAAACTTTTTAATACGACAAAACTTTTTCTTTAGGTCTGTTGTAAACAAGAGAAAAATACATAATTCTCGCCAAATTTATATATGAAATATCATGTTCCGGAAATTATCTTTGTACAGCAAAAGAAGAAAATAGGTTCCACTGCATACATTACTCTAGTAATTAGGGCCGTTCTCAAAGTCGTTTAACTGCTAATCGCGATTAACCCATGGCGCCAACCAAAGGTGGGACGCAATTCTCCGTTTAAATAGAAGTTAATCGCGGTTAGTTACTAAACGCCTTTTGTGAGAAAAGGCCTTAATATAAAGATCAATTTAATTTTTTCGAAATATTTTATCAAAATTACTTTACCCAATTGGTTATAAATTATCGTTCAAACTGCTTATTATGAAGTAAATATGCTGTAGTACACATGTTTCTTTACATAAATAAATAAATAAATTACATTTAATTGTAAGTTATTTTTGTATAAAATAAATGTAAAATGATTTCATTTGTATTAAAGAAACTAAGACAGTTTAAAATTAGAAAAAATATTACACATATATTATTACTGTCTTAGCAATTTTCTTTCTTTAGCAATTGTTTAAATTTTCTTCGTAGGTAAATACGTTAAAAATATAATCATCAATACATAGCTCTGTGAAAAAAGAAAATATTTCTGTATCTCCGTAGAAAATGCTAGAAAAATACTAAATTAGCGTAAAAGTTAAATAACGGAATTTATTTTCCGGAAATTATGTATTCTGTCCAGTAAAGAGAATAAATTGCCAACATTGCGTACTTCGAGTAATTAATAAAAAAGGTACTTCGAGATTGAGTATTCATAAATTGAATAGAAACATACCAAGTCGGGAGTAGATGCCATATTTTATGCATTTTTTAAACTCTAAAATAGATGCTAGAAAATTATTTTTATGTCATTATAAAAGTTATTTGATGAACAAACAGAGAAGTGCATAATTAGTGAATTCCAAATACAACAGATTTTTTTTAATGCAGGTAAATAAATATTTATTTTTCAAAAAAGGCATAGAAATAATTCATTAGTTTAGTGCTTAAGGCATAAAATAAGTAACACGGTCTTTATTTTTTATTTAACTAAAATTATCAGCATATTCTACATTTATTTGAAAATATATTTCTAACAATTATGATAAGCAACTAATAAATATTAATTTTTGTTATTGTTTTTAAAACTGATAACAATTATCTTAAGTAAATTAATTAATATGTCTACTTCTTATTGAAAATAATTTATCATTCCTCTCAATATTTGAAAAGTATGCTTCTAGTCACGTTTCATCCATTTTTCTTTTGCTTTCAAATACTTTTAAAGAGTTATAATTTACACGTTTTTAGATATTTTTATACCTTTATCAAAAATACTTGTTAAAAGAAATCGTGAATGAAAATACACTTAGTTTCAAGGAAAATCCTTTCAAGCCTGTCTACCATTCCTTTTACTCGTTTAAAAGTTTTCCCTTTATTAACTGAACAATTGTGAATGTTTTTGAAAAGAAGTTTCGGGGCGTTCGAAGTTTGTGTATGAATATAGTAAACCAATCACGTTTCCTTTTGGGACATATTTCAGAAGAAATGTTTTTAAAGAGGAAGTACAAATTATTAAACCCATAGACACGGAACTAAATAAATCAAAACTTTTCTTCGCTCTGAAAATTCTTTCGGGATATTTAGGACCAATACCGTGGAAAGGTTTGATTGATAACTGCATACATTTCTTGAGAACTTTTATTAACGAATGCAGATTCTATACAACATCTATTTGTAATTTTGATTAAAATACTTTCAAACACTTCAAGTAATATCAAATTTAAAATAGTTTGCTCGATAAGATTTTGCCTATTTCTATCACATAAAATTATAAAATTATATAGTTTAGAGTTTAAAGTTTTAAAGTTTTAAAGTTTTAAAGTTTTAAAGTTTTAAAGTTTTAAAGTTTTAAAGTTTTAAAGTTTTAAAGTTTTAAAGTTTTAAAGTTTTAAAGTTTTAAAGTTTTAAAGTTTTAAAGTTTTAAAGTTTTAAAGTTTTAATGTTTTAAAGTTTTAAAAATTTAAACTTTTAAAGTTTTAAAGTTTTAAACTTTTAAAGTTTTTAAAGTTTTAAAGTTTAAATAGAGTTTTGAAAATTTCTTATGTGATCATTTGGAAACCATATTCTGTACTCTAATCTTATATAGACCTTAATTTTTAGATAGAAAGTTTACTAAACTTTAGAACAAAATATTAAATTGCTTCAACAAATTTCTTATATCTTTATCTGAATTTTTTATTATTTTCTAGCATTAAGTAAACAATAAAGTTTAGATGAAATTTATGAATGCATTTAGATATTAAAACTTTTAATTTTCAATGATATCATATAGATAGTATTATTTTTATCAAATATGTATTTGTTTAGAATATCTATTAATGAATGTATATTATGTGCATCTTTCATGTGCAATTATAAATAAAATAGTTTTTGGAAAAGTATAAGTACGTTAAAATGATGAACATATAAATATTTTTATCTTTTTCTAACAAAATGTGTCCTGCACTTTGTATATTCTTGTTCTTTCAATAGATGGTCCTTACATCGTACAGCATTGAAGACTTCAAAAGGAAATGAGGACTGAATAAGAGGGGGACTATACAATTTGTATTCGTTCCCCAATTAGTACAGAGTGTTAAAATCAAAATTATACGTTTTTCTATCCGGGAATGAAATACCAATTCTGCTAGCTTTATCCCTTTTAGAGAAAACGCGTAAAGAAACGAGTTTACATAATCCAGTCAATTGTCAGTATTTCTTCTAAACGAGTCATCTTGATTGTTTCAGTACAGAAGTAGCAGTTCATTAGCCGGCATTCAGCTGGTTGAGTTATATTTGAGTGTCTTACTTATTCTTTTTTTTTTCAGATAATATTGTGTTGTTATAGTCAAGATGTTTCAGAAACACTATCATTTCTAATTTTCAGTGAGTAATTAGACCTATTTGGAATGCTATAAAACACTTTATAGTTTCAATGATTCAATTGAATATTTCAAAATAACATATGATTAACATTTGATGTTTTTATTTATATATTTTAGAACTTCAGGCTTCTGATGACCAAAGGAAACGTTTTATTGTCAAAGACAGTAGCCTTATGTTTATGAATTAAGACCATAATAGTAAAATTGAATTTGTAGAATTTGTATCATTTGGTTGGAAACTTATTGAAATAGCCGTTTTGAAATAATTCGAATCCACATTCTCACCAGATATGAGATCAGAAGATCTATTTAATTTGAAAGTGCGAATAAAATTTCACTGATTTAGAATCTGGCATTATAGAAATACTTACGAGGAATCACATTATGGTGAACAACAGGTGCCTTGAGTTTATAGCTGACCAACGAACGTATGACTGTGAAAATCCTAATACTTTTATTTTTCGACCTTAAAGGGGGGATCTGCTAATAGATAATATGATCCGAAAAGAAGAAATGCTATGCTTGTTGTAAAAGAAAACACCAAAATCTGCGGATATTGCTATAATACAAAAGAAGAGGAATATTAGAGACGGTATTATGATTCTTCAAGGAGAGTACACGATAAAAGAACTCCTAAACTTGTACCAATTTGGATGGATGAATATCATTTAAATCTATCATTGCCCTTATTTGAACCCTTTAAATTGAATACGTTGAAATCAAAGAAAAATACGTTGAAAATTAACCCCTATATAATAATAGCCTAAGTTATCTGTCCGTCTGTCCTCGAATTTATGAAGCGGTTGTACCTAAAATGGATAGAAGCATCCATATTGGATTCTTGATGAGTTAGGGTTAGCAAAGTTCGAAATCCACTCCTTCCCCCTTCTTAGCATTTAATATCATTATTTCATGCCCTATTCCCCCCCCGGTTAAGAACATAAGATTAAATTTATCAAATTATCACATAATAACTAGGTAAAAATAACATTTTTTCTAGCATCATGACGTCATTCTTTAACTATCTCATTTAATCCCTTCTTGCTTTAAATTATTTAAATATCGTCTGCATTATTTTCATACTTTTTATCACTGAACTTACATATTACATAAATAATTTTATTTTATATTTGGCTTAAATAATAGATTAGGTACATATTGATAACTTTAATCATCGATTATTTTTTGTTACAATGGAAATTTTATCACCGATATTAACAAAAAGTTCTATCTACTTCCAGGGTGTAGTGGAGTTTCATTCCTTCACTTCTATTGATTACACTGGCAAAAGAAAACTTTGAATTATCTTTCTAAATGAATTCAACGTGATTCTAAACTGCATTCACAGTATTGGGAGACTTGAGTATAAACAGATAAACAGATTATTGAGCATGTACCAGATAACTCTCAGCCAAAAAACAAACCAATTTTTTGCCTTCCTCATAGAGTACTTTACAATTCTGGAAAATTAAAAAATTTATATACCTCGTCATAGGACGGGCTATATTCTAGTGTTTAATGTTACTATTCCAATTTGTAATTATTCAACATTTTTGTCTTTCATTTAAACTTATCTCATTAACTAGTAAGAAGTAAAACTTTGTTTAAATATTACATCCTGAATATCTTTTAAAATAATTTCCTATTACATAAACTTTATATATGTTAAATTTTTTTACATAAGTTTTAAAAATTATATTATTAAAACTTATGTAAGAACACCTGTATTGAAATAATACAATTTTAGATATAAAATCCATTAAAGTTAATTTTTCTATTTTAGCTGTCTTACACAGTTTTATTATTGTCGTCATTCTCAGTTCCTTTGAATTATATATTCTTCACATACTACAGCCTGTATATTGTTCAGGTAAAAGTAATTTGTCTCGAGTCAGAAGTAGACCACCTCATTCTATTTTGAATATGCAAAGGTTTTATCAAAAGAAGCCAGTAGAACGTCCGTATTCAAAATATTTGAAGAGAATAGAGTCTGGAGCAGTTGTGTTTCGGTAAATATTTCAAGCGTTCCACATTTCTTTGAACATTAAATAGTTAAAGAACCATATAACTCAGTGTTAGAACTTCCCTTTCAAAGAAATGATTTTTAGAATATTTTTGGTTTAAGTATGATTCTATTTGTTTGACTTTCTTTGTAACACTCAGAAGGGGAAACTTTTCTAACTATATGCTAATAAAGAAAAAGTAACTTCAATAATATGAAAAGTTAATCAGCTTTCTATTTAAATATGAAAAATTTTAAGATGTCAATGGATTTTGAAATATTATAAAACATATGAAGTTAAATGAAGTTAAATACAAAATACTAATATATTTATCATCCGGCGATATTAAATTTATGAAAAAATTAAACTGTTCAAATAATAAACACATCCAATAATTTCATATCGTAAAACATTTTCGAGAATACTTTGCATGATTTACTACAAAAAATGTTTATAAATTAAGTCATGTATGTGAGAAAATGTATTACTTTCCAGTATTTTTAATTTAGTACACTTTTCATTATAAAAGATTTCATATGATTTATCGCATAATAAAATAGTCTGATAAATATAAAATACAAAATCTAAATATATTTAAACTTCCAAATGTTATTTTTTTAATTGCAGGTAATATATTTTATAAGGAAAAATTAATACTGAACATTGTTAGAAGAGATTTAAATTTTTATAGAAAAAAAAAGATAATGCCTCTCGTATGTGATTTTGCAACATTTAATGAAAAACCAGATATTTATAATAAAGTAATATATCAATATAAATTTAGAAAAAAAATATTTTTTATTTAACTCCTTAATTATATATATATATATATATATATATATATATATATATATATATATATATATATATATATATATATATATATATATATATATATATATATATATATATATATATACATATTAATAATAAGTTCAGATAAGTGTTTTCACATATATATCCATATATATATATAGTTAGATCGAATGTTAGATGAGTAACTTTCGTGTATTCAATATTTTCCTTATTGTATATTGTTAGGTATGACATTATTAGTTAGGATATTGTGATATAATGTTATGCGATATTGTTATATTTATGAGTATAATTATTTTTATCTAGTAATGTTCTCAAGCAAAAGTAAGAATTTAAAGTTATCCAAGATTTTGACCTTCCATATGTTTTCAAGCATAAACAAGAAATAAGACAATGTTACTTTGAATAAAGTATCTTATTTTTGCTGAAGATTTTATAGATATTAATAATGTACAGAATTCATTTTTAAGAATTTTGTGCAGAAATCGAAAAATGATATTCTTAAATTTTCAGATAATACTTTAAGATTGTGTAATAAATTCAAAATTTGGGACTTTAAACTGTTTTAGGCCATGAACAAGTTCTTACACGGACATGGTTTTATGACTCCGACCTTATTTGGTTAAAAAAAATTACTGCTTTGAAATTGAACTATGACCTGATCTATTGGACACAAAATAATTTGCATGGTGTCTGCTTAATAGTTTCTGATTGCTCGTTTATATATTTTGGTAGATACTGATATCATTAAATTTACGACTACAACTTTAATAATTTTATACTTAGCATTTAAAAAAAAATTTTTTTGCTGACATTTTTAGAATGGACACAAATTTGTTTTGTGAACATAAATTTATATTTATAAAGGAAAATAAAATTTGACTACATATTAAATTTAATACATATAATTTTACTTAAAATGACATACGTACTGAAACGATCGCATGTCATTTCAAGCCTATCATGAATTTTGAACTGAAAAATTTTCATTAAAAATATTATTTTTGATAAAATATAAAACAGTTTATACACCTTTAAACATTTATATTATTAAATAAAACACATGTTTTACTTCCAATTCATATAGGAATTTAGTTTCTAATACACATATCTTAAAATTTATTTTGAAAATAATTGAATTTTCTTTTTTCATATATCATATATTTCTTACACTGCTTTTTAAAAATATACCACTTATAATGAGCAATAAAAGTACATTTTAGAATTAAAATTGCATTTAAAAAACTAAGGAAACATTTTTTCTAAAATGAATAGTATATATACATATACTTTTTAGACTACTATAATAGAAGTTAATATAAAATAATATAATATTGTTCATTAAAAAGTTTATACAGGTTTAGTTCAAAGATTATACATTGATTAAAGTAAGAAAATATATAGCATTATGCTGTATGTTATGGAAATCAAATATAGTTTTACAGCGACTTTCTTTAATACTTTAATACTATTTGTATTTTACCTAAATTGTAATCTATAACATGAAGATCGTGAAATATTCAAGTTGGTTATAAAACAGTTTATAAAAATGATTGTTATTTTTAAACTGTTAGAAAATAATTTGTATAAATAATAGATTTACGTAACTTACTATTGTGCTACAAAATAAACATTGTAAAACATACTACCCTTACAAACTGTGAGAGAAAATACGAAATAAATCATGATTAAAAAAATAAAATGCTTCAAAATGTAAACAATTTGTTTTTACAAAATAAATTAAAACTGAGCATTTAATCAAAATTTGAATTCAAACTCTAAATAAATAAATATATATATATATATATATATATATATATATATATATATATATATATATATATTATATATATATATATAATATATATATATATATATATATATATATATATATATATATATATATATATATATATATATATACATATACATATATATATACATATATATATATATATATATATATATATATACATATATATATATATATATATATAAATATATATATATATATATATATATATATATATATATATATATATATATATATATATATATATATATATATATATATATATATATATATATATATATATATATATATATATATATATATATATATATATATATATATATATATATATATATATATATATATATATATATATATATATATATATATATATATATAAACTGTGAGAGAAAATACGAAATAAATCATGATTAAAAAAATAAAATGCTTCAAAATGTAAACAATTTGTTTTTACAAAATAAATTAAAACTGAGCATTTAATCAAAATTTGAATTCAAACTCTAAATAAATAAATATATATATATATATATATATATATATATATATATATATATATATATATATATATATATATATATATATATATATATATATATATATATATATATATATATATATATATATATATATATATATATATATATATATATATATATATATATATATATATATACATATATACATATATATATACATATACATATATATATATATATATATATATATATATATATATATATATATATATATATATATATATATATATATATATATATATATATATATATATATATATATAATATATCAATATAAATTTAGGAAATTTTTTAATGCAATTAAAATTTATTTTAAAATAATTAAATTTCCTTTTTTCATTTAGCATATATTTCTTACACTGTTTTTTTTAAATATACCCCTTATAATGAGAAATAGAATTACTTTTTAGAATTAAAACTGCTTTTAAGAATCTAAGGAAACATTTTTTTCTAAAATGAATAGTATTTTTATATACATGTACTTTTTAACCTACTATAATAAAAGTTAATATAAAATAATATAATATGGTTCATTAAAAAGTTTATGCAGGTTTAGTACATAGATTATACATTGATTAAAGTAAGAAAATATATAGCATTATGCTGTATGTTATGGAAATCAAATATAGTTTTACAGCGACTTTCTTTAATACTTTAATACTATTTGTATTTTACCTAAATTGTAATCTATAACATGAAGCTCGTGAAATATTCAAGTTGGTTATAAAACAGTTTACTGAAATGTTTGTTATTTTCAAACTGTTAGAAAATAATTTGTATAAATAATAGATTTATGTAACTTACTATTGTGCTACAAAATAAACATTGTAAAACATACTACCCTTACAAACTGCGAGAGAGAATACGAAATAAATCATGATTAAAAAAATAAAATGCTTCAAAATGTAAACTATTGTTATTGTAAAATCTCTTATAACATTTACAAAATAAATTAAAACCAAGCATTTAATAAAAATTTGAATTCAAACTTTAAATATCTTAAATTCCAGAAGAATTAAATTTTTACCTGTGCACTTTGCATTGTTAACTTTTATTCTGTAATAGTTTTTCACTTAATTTAATTACTTTTTCCCACGAGATGGATAAAAACTGTTAAATGTATTTCCCGATAATTCTTAATGCTATTTTTTTTTCATGAAACAAGTTAGAGTAACTTTTTATCGTTCACAATTTCATGTGCTGCCTAGGGTATTTATTTTAGATACTAAACGGAAAGAAGGCATATTTTATAAATAGAGTAATTAATTTATTTCCATTAATAATAGAATACATTTATCTGAAAAATTTTCATATATTTTTATCTCTTTTTCTTCAATAAAAGTCAAACATGGGTTCAATATTCATTTTTTAGCTTTATCTTCGAATACTGGATATGATTAAAAATTAATATTCTTCTATCCAAATCTATTTTGGAGAAAATTATTTTTTTTTTGTAACAGCAAGTAGCAAGATAAACTTTCATTGTATCTATTTTAAATATTTTGCAAATCTATTTTAACTAGTATTATATAACGTATTTAACTAGTATTATATAAAGCCATATATATATGTATATGTGTGTGTTATATGTGTATATATATATATATGTGTATATATATGTGTATATATATGTATATATATATATATATATATATATATATATATATATATATATATATATATATATATATATATATATATATATATATGTATGTATATATATATGTATATGTATATATATATGTATATATATATATATATATATATATATATATATATATATATATATATATATATATATATATATATATATATATGTATGTATATATATATATATATATATATATATATATATATATATATATATATATATATATATATATATATATATATATATATATATATATATATGTATGTATATATATATATATATATATATATATATATATAAATATATATATATATATATATATATATATATATATATATATATGAGTGTGTGTATGTGTTTGTATTAGAAAATGAAGTTCCCCGGAGTTTATAATTTTTTCTCTAATACATGTTTTGTATTAGAAAAGAATTATAAACTCCGGGGTATAGAACAATGCATTTTGATATAGACATATGCATAACATACAGCTATGGAAAAATTATAACGCCGTTCGAAAATA
>CM063498.1:141936016-141948516 GCA_032207245.1 Pardosa pseudoannulata | reverse complement strand
AAAGAAGTAGGAAATATTCGGACTCTACAATGTTTTATTACCTTATTTTTTTCTTTTTGTCCTTTTGTAAAGATCACGTTGAACTTTATCACATAACTTTCTGATCATTTCAAATTACATGAGTTTCCAAACCTTTTATCAAACCTGGTGAAGTTTTTTTACGGAAAAGTCATTTCCTTAAACTTCTTAAATCTTTCAGGGGTTTAAATGGCAGAATATAAATAATTCTTTATTCAAACTGTCAGTGAAGGATTAGTTAAATTAATAGATAGATGTTGCTACTAAGTTTATTTAGAAACTTTTCAGTGCAAATTAAAGTAATTAAACTTAACAGTCCCTTAGACAATTTTTTGCATTGTTCTCAGCTAGGGTATTATTTAATAAGTTTTTGTAAAGCTATTTTTTGATTCAGTGTTTTAAAAAATTCAGTTTTTATTTTATCACATGACATATAATTAATCTTCAAAGTAAAAAAAAAATAGGTGTTATTTAAAACAATTTATGGTCATTAAAGAGTCATTATAAAAACATACTTTGACAGTAAAAAAAACATTATTTAAGGAAAAAAATACTCACCCGTGTATTTTATTTTCATTATTTTATCTATATATGTCAATTAACTTTATACTTGTAACAAAAATGGCATTTTCCTCGTATTTAATTACTGTAATCAGTGAATCCAGGTATGTGATTTACTTCAGTATAGTACAAATTCCATACGAAATTATTTTCTTATTTTGATTCTACCAAATCGAATTCATTTCTACTCTAGGTAAGCAATCTATTTACAATACCGTTTAAATGCATAATAATGAGTAAATGCAGTATTAGTGTCACCTGAATTTCTTTAAGGAAAATAATGCTGTAGATAGAGCATTTTTATTTTATAAAATTAAATAAAACCGCAGTGATCCAGCAGCGTTAAATAGAAAAAATTAGATAAATGAAATAATATAAAACATAGATTTTATTGTAGAAAATAATGTCATCGATGTAAAAAGTAGACTCTGGAAAATTGATTTTTCATTAGCAGGCATAAGAGAAATTTGTGTTAAAGTGCTGCTGTGTTTATTGTCTGAAAATACATGTACTCCATGTACTTCATGTATTCCAGCTAGAAATTGCTATCGATACAGTGAGACAACAACAAAAGTCCATATGGTATTCTCTACATAAAAATTGTTTTTTATTCCTAATGAGAATCCTCGCAGAATACGAATTAAATACTAACAATATGTATTTGACACAATAGTTAGTAGTTAATTAATAACTCAATTTTATTTATTTTTAAAACACATCCACTTGTACGTTACATATATTTCACAAAACTTATTCCCCAAGAAGTCGAAAATTCCACTTAATTTTCTCTTATTAAACTCTTACTAATTCTCCAAAAACTTACATTTATTGACATTAAATTTTCAAGCAGATGAATTGAATAAAATAAATTTAATTTAGAAAGACCCCCTTTAATGACAACTCAATTTTTCGTAATGTTCTTAAAATATTTCTACCTATCAAGTCACAGATATTACTCAAAAGTATTAAATGGGGAATTAAAATGGCCACTGAATTTATCAATAAATTTTACCCCTTTCACATAAATTTATAGCTATTGACAAGTTAATTTTTCAATCAGACTTATTAACAGTATAATGAATCAGTTAAAATAAATCAACTCACTGTAATGTGAATTTCATTTTTCTGATATTCCAAAAAAAAACTGCCATTGACAATTTATAATCACAGATATTATACATAAGTATTTCGTGAATAAACGAAAATGCCACTAAATTTACCTAGAAAAGCATTTTCGCTATCTGCGATTCAAATTTATGGGGTGAGCAATTTGTTTCAGCGACTATCCATTACGGACCTGATGAAACTATCAGGTGATAAATATATTCATGAATAGATGGATTCACTCGATACTGCTTTCCCAATCCTGGAGACTGATTTCCTTTTTCTTATCTTCCTTCATCTTTCTGGTCCAGGCGCAACCTATTTATTTCGTCGAGGAAGGGCCATTTTTAGTTCAACTGCGCAGGTAATCTTGGGAAATTTCCTGATATTAGAAATTTATGTTACGCTTCCTAGGTCTGTAATGCGATATAGCGCAATTAAAGCGAGCATGTACCGACTGATAGAGAAGACACCGGTGAAGTTCAAAGAAATATTTCAAAGTGAACTGGAAAGTGAGGTCTCAACGCCTAATAAATCTTTAAAACGGTGATTAATATGCATTGGTATTTTCATAATTTAACGTAAATTTAATACTTTGACAATTTTAATGTAGAATATATTCAATGATATATATTTTGCATAAATAATGTTTTGGAGAAAGGGATCTTTTTGACATCAAAATGAATTGGATTTCATGGTGAATAATTATATTCTTGATATAGTGTTGTAAATTTTTAAATTTCCATTATAAATTCTATGAAGGATGGTCGAAGTATTTACACCAATCCCTAAAAAATAAATTTATACTTATTAATATCTTATATTAGAAAGTTAGATGTTTAGCAAAGCTTTAAATTTAAGGCAAAATATTCCCCATTTTTTCTCTCTCACAGAATTTTATGTTTGAAAATTAAAATCATTTTTTAAACATTTCCCTTCCAAAACAATTGCTTATTCAAGTTTTAATGTACATATACAAACAATTTTCAAAATTTTTTAAATTTGAATAAAATAAAATAAAATTTAAAAATTTAAAAGCACTTTAGTTTTGAAATAAACAATAAATGAATAACAGTTTTTAAATTTTAAATACGTGTGTGTGTATATTATATATAATCAATTTATTTCGCTTCTCTATCTGTAAAAATATTGTTTCCTTTTAATAATCTGTTTTATAATAATCTTTTAAATAATTCATAAAATTGGATATTGAGGTGATTCTTTTTGTGGGCAATATTTGTAAAGCATTGCTTTTAATTACTATTCGCAAAAGTAAAGTGAATAATTAAAATATTAAGTCTATCTTTAGATCATTTTTTCAACCATGTAGTGGAAATAGAATATGAGATATATCAATTTAACAAATTTTGAAAAAAAAATATTTCTAGATGATTGAGATTATGATTCCAGTATTCGTCTATAAAGAAATATCAAACTTTTCTTATATTTTACATTACTTTCATCTCCTTTGAATGTAAATTTCACAATGTTAATGAAAAGTAACTGCAAAAGTGACTATACATTCAAATTAACTTTTTTTGTAATATAGAAGCAAAGTAAATAGAATAAAATTTCTAAGAAAATATTTTTAATCACAGAACCATCCTTAATGAGGGTGTAGTTTACACTAATAATATAAAAAAAATATCTTGAATGTAATTCTCACAAACACTTTAGTTTTGTTTTATTTGATATACAAAAGTATGTAGTTTCATTTTCAGATTTTATAAAATGCGATTTTTTTATTGCGAGGTATGATCCTAACCTCTTTGTTTTACAATATAAAAATACGACATTATTTAAGATTTTCAATGATATTTATGTTGAAATTTGAAATAGCATGACAAAAATATAATATGAATTCACCATAAATGTGAAATGCCGTTTTACTGTGAAATAACCGTATTACTACTCGGACTATTCTTATCTCTATTGAGCGAGGAAAAATGAGGTTTTCCTTTCATGAGTCACTAAAACGAGGTTAATCTACCGAAAAAACTCTCTCATTGACTTCCAGAATTAGATGTGCTATAGCAAAATGTAGAATCGATCTGTAAGTATTATTTCATTTTCAATAATAAATCTGCTTTATAGAATAAGGTTTGGATTTCATATTAACCGAAAAATATTAAAAGAAAAATAATTACATACAAAATATTAATTGCATATATCTTCGGGAGTGTGCATGTGTCAAGAATTTTATTTTTTAAAGATTCTACAAATATTTATTTTTTTATATTTTATAAATATATATGTTCTTATATAGTCTAATCTGTAAAATATTCAAAGCAATTTTCTGCATTGATTCTCAGCATTAAAATATTCTCTGTAAAAATCTAGTGTTACACACTTTTTTTTTCAAAACTATAATTATATCTATTTTCTATAATAATATTTAAATATTTAATGAATAAATTTATTTTAAATTTTAGTATATGTTTATTATCAATTTAATCAATATACTAGGAATAAGTAAATGTTTTTCAATCTATAATTAAAATAAAATTGAAAAAAATTATATTTTACAATTTTGGAGGTATTTTTAAATAGATGTTAATGTTGCATCTATAAAGTAGCTAGTTGGCATTAGATCTCAAATTTGCGATGATTGTAACTTAAAGTTAAAAGTATCTTAATAAGAACTTGAGATAATAAATAAAGATTAAAAGTAATTCGGAAAATAATGCTGGGTGAAAAGTATTACTAAGTTTTATTTCTAATACCAGAAGTATTTCATTTCTTGTAAATACTAATTCTCTTCTAAGAAGCTATACTTTTCTTAAATTTTAATATTATTAAAATAATTTATAAGAAATCAAAATTATGTTCTAATTCAGAAATTTGAAATTATTCCCTTGATCCCTAAATGAAATGGAGGTGAAATGATCCCTAAATGTAATAGAGGAATGAAATGAAATGATCCCTAAAAGTAATAGAGGAAACATTTACATCTGTACTAAAACTCCTTAACAAATTCAGATAAATATATTTCTATAGTATTTATATAACTATTATAATATTGTACTATAACTATTATAATCATATAAATATTTTATTAGTACTGTAAACAAACATATATGCAATACTTGTATAAAATATGATAGTTCTTACTTTTGAGCAGTCTTATTTTTCCTTTAAAATACTCCTTAATTATTGAAAAATAATAACATTTCAGAGAAATGTGATTTATGTAATAGTGAAAAAAATTTCAAATATTTATTTCAAAATCTTGATATTATGTTTAGGATTAATATTTGTTTTAAACAAATATAAAGAAAAGCGCAATAAACGAATATAAGTTGAATAGAACTAAAAAATTCAAATAAAACAACAAAATAAAAAGAATAAGATAAAAAATTAATTAATTAATATTTATAAAAAAGTATTTCTTTCTATGCATTGTTTGTCAGTAAGAAAGTAGGTTACATTTTTACAACTATAAATTATTGCCACTATCCGAAAATTTATTTCTGATACATTATTCATACAATAAATTTTAGTTATTCTAATAACAAGTATTTCATATTCATTGCTTGTTAGTAAGAAAGTAGTTTTTTGAATTTAGTGCTTACGATTTTGTAACTATTTTAATGGCGACATCCACTATCCGAAAATTTATACCTTATATATTATTCTCACAATAACTTTTAGTCATTCAAAAACAATGTACTAAAATGCCTATATTATTGTAGATACATTTAACAAATAATACAACTCCTCAAGTTTTTCCCTAAATGACGAGTTTATGGTAGGCAAATATTTTAAATTATGCTTGTCCAAAGATAAATTACAACAATATCAGAAATAAGCTGAACTATACTGTGAACTATAACACTTCTACAGTTATAAATGTTTCTTTTTTTCTAATTCTGTTAAAATGACTGAGTAGATGGATTATGCTAAAATTAATTTAAACTAAAATGAATTTAAATAAGTTGCTTTTCGTAAAAATATAACATTTACGTTAGCAACAACAAGATTTATTATCTTATTTAAACTAACCCAGTTAAGTAAAATTTAAATTTTTGGCACTTTTCGCTTTCAAATTCATAAGCGAATGAGACCTGATATTTCTGGAAATTAATTTGCGAAATATACTCCTTAACTAAAAGTAGGAGATGAAGTACAGTTTAACCACATTTTTCTTTATGAAATGTAAGAATAATTATAAAGTGAACCCTCTCGCTGTTTATTTATTTTATCAAAATAGGTTCAAAAATTGTGTATTTTTTTATTGCATATTTCAAATCTATATACATTTTAGAGTTAAAATAAAAGAAACTTTGTAAAAGAATTTTTTTAATATAGAATTAGTCCTAAAAACGGTGTTCAGAAAAATGAAATTGAAGAATAATGATATAAAAGCTGAATTTTGAAAATTAATCTTGGTTAAATTATCATTTATTTCTCAAAATTTAAAAGCAAAACGTATATACTAATTAAAAGATGCAAAATACTTACAAAACATTTATTAGAAATAGTCTTGTTTGATAAATTTCGAAACAAAGTTTGAGACAATGTCCTACCTCGCAATCCTTTCACCAAATTCTCTTTTCTTTTCGAATTTTTTGTTCCACCTTCAGTTTTTTAAAAAATAGACAGCACACTATCTACGAGAAACTCTTTCTTGATGAGATTTGGGTGTATATGGCTAACAAAGTGTCGAGCAGTTAGTCTCATGGATCTGTTAATTTCATGTACTGTTGGTCTCTTTTACTATTTTTTGCAACATAATATCGTCAAAATAAAGTTCAAAATAGTCTAAAACAGTTGCATTATTTGCCATAGTGGAATTTAGTCCGGGATTTCCAATGAAAGGAAATGATGTAGGAGATGGTGGAATATTTTGCATATCAATTTTTCACCAATGTCGAACATTTTAAATAGAAAATAGAATTTTCAGATTCTATCCGCAAATAAACCCGAGAAATTCTCATCAGTTTCGCTATAACTATCTTCAATATACTTGAAATAAGATTCAGAAGTGCTATCAGTGGCTGAAATATCATCAGAAGTTATATCACTCGCGAAAAGCTTCCTGCCAGACATGTTTCACCTATAAACAGCGTGCTCAAAATGCTGCAAAAATTTCTTCTATATTTCGCAGAAATGTGAACAATTAAAGCCAACTGCTTGTTTAAAGTTAAATAAACAATTAAAAATCACAGTAAAGCCAAAATGAAAGAATAAACGGGGAAAGAGCGGGTTGCACAGTTAAATAGACGGCTAAAATGCATGCCCGCAGAAATCGCGGGTTGCGCAAATTTTGCTACATCTATGTTGCCCGTGGAAATCGCGAGATGCGCAGCGAGAGGGTTAATAATGATAAAAAGAAGTGTTTAGAGGAATACAGGAAAGTATTTTAAAAGTGATGATGGTCGAAAGAAGGTATTTAATAAAATTCTTACCTATTGCTTGAAATTTTGTATATATTGTAAGGAATAAATAACTAAATGAATGCTATCTGAAAACAATCATAAAGCAAACATTGTTTATAGATTTGATATTTCAAATTATTTATGTTAATTTAAAAATGTTCATATTAATTGCATTTAAACTCCCAATTTATTCATCTAACTATCCATTATTTTCAAATATATTTTAAAATATAATTCTAAAATATACTTTAATATATTCGGACATAAATTTGGCTATAATTTTAATATTTTATATGAAAAGATTCCATGTCTGTGTATTGAATTTGCTCTAAAACGTTTAAGCACTTACTCTAACACTTTTCTATATTTAAGCTAATTATTAATAATCTGACGAAATCCGAAATTCCAGTATTGAAGAATCAGTAGTATTTTGTAAAATGTTAATATCTATAAAAATTGTTAGAAAAATTTTAAAAATATTTAAAAGATAATCGAATTAAATGTGTACTCTTAGAAAGATCCAAAACTTTTAAGATGAGAATTACCTAAACGGCTTGTTATTCCCACTGTTTCCTTAACCCTCCGAGTGGAAGAAAAATACGCTGAAGTTTAACTGTGTCAGTGGCTAAAGCGTTCAATGATTCTTTTCCTTCACCCTTTTAGACTAGAATGGATTATGAGAAACCCACCCTCGTTATTGTCATTTTACTCCCGGTTATAAATAAATATATAAATAGATATTATAGATTGTTAATTTTTAAATCACATAAAGCTCGTCAAGTCTCGACGATCATCCCATAAGAAATAATGGATTCTAAAAGTACAAATAAAAATATTCTTCTAGAGACTTACGATTTCAGATATTTGCTCCCAGCTGCTCCAAAAACGGTATTTTAGCAGAAATTGCGCCGAAACTGCGCCATTTTACAAATTTTTGCAGTTTTTGAACGTTTAGTAATTACGTTAGTTCTACGAAGCTAAGACGAATTTTTCCCGCCGAACGTCGCTGAATAGTAAACTTTACAGTGAATATGTCATATTTGTTTTTCCTACTTACTTTGTCAGGTAAAAGTGCATGAAATAAGAAGAAAGAATTTCATTCTTCAGACATACTGCTACTGTTTCGTACTACAGACTCAAGAAAAGAAATACGTTTATAGCATGTACAGCGATAGAAATTTTCCGCTTTTTGGTGAAGTTCTACTTGATTTCTACAGCCGATTTCTGCTCTCTTTGCAAATTTTAGTGCGCCTGTGGAAATTTCCAATTCCTTTAGAATTTTTTTTTTTTTAAATCTTGCTATTTCTAACTTTTTTCGAAATTGGAAAGAAATTCGCTTATTGGTGAGACTATCATCACTTGATATGAGATTTTCATCCTCTGGGGGACCAATACTCTTCCCGAAACGTAATGTTTGGAGCCTATTAAAAATAGTAATCAGATCGGGAAAATATGGAAATTAAACAATCTAGAATATTCAGATTTAATTATTTTTTTAATTTATTTTATTTTTTGTAAAGTCAATTTACAATTTTCCGCGCTTTACCACCGGGAAAAAATTCGTTTGAAATGAGCCTGCACAAACATGTCACAACAAGAATTTCCTGCACTGGCCGGATGCGGAAGTTAATATAACTTTTCCATACAAACGTGTCACAAAAATATCTTGACGCAGACCCCACCCAGCCTCTCGCTATTGAAGTTCCGTATTTGTGAATCGTCGAGGTTTTCCTCATTTCCGTGCGTCTCTCTCTTTTATTTATTTCCAATGTTTATCGGGATTCTTCAATTAGGACGAAATAACGATTTCGCGATGTAGATAAATTGCTGTTCCCTGATATACCGCATGTTTCTCTCTCAGTGTCGCAAAATCGGACAGATGATGTTCAAATATCAGTTAGTTGGAATGCTACGGTCTACTGTTCCGCTATACAAGGGCTAATTGAGACCGTCACCTTCTGCTTAAAGCGGATTCGAATGACTACGAATATCTATACCAATAGTGGGATTCGAAACCACGAATTCCGGTACCGAATAGCAACGCTTTATCCATTCGGCCGTCGTTTGGCGTTTATATAAAAGGACGTTTTATTATGCATGCGCTTTGTAACTAGAAGTTGTAAAATCGAAAAGATTATATTTATATGTCGGAACGTGACTTTTAGGAACACTATACCTCGTATACTCTAATACTGTCATGATATCGGAAAGACGATTTCACATCAGAGTTCTCCGATCAGTTTAGCTATATAAGAGTTCGTTCACATCTTGATCCGAACTCAAAGTTTGGAAATCAGTGTCGCGATGGAGTACTCTTTATCGATATTTCACGATATATCGATACATCGCCCAGTCTTAATGCATACTGTAGTGAAATGCAAATTTAGTATAGCATCTCGTAAAGGATATAAAAGGATGCTGACTAATTTTAAAAAAATACAGCGAAATTAAAATAAAGTTAGAGAAAAATAAGATGAATAATTTTTAATAACTATAATCATCATACATTATCCGTCTTAACGTCATTTTTTTGCCAAAAATCATATTTTTTTTTTATTTCTCTATTGTAAAATTTCAACTTTTAGGCTTCTAAATCTGTTTTTGTTTTGTCTCTACGGCATTTTAAAGAAAAGTTACAGCTGTTTAAACATCAGTGACAGCTGTCAAAACAAAACGGAAGTAGCGACTTCGCAACCGGAAGTTGTGAATTTAAAGAGCATTTTTGGACAAAATTTTTAAATTTTCCTGAAGAATAGTTTAAACATTTTTCCAGTATTTTTAATAATTAGCAACTTGGCAATTATAATATACTATATTATATATTATTATACTTGGCAATTAAGTTTTGAAACAAAAAAGTGTGGGGAATTTTAAACATGTATTTTAATTTTTTAATAGTTAAAGTTGCTTTCATAAACTTCAAATGCGTTTTTCTCAGAACGGTATTTTTAATAAAATATTGAAACTTGAATTGTAATTTCTCAAAAAATTCTTAAAATATTTTGTTGAAAATTATTATGAATGCTTTTGATAGTATTTACTAGTAAATGACCTTAAAGCTTTAAAGTTTGATAATTTTTAATGATTTTACACTCATAGTTAGATATAAAGGTAATGAAAATTCGTTAAAAATTCAATGTGTATGATTTTGAAGGACCGAAATTTTTTGCCAAATGTAAGCAAAGATTTTAGGTGATTCACTAGTCCAGTGTATAAGAAATATGTTACATCAAAAATCGGGAAATAATTTAATTTATTAAAAGATTAGACCTTTTGAAAAAACCCAATTTTTTTACTAAATTTTCTTCATTTATTAGAAATTTTATAAAAACTTCTCCATGAATAAATTTTTTAAGTGCAATTCTCTATGATAATATAAAAAATAATATAAAAACATGAACTAGTTTCTACATTTAAAGAAAAAAGTTCTTCAAATGTAGACGGATACTTTAAATATTTAAATAGCTAATTATTTAATATAACAGTTGTAATTGGATGCCTAAAATTACTCATATCAGCATTGAAAGCTTCATTTTGTCTCATTATTTTTCAGTTTTTAATTATATTTAGTTAATTTAAAATAAAGTAGTGTAAATACAATTATTTTAGAAAAATAATTTAGAAATGAGGGAATATTGGAGTGCATATTTTATGACCACCCTGGGTAATTTATTCTTGAAAGAGCATTAGGGGGAGAAGTCTTATGTATCACCTTGCTGAAGTTGTTCATGTAAAATATTTTATCATTTTATTTTCCAAGTAAAATTAAAAAAAAAAAATTACTTGGAATTGGAATTTTTAGGTTCATCAATTGTTTTGCAATAAATGGAGAGACGAAACTCATCAAAATAACTTTTAAAGGCTGGAGTAGCAATGCACAAAACTTCATCTATTTTTTGCTGTTCATTTTATCTTCTATTTACACCTCTTAATCTTTAAAGGGCATTTGTATCTTCATCTGTAAGTACTGTCTTTTGTCATGCAGTAGTGATGTTCATCTGCATCTTCCCACCTTGTGAATTATTCTCCTCTGTGAACTAATCCATGGTCAGAACTCAGCCAACACGTTGAAAGATAAAATTATCTTTACCACTAAGTACATTCTTTATGATCGTGACCAAAAAACACTTGATATATCTTTTACATTACATTGAAAGGAAAATGATGGCTTTCCTCTCCTATCCGGTCCTTTTTTAGTGCTATTTCATATAATTTTGTGAATGAAAAGTAAATATACTACTGATATTGCTTGTAATCATGTGTAATAACTCTTTAAGCATCATGCTGTAAAGAATGCTTTCTTGTTAACAAATAAATTTGTACTGAAGCTGTAATAAGGAACCTTACTAGTAATTCTCCAGCTTTGGTTTTTACTGCTAATACTTTGTTATAATCTTTTATATGAATATACTAATTACATAGAAATATATGTATATTGCATATACAAAACCAACAAACCATATCAGAAATTATTGAATATTTGGCCATTCCGAATGCTATTAACCAATCATTCAAAAACTTAAGTTTATTTCTTAAATCGTTACTTTAACTGCTACAAAAACACTATATCCTGCTTCAAATCAAGATTTTGACTGCTACGAAAATGCTTTCTCCTGCTCCAAATTTAAAGTTTTGCTGCTCCGAAAATGCTTTTTCCTGCTCCAAATTTAAAGTTTTGCTGCTCCGAAAACTGCTCCAAAATGCTTGAAGGGGCGCAACATCCCTGTATTAGTTACATATATATTCATGTGAATAGGTTGTAGAGGAAATATTGAAGCGAAACAAACTAATCTTCACCATGAGCTTTTGAACAAAACGTTTATCAAAATACTAATAAGTAAATAAAGAATAAAAATATAAAGTATAACACATCAGTGAGTGGATAACAACTTGCGGCTTGCAAGTGATTGACAGGCGAAAAGTTGTTTCACACAAGCCTGATGATTCCAAAGCCGAGAGTGATTTCCCTTATTGACTGAACTGTGCCGCTCACCTAAAATATTGCAACAGGCTCGTGCGCAGCATCGAGGGAAGTTTGCATCCATGCAATTTGCATTTGCGGGAGCTTCTTCAATGCGGGTATCAGAACGCCACAAGGTCATGAGATTCGAAAAAAGTATTGTCAATAATTTATGAAATAAAATCTATAGTTACGTTATATATGGTAGAGTAGTTCTGTCGGCAATGGCAACAGTCTCGTAACACGAGAGTTGAGGGTTTGGAGATCTAAGATCCGCCGTTTTCGTTAATGGTAACTGGGGCAAGTAAAATAAGTTCATGGTCACAATATCCTCCAAGTTCTCAATCAATACCTCCAGGGGTTGCAGGCAAAGCCTATGGATCTTCTGCTTGGTCCCTGCTTCAAAATTAAGAGCACCCACTTGACAATATGTTGCACTTTCACCTTTGTAGTGCTCGTTAAAAAACGAAAGTCGCATC
>CM063498.1:141928516-141931016 GCA_032207245.1 Pardosa pseudoannulata | reverse complement strand
CTTTATTATCACATTTTCCATTCTTTATCATCAAATGTTTTTTTGCATAACATTAGAATTACCTTGAGATTAATTTCCATAAAACATTGTTTGAAAATTTTGACCTGAACATAATCAGTTACCTCAAACCTTCAGTTATTTTATTAAGACTTAACTGTCTTCACTTCACAAAATGTAGGGAGCATAGTATTTAATGCAGAACATTCAGCAGTCTTGAGGGCATTATATCTCACTATTTTCATTATTATCTTTCCTTCGGCGGTTATATTGTTCCGGAGTTTAGGTTAATTAAAGGCTGATTTAGCACTCTTCGCTATTTAGGGAAAGTTAAATAGCTCACTTTAAATACTTTTCCTTCATTGTCATGAATATCACCAAACAACCTTATCAATAAGTTTAATTGCAGATTAATGATCTCTTTACATGCAAGATGTTTCGTGTTAATGAACTTCATTCACGCTAATGTCTCTTTTGATGTATTGTGTTGGTGCATTTCTGTAAAGAACAAAGGTTCCACAGTAGAAAATATGCATCTATAAATGAGACATAAATGTTATCATATAAAATATTTCATAAAAATTATATAACTTAAACCACTTAAGGTAAACGGCCGCGATCGAGGCAAAATTTTTAAATAAGGTTTCATGGATTTTTATCTTAAAGTTATTGCAATGTTATAAATAAAATGTTTAGAAATACAAAAATAAAAATTTAAATATACATTTTTTAGTAAAAGTTTAAAAAAAAGAAAAAAAATTGACTTCAAATTAATAGTAAAAGCAATTTGCAAAATATGTCAATTTTACTTCGATAAAAGTCGACATAAATCAATTATGCATGCTTTTAACCTAAAGAATAACACTATTCTAAAGAGGAAATAAGCTATAGCCAATAAGAAAATATAATCTTTCTAACAAAAGTTGGAATTACTTTTTTATAACCTAATATATTTAAAACTTTTTGGTTTTACGCATACATAATATCTCAAACAATATACAGTTATAATTTTATTAAATTCTATAAATATTAACACTTAATGTGCAATGGTATAGCAAAACTCAGGCATTCAGAAATCAAATTTAAAGTTCTGTTGAATAAAAAGGAAATGTATATTTTATAATTTTATAAACAAAAAGAATATATTGTATTAATTCCCTTCTTTACTTAAAATAGGGAATTAATTACTTTTATGCTAATACTCAAAATATAGTCTTTTAGCTGCATACTACGATATCTCTGTTGCACTTCTACAGATGGTGATTGAAAAGCTGCATCTTGACATGATTTTTTTTCAATTTTGCCAGAATGACATTAGGCTTAATTTATATTCTTATTCCAGTTCGTTTTGATTATAAGAGTTATCAAGTTACTAAATTTCTAAAAGTTTTCTTTTTTTCACTTTCTAGTTAAAAAAATTCTAACGTACCATTCAAATTTGTACTACAGATTAAGTAAACTCATATGAGAGTTTAATAATTTTAATAGAAAAGATAAACTGTTAAGTGATTGTCTTTCCATAAATTAGTAATCCTGAGTTCCCCATACTCAATAATGTGTCGTAATTAAAGAGATTAAAACAGAAAAATTATACTTCTGAAAATTTTAATCATTTAATATCTAAAATTTTCTGTCCGCATATATTTTTATGCGGAGAATACTATACATATAAATAATGGGTAATTTTTTTAAATTTTCAATTAATAAATTAAATGCCGTATGAATTATTTTAATTTAGATGTAACATGGGGATGTATAGAATTTTTAAATGATTTCTTCATTCTAAGAATTCTTAACTTAAACTATTTTAAGATAATTGGATTTGAAATGTACTAACAGATTAAATAATTAAATTTTTTATCTTTTTTCATGACTTGGACCCATTTAAATAAACTATTTCAAAAGCTGAAGTTTTCCTTTAATAGCAAAAGATAAAGTTTGTATACTATTTTTCAAAGTTTATTGAGATAAAATTTACATATTAAGAAATGTATTTAAACACACAATACAAATAAAATTAATACTACATACTAAATACTTACATAATAAACTAAAACCTACCATATTATCTACGGAATTTCTCTACTCAGTAGCGTGAGAACAATGTTTTCCCTTGAAAGTGTAAAATAAATAGCACAGGATATTATTAAAATCTAAAGCCGAAGGAAAATCCATTCTCACAATCTCATCTTCTAGAATTTTTCGTAAGTCTGTCTAAAACAGCTTAGTATAAGCTCAAAATATCCATGAATTATGAATGAATTGTTCCTGGGAGTCCAATTCAAACTAATGACCTCCTTCCTTCTACTTTTATGAACATTTAAATTTTGATATTTTTCTTACGTTCCATGAGAAAGAACCTTAAGATTTCAAAGGTATTATACTAAAGTTACTGTTAAAAATATAATAAGTTTGATGAAATTTTATTTTTTACTTGATTGATTATATAAATATAATTATAATGTACATATGTATTGTGTATGGGTGTGTCTGTAACTAAAAA
>CM063498.1:141918516-141923516 GCA_032207245.1 Pardosa pseudoannulata | reverse complement strand
ATGTATTGCATAATATATAAATTGTACCTATATGCAATTTCTGTGTTATTTCAAAGGAAAAAATGTATTTAGGGACATATATTTTACAGTTAAATTGTTAGAAATGCATAGTAAATGGTTTATTATTATAGAGTTAGTGCTAACGTGTTATACGCAATGCACACATGTTATTGCACATAAAAGAAGTGTGAAAATTATTAATTTTTGTTTCTTATTGAGGTTTTAAAAGAATTACTGTCTCGTTTTTATACAAACTATTGTTTTTAAAAAATACTTCAACGTTGATGTGTTAACCCTCCGAGTGTAATACACCGAGGAAAAAAAGTCTCCAAAAAATACGCTAAAGATTTATTGTGTCAGTGGCCAAAGCGTTCTATGATTTTTTACTTCACCCTTTGTCGACTAGAATGAAATACGGGAAACCCACCCTCGTTATTGTCCTTTTACTTCCGGTTATAAATAGATATATAAATAGGTATTATAAATTGTTGATTTCTAATACATGTAAAGCTCGTCAAGTTTCGAAGAATATCCCATAAGAAATAATGGATTATAAAAGTAAAAATAAAAATATTTTTAAGAGAATTATTTATATTTTTTTACGAAAATCATCCAAGGTATTTAATGGTGCAATTAGAGATACATCTGTTACCGCAAATGAAATACTTCGAAATAGAGATTTACAAATCCATGAAAAGCTATCAGCGTCTTTGTGCCTCAGACAGTAGGGGTGCATGCTTCAATAAATTACAGTCAAAGAGGGGTGCAGTTCCTAAACAATCAACCTGATCCTCCTATCTCAAAACTCCATGGGGGGAAACACTGGCAGAAATGTACATTACATCCATTTTCGGAACGTTTTTGGAGATCGAAAATTGCACGTGAAACCGCTTTGAAGACATCATCGGTTTGGCGGAATTGTACGTACGAACCGCTTAGAGGGTTAAAAATAAACGAATACCTGAACCGAGGTGGGTCAGTAGGCGAAGGCAACGCTCTCGTAACTAGAGGGTTGCGGTATTGGAGCCAGAGCAGCGATCTCGTAACTGAAAGTTTGCGAGTTATGAGCCAGTCTAAGATCCGCCGTGTTCGTAAAAGGTGACTGGGGTATGTAAAATATGCTCATGGTCACAATATCTTCTAAGTTCTCAATCAATACCTTTGTGGTTGGCAGGCCAAGCCTAGGGCTCTTCTGCTTGGTCCTTTCTTCTAAATTACTATGGCCAACTTGAGCAAAAAGTCGTACTTTCATCCTTGAAACGAACACCGCTTCATCCTTCCTCGTTAAAACGAAAGGCGTACCACATTTCCTTAATACGTGTAGCGTATGGCTTAATCTTGCTTGGTGTAAACAAATAGCTTAAGACAACACAACAAAAGAATACCTTCTACCTCATAAGCAAAGAGACAAACTGAAGCATTTACTCTAAATTCTATAGGCGATCCTTTAACTTTCGTCATATTATATATTATTTTACTGTTGATGATGTCTCTCAATGCTTTCTACAGTCTGTCTTTCCTGTACACAGAGTACTTTTCGTCTACAGCAACAAAGAATTTTTTTCAATAAGGCACTGGCAAGAAGAACCTCAACAATAATTTCTTTTTTTAAATGTATGAATTAATCCATAACGCAGTGTTAACGCCATTGTATAATTTCGCATGCGAACACTCTAACTTCTACAACTAGATTGGTGTGTAAACATTTTTGACCGATTGTTAGCTGTTCTTCACTAGGGAGCGGGAGTATACAACTCGTTTCCTCGAGTTTTACTTTAATCTACATGTGGTCAAAATATTTTGCTCCAACTTTATGTATTATATGCATAAATTGAAAATTTGGTCATAAACTGATAATAATAATGTCAATCTTGAACTGATAATAATAATGACGAATTTAAAAAGAACCATCAATAATTAGATTTAAAAAATATTCGTTGTTATTTAAAAATATATGTATATAAATTTTCGATCTAAAACTATTTAGAAACAAAGCCTTCAAATAGCTCTTAATTTCTTCTAATTACTACTGGCAAGTTATTTATAACGTTTGTCAGAAACTTTAAAGAAAATTCTTCCATAAAATATAAATTTAACCTTTGTGCAATGTACCCCTTAATATAACTTATTTTATATTTTATGTTTTAGTTTACAAAACATTAATATTACAATATATAAAATTATGATTATATTTTGTATTGGGCAACAAAATGTCAATTACGTAATTTTTATATGAAGTGTTATTGAAACACCGTGATTGAAAACATAAACAATTAGATTAGATTATACCCCAGTATATTTCACGGATACTTAATAAAATATACTTACTACTGAAAACGGATAAATGAACCAGAATCTGTCAAATCAATAAACGGGACACGTCTGTAATCGATATTTAGGATACATATATCAGGGCTTTGAACGGCAGATTATAATAGTAATACTACTCGTTTAAGGAAGTTTGATCACTGTTAAATTAGGAAATATAGCAACGCTGGCTATTTCATTTCAGCAACTGACAAAGTTTTGAGCATGCGATATGGTGCTGTTCTTAGTGGTGTAATACAACACTGTGCAAAGCGTTTGGAACTAATTTGTTACAAACACCTGGATACTCAATCACTGTCAAAGTTTGTATCTGCCGATGTTTCGGCAAAATGTTTACCAAATACTATAAGCAAAGCCTTCATATAATAATTTTATTATAAAATATATATCTACATCTCTCTATCTATCTCTCTAATATATATATACATATATATATATATATATATATATATATATATATATATATATATATGTATGTATGTATGTATATATATATGTATGTATATATATATATTTATATATACATATATATGTGTATACATAATATATATATATATATATATATAGTATTATATATTATATATATATATAAATATATATATATACAAATATAGCATATAAATATATATATACTAGTATATATATATATATAACCTTAAAAACCTCTAATAAAATCTTAAGTTTCAAACTTTACTTCTTTCTTCATTTCCAATCTCACGGAATCCGTAAACACGATCACGAGCGTTGAATTAGCAATTCTGAGTAATCAACTGGAAGGCTAACAAACCACAGGAATGCTGGATATACAAATTTTCCTGAGACAAGACACTCAGGCCTTGCTATTTCCAAATTTCATCAAAGAAACCCACAAAAAAAAATTAATAAAATAAAAATTTACGCTGTGTAAAACTTTGATCAAAGTCTTAGCTTTTTGAATAAAAGCTCAAGCATGAATATTTGATTGCTCCCTAATCTCTAATTTTTATTTTTGCAAAACGACACTAGGTCCTGCAATATATTGGTCAGACCAATTTAAATCTAATCATGTCCAGCGTTGAAACTCAAACCTCTTATCTTTCTGGACCATGCGAAATCAACAAATGCTTGATCATAATTAAATTTAATGGCATGTAGCATAGATACTGATATTTAACATAATTTCAATATTGTTATATTTTTGTTTTCTCTGTTTACTATCTGCTATTTTTATGCTTCTGTACTCCCCGTAAATAGTCTGACTAGAAATGTGATTGTAGATTATTCCCTTTGATGAAAGGGAAGTGAGATTTTTGAGAAATTTGTCGGTTGACTGTATTCATATTGTCAATGATTTCTTAAAGTGCATACGGAACACAAAAATACCAAAACTGCACAATTCTTTATTTTTGAAAATTGTAAAAGACAAACGTTTAATATCGGATGAGAAATTGCTATTTTTATGCGAGTTTATTAGAACTACGCTACATTTGCTGACGAGACAAATATGCCCCTTAGTCATCGTTATTTAATAATAAGGGTTGCTAAACATATAAAAGCCAGGAAATTAAATGAAAGGATTTAAAGTCATTCAAACTGCATCCATTTTAACCTGAGTAGCTTTATTTTCCTTAGAATAAAACATAGCGTATATTCTAAAAGTTACATTTAAAAGAATGAATTTAGTTTCTGAATATGGAGAATGCAAGACTTCTTTTTTTAAAGTTGAAATGCTAATTTTTTAGCTGTCCATTTCAGTTCATTATTCCACCGTTTTTTTACTAATATCATACTGACGCTCAATACAGTTCCTAGTACTGAAGATATTCTCAGGAAAGGAGTAGAAAGTTCGTAGGAAACAATATAATGGGAATACACCCCAAAAAAATCTATACAAAAAAAATACGGCACTCTCATACAGTGTTACTCTCCTGGGTACTCTCATACTGTACTCTCATGCAAAATATTTTCATTTGCAAACCCTTATTTCGATTAAATTTTCTCTTAAACTCGCAACCCTAGGTTTAACTAAGAAAATTATATTTTTATGAATAATCGGGGGGGTATATAAACAGCATAGATGAAGCATCAATTTTGATAAAAAAAATTCGATTTTGAAAAATCGATATTATTTTATTCTTCAAATGGCAACAATAATAATGATTAGCAATAATTATTTGAGACCGTCCACGATTTGAACTGCATGAGTTACAACGCATGCGTTAATTGTAATCGTATACTTTAAATATGAATTGCATGCATGACATTGTTTACACACACTGTAATAGAAATATTAAGTAATGATTTTAAACATTTATTGATTTCTTTTACGCTTCTTGAATTATATGATAATAATTTGTGTTACATATAAAGAATTCACATATTTTTAATCCTAATGTTTTAGAATTAAAATTAGCAATGGTTATAATTTTTTTCGGTTTAGTTTCCTATATTTCTGAATAATATTTAAAAAAACAGATATGAGTAAGTTTTTTTACAATTACTAATTTGAATTGAAATGTTTTGGAAATGAAATTATATAGTAAAAGTAACCATTCTGTAGCGCAGTGGCTGGTAAAATTTTATTTTGCTGTTTTACTAGTACCTCTTAGTTGCCAAAGAGAAGCTTTGTAATTTTAGCAACAACTTTTTTTTTTTTAATTTAGTGACCCAATCAATTTTTTCGCTGTTCCACG
>CM063498.1:141906016-141913516 GCA_032207245.1 Pardosa pseudoannulata | reverse complement strand
ATCTTCTACACAAAAATTCTTTAGTCTAGTTAAAATTAGTTAAAAATATTTTAATTCAAGCACACTTTTTTCTCTTTACATGAAATATTGGTAATTTTCAAGTATAAAAGCTGATACGAATTTGGCAGAAAGTAATTTTCTCAAAAGAATAATTTATTAGGCAGAGAACTGGTATTGAGAAGAAAGGACTTCAAAAATGTTGACTCTTCCTTTATTATAAAATTGTCTACACAGATGTATTTTATTCTTCTAAAGAAGAGATAGTCTAAAATTTTAATTACAGCAGTTTAATCAAAATATCATCTATTGTTCCAATCTTTGACGGAAAATGTCCAAATATTTTCCGTAAGCAAGTAATCTCTTTCAGCTGTTTCCCCATAATGTCTTCTTTCTCATTTTCTCCTTTGAATTTTCATTACTGCTTATATCACCATTCCGTGATGTAATTTTCTTGGGTGTTTTATCGGTAAAGACTTTTCTTCAAACTTTTTTAGAGAGTTGCTCACTTAACTTTACTTTTCCCCTGAATTATTAATGGTTAGAGTTTATAGTCGGAAGTCTGATAACAGGAAAGTTTTACTCTCCTTAACTAGGATTTTCCTTAAAAAAAACAAGTTTTGTAGGACATGATTCTTCCCACAACATGAGATTGAATCTGTGTATTTTAAAGTTATTAATTTTGGGGAGAGAAGCCTCTGTCATTTATGTCCAGCATTTCGCAAGAATTTACTAATGAGCATTTTGTTATGGATTATGTACACGAGCTTATTGTGAGAATTTGCTTTTCTAGTTTGTTTACTGTTAAAATATAGTTAAATCCTTAATTCTTCGAGTTTTTGACATTGTACAAACGTTACTGACTGGTATCCTAGACTTTAACAAATTACTTTTGTAAATTTGAGAGCACCTGATATAAAACGTTTCTATTGTTTATGTATTAAATATATCTGCTGCATTAAAACTTGGTGTTACATTTAAAGTTAAGTTGTGGTGTTAAACTGCGTGAAAGAATGTGGAAGCAAAACATATGAAACGTATTTTTACAAATTAAACTGTTATTAAAATACATTGGTTAGGAAGATAATAACAGGGTAACTCTGCATTCCAAAGTTTATTTATGTTCCAGTTTTTCAGCATATAATACACTACTCTATTGAACAAATTAGCTGTTGTACAACATTCCTTGTTGCATCCAACCAAATTCCTGATAAATGTCATCTTTGAATTTTGTCATAGTGCTTTAGATTTTTTTATTCTCCAGATTTCCTCTCTAGAAATATCGCTCGAGACAATTCATATCGAAATTATCCTAAGCAATATATTCGCTAATTTTGAAATGTAAACCAGATTTCTATACTACATGAAGTTACAGATGTTCTTCACATACTGTAGAAATTTTAGTTTTATACTGCGAAAACTCTGGAAAGACTAATGTGCAATTAATAAATGAGGTAATAGTGTGCCGTAAACTAACTTAGAGATTTCGCATGGTCCACTAATGGCAAAAAATTAGCATCATCCTTGAGCAAGTTTTGTATATATTCAAAGCCACGTGCTTCGCGGTGCAGGTTTTATTTGTTCAAATAATATTATAAATAACTATTAAATATTTCCTTGATTTTTAGTAGTTCCCACACGTAAAATCATTCTCTTTTATCATTATCTGTTGAAATTAACTGCTGCCATGATTTTAATTTTCACAGGCACAGGTAAAATATCCAGGATCTACAGATAGCCTAAGATTAATTTTAGTCACAAATTTTGAAAAATGTTCATTCTGCCTTTAAGAGTAAGTATTGGTATTTGATTTTCAACACAAAAATATGAGTTTCAATTGACTCTATATGTTTTTAAACTATCTGTTCAAGGTTCATTCTGCCTTTTAGAGCAAGTATTGGTATTTGATTTTCAACACAAAAATAGGATTTTCAATTGACTCTATATGCTTTTAAACTATCTGTTCAAGGTTCATTCTGCATTTTAGAGCAAGTATTGGTATTTGATTTTCAACACAAAAACATGAGTTTCAATTGACTCTATACGTTTTTAAACTATCTGTTCAAGGTTCATTCTGCCTTTTAGAGCAAGTATTGGTATTTGATTTTCAATACAAAAATATGAGTTTCAATTGACTCTATATGTTTTTAAACTATCTGTTCAAGGTTCATTCTGCCTTTTAGAGCAAGTATTGGTATTTGATTTTCAACACAAAAATATGAGTTTCAATTGACTCTATATGTTTTTAAACTATCTGTTCAAGTTTTTATTCTTATTCTTTCTTCATTAATGACTTTTTAAGTTTAAACAACATTTTCAGCTTACCCATATAGTTTAATTAATCATTGTCAAAATTAATTAAAATTAGTTAACTATAGCTAATTACATTAAAAATATGCTGCTAATTAACCGTACAACAAATTTTTCGTAAGTTTTGTATATATTCAAAGCCACATGCTTCGCGGTGCAGGTTTCATTTGTTCAAATAATATTATAAATAACTATTAAATATATTCTTGATTTTTAGTAGTTCCCACACGTAAAATCATTCTCTTTTATCATTATCTGGTGGAATTCACTGCTGCCATGATTTTAATTTTCACAGGCACATATACAATATCCAGGTTCTACATATAGCTTAACATTAAATTTAATCACACATTTTGAAAAAATGTTCATTCTACCTTTAAGAGCAAGTATTGGTATTTCATTTTCAATTCAAAACTATGACTTTCCATTGACTCTATATGTTTTTAAACTCTCTGTTCAAGTTTTTATGATTGGTATTTCTCCATTAATGATTTTTTTTAAAGTTTAAACAACATTTTCAGCTTACTCATATATTTTAATCAATCATTGTTAAAATTAATTAAGAGTAGTTAACCATAGCTAATTACATTAAAAATAGGCTGCTAATTAACCATACAAATTTTGAGTGCATATTTATTTTATCAGTGAAATTACATAGCCCTGACTCTAAACAATTATCTATTTTTTCAATATATTTTTTAACTTTCATAAAAAGTGTATAATCAAAAAATATCCTCTTATATCAGAGTATTTTAATTGTAGCAGAAGTGCTGTCTCGTTTACGTTTTTTTTATAATTTTGATTTATTGTTGAATTATTTTATTTTAAAAAAGTTTACTAACATTTGTTTTAACTGTAAAATACGTACAGCTTTTGAAAGATTCTTTGCATTGCTATTACATACTAATATACTTTACAGTTGTTGAATTAACTTCCCTTTATTTATTCAATAACGGACTTTATGAAACTTAAGATTTCAGTGTCCTGTAACCTATCATTTTTATTTTTAAAAAAGTTTACTAACATTTGTTTTCACTCTAAAATACGTACAGCTTTTGAAAGATTCTTGGCATTGCTATTACATACTAATATACATTACAGTGGTTGAATAAACTTCACTTTATTTATTCAATAACGGATTTCATGAAACCTTTAAGATTTCAGTGTCCTGTGACCTATCATTTTTATTTTAAAAAAAGTTTACTAACATTTGTTTTCACTCTAAAATACGTACAGCTTTTTAAAGATTCTTTGTATTGCTATTACATACTAATATACATTACAGTTTTTGAATAAACTTTACTTTATTTATTCAATAACGGATTTTAGGAAACCTTTAAAATTTCAGTGTCCTGTGATCTATCATTTTATTTAAAAAAATTTTACTAACATTTTATTTCACTCTAAAATGCGTACAGCTTTTGAAAGTTTCTTTGCAGTGCTATTACATACTAATATACATTACAGTTGTTGAATAAACTTCACTTTATTTATGCAATAACGGATTTCATGAAACCTTTAAGATTTCAGTATCCTGTGACCTATTATTTTTATTTAAAAAAAGTTTACTAACATTTGATTTCACTTTAAAATACTTATAGCTTTTTAGAGATCCTTTGCATTGCTATTGCATACTAATATAAATTACAGTTGTTGAATTAACTTGACTTTATTTATATCTTAAAGGATTTTATGAAGCCTTTAAGATTTCAGTGTTCTGTGACTTATCTTGAATATTAGCAAAAGAAAGTTTTGAAAGAGACAACATATTGCTGTGATAAAATAGAAATCAATGAATTTAAGTAACAGTGGAGAATGAGTAATTTTTAATGAGTAATTTTTTAAATATTTTAAATTCCCTTACTAATAAATTAATTTATATTTTGTAAATGTGCTGAATAATTTTAAGGAGTTATTTATATAAAAAAGAAGTAATTTTAATAAAAAAACAATTCAAATAATTTTTAAAAGTTACCATTAGAAATATAATCAAAAATATAACTCCTAATTTAAATAAAATCCCATAATAACTAAAAGGAATATTCTTTCTTATAGCCTTCAGGTGTAGTAAGAATTTTATAAATATGATTTTATATAAAATTACATTTAGCCTTTTACACAAAATTAGATTTGTTTCTGCGTTTGATTTAATTTCTGTAATAAATTATAAAGAGAAGATAAAGGCAGCACTTTGTGTTCAAGGATTTAGCCATTTGTACAATATTTAACATCAAGCCATAAAAATTTACTGCCGACTATTTCTTAAATAACTAGTATAATTTATTGCATTTTCGTTAATACTTAACTTGGTTAGCATTTTAGTTTAATGCATGGTTTAAAACACATTAAAGTTTTGGAAATTCGCATTACAGATATTTTAAACATTAATACAGAGCTTATAATAATTTAGTTTGGAATTACAGCAATAACTCTGCTGAAAACACAACTGGAAAAATGTCTTGCCTTTAAGTATGGATTATTATTATAAATCTTATTATAATCCAAAACTGAGATCGTTTCATAAATAAACATTTTAAATGATGTGAGACCCAAAATTATAGAAGATATTTTTATATTGCACTTTAAATTATATTAATTTTCATGATAGTACAATAATTTTTTAACTAAGCAAACCATATATATCTGAAATGGATAATTTTTATACTGAATTTTAATGTCACAAAGGCATTACTATGGATCAATTTAAAACTTACCCTGTGGTGATACTTAAAAGATTTGCTCCAATGTTGTAAAGAATCGGGTAGTAAGATTTTTTAAGTGGGAAAGTTCAGATTTCTCCAATAGAAAACCATTCATTTGTACTGATCGAATAATAGGATGACGGCAACTATTATCTCATAAATAGATCCACCACTTTTACAAATTCTGATTAAAGTTTCATTTCCGTGACTATTATTTAGTTATTCACACACTAACATAAACTATCGATATTGAAGCAAGAGTCCTAAAATTGTTTAAGAAATGATATAGAAGTAAATAATCTTTATCACCCCTAATTAAGTCTTAGCAGCTATATAACGGCACAAATCAGCATCTATAAGCAATCTACAAACTTTCAAACATATTGTTACGAATTTCGCAAGTTAGCATGTATTTTTGCCGTATACAATGTATTATAATGGGTAAATCATGTATTTGGCGAGATATTGGCTCGTAGGCGATGTTTTTGGCGACTAATTTTTGGCTCCAAGTTTGGCGATTTATCGCCAAATTTGGCGACTTGATGACTTTCTTGGCGACCGTTTGTACCTAGTACTTTCTAGAATATTCCAGTTTCTCCCGAGGATATAAATACCGGGGGCCGATCCTGATCGAGGTTCAGTTAGCCGAGAAATTTGTAGAGGTAAAGACCTACGTTGTTTGGCGTTAAGAGTTTTAGTGAACTATCGCCTGTGCTAGCCAGTTCTTGCGGTGTTGGCTGCTGTATTCGTGTTTTCCCTGCATTACGATAAAGTGCTGTTATTTTTGCTGTCTTAATTCAAAGTCTACTCAATCCACGAACGCTACGCTTCATAAATTGGTAACAATATTTTTGAAGCAGACCATCATTTGCCTTTTTTAGCAATTTACTCTTAAAACTAGTTTCCAGACAGCATTGGAATCTCCCATCTCGGTACAATCAGAAGTTTCTAAGTTTCATAATAAATAATACACAGTAATAAATAATACCCAACAGGAAGGCCCAATACGCTGATTTATATGCATCAGTGATTGAATAAAGACAAGCACAGTTATTATAGTTTCATTGCGGTAAGCCGCTGCATTTATTAAGCCATATTACTTCCTTTAAAAGTTACATTGCCATAACTTTTTATACATAAAACAATATGAACAATAATTTAGTATTAAGCTATTTAGTATATAGCTGCAGCAATTTTTTTTCAAAAAAATTAGTAATCTCACCATTAAAAGGATTTGAAGCAAGAAATTGGAATATGAAACAGATTTAAAAATACTCACCAATATCATCAGTATGTACAGATGTACAATCTACAAACTTTCTCAAATGACAGGGTACAATATGCTTAAATACAGCAGGTGTATTATATCCAATATATACACATTTTGTTTTTGGAGAAGAAGTGATAGCTAGAGTTAAATACGTGTAAAATAGTATTTATTAATTTTTATAATGACCCGCTAATTGTAATTTGATGTACACTCATTTCCATAAATTAAGAGTAATTCAGAATCACACAGAAATTGAGCTCTAAAATAAAAATTTCACCTGTAGAATTATCACACACATCTTGAAGAAGAATATGCAAATTGCAGGAAACCACCAGATGGCGCGGATAGTACGTCACAATGACGAGAGTGTATGAAAGGGGTATATAAGGAATGGTAGCAAAGAAGTAAAATTGTTCACAAGCGCTTTAAAAGCCTTTCAGTGCAATAACCGCATAGTTATGGCACAAAGGAAGCATTTGGATGATTTTTTACGTGGTAGAATTATCGGACGACTGGAATGTGGACGTACCCAGCTGGAAGTATCCGAGGAACTTGGAATCGCCCAGAGTGTCATCTCCAGGCTTTGGCAACGATTCAAACATGATGGTAATGTGAGTAGATGTTACAGCACAGGTCGCCCCCGAGTTACTACGCCGAATGATGACCGGTATTTGGCAGTTACTGCCAAAAGAAACAGACGGAAAAAAAGAATCAGTCCTGTCTCGTGAGCTCTCTTCAGCTACCAGTTCGACAGTTTCATGGTAGACCGTGTACAGACGATTAGGGAACATTGGTCTATATGCTCTTAGACCTGTCAGATGTGTTCCCCTTACCGCAACTCACTGTCGCCTGCGATTATGCTGGGCTAGAGAGCATGCATTGTGGACACCGCAACAGTGGTCTTGTGTGATGTTTTCCGACGAGTCCAGGTTCAGTTTACATTCTGATTCTCGCCGGACTTTCATATGGAGAGCGCCAGGTACCCGTTACCACCAAGAGAACACCATTGAACGACACCGTTACGGTGGTGCAGGATGGCTCGTTTGGGGAGGAATCATTCTTGGTTCCAGAACTGACCTGCATGTTCAGAGTGTAACGATGACAGGCCACATCTATCGGGATGTCATTCTGGAACAACATGTACGTTTGTTTCGGGGCGCCATGTGTCCTGAATTTCTGTATATGGATGACAACGCCCGACCTTCCCGTGCAAACATTGTA
>CM063498.1:141898516-141901016 GCA_032207245.1 Pardosa pseudoannulata | reverse complement strand
GTTGTTGTCATGTATCCCGATAACGGGGCTGCTCCCATCCATCAGCTTGTCACTGTAAAAATGGGATTAACTGTTAAGTAAGAAGGCTGTAGACTCCAAAACACTGAGATGTTGAATTCAAGGATGGTTTCATTAACAGCATTTACTTCAAAAGAATAAAAATATGCAAGAATACAAAGCGTCGCTTCAATCCTTCATTCTGTCACAATTAGCCCATGGTCCCCGATTTGGTCATCCTTCAATTTAGTATCAATTGAATCCGTTAAGTAACGAAAAAATTGTCTGTTTTGAAATGCACCCTTTTTACCGTAGTCAACATGTGCATGTAATATTAAGTCAAGTAATTATTTTACAAGGTGATCATTACTACAGATATTAAATGTTCTTGAACATTAATTAAACATGCATACAACTTAGCTAATAATGATTCATACAATAAGTAAGAGACAGGTAACTATTGCCATGGTAATATTGTAAAATGCATTTAATTTAAATAATAAATATGTATTTCATATTAATAAAGTAAGTTACTTGGAAGAAAATGTATCTTAACATAAAGAGTTTGTAACTACCTTTACCAAGTCATCAAGTTCTTTTCTAGTTCTTAGAAATTGAATTTAACTCATTTAGAAAAATTTAAAAAAATTAATTAAATTTAGAAAAATTTAACTTAGAAATTGAAAATATATATCTCAATAATAATCATGTGCATCCTGTAAATAAAACTGATATGAATATTTAACTTGATATCATCCATTTATTGCAATTCTACAACCAAAATGCGTTAATTGCAGAGTTATTGAGTAGCAACAATCAACAAATAAGTCACTATTACAAATGATTGGTTGGGTGAACGTATTCTGAAGACTTAATTTCATTTCTTAACTGATATGAAAAAGGATAAAATTCTATGATTCCCTTAATTTCCGATACCATCAAATATTTATAAAGATTGCCGAAATGAAAGTAGCACTTCCAACATTACAACATATTCTTAAGATACAGAAGACTACGTATGACCTTATTCAGGGCTCTGAATGTTAAGAATTCATACTATATCGTGAAATTAGGACAGATAACATTATTATAGCTAAGAATCAAATCCTACTGTATCGTTCGTATCATATATTGTTAACGTGCAGTCATACAATTTGCAATGGTGGAAAAGGTGAGTTCTAGATAAATCTATCGTCACATTTTCAATGTGCAAAATACATAGTTTATTTCAAGCAGATCAATATTCCGAGAGTGTAATCATTTTCGTAATGGATGAAGCAGTACAAACGACAAGGCTCGAGAAAAGTCTTGCGATTCCCTAATATCTTTGACCTCTTATTTTGGAACAACTATATCTTTAGTGAGCTCTACATAAACATGTCGTGACATTTAAAATGTATATGACACACAGTGTTTGTCACACAGATCAATATTCCAAGAGTGTAAGGATTTTCTTAATGGATGAAGCAGTGCAAACGACAAGGGTCGAGAAAAGCCTAACAATCCCCTAATATCCCTGACCTCTTATTTTGGGACAACTACGTCTTTGGTATACTCCAGTAAAATCTAAATTGTGAAAGGTTTGTAGAAAATGAGGCTCAAGTTGCCTTTAAATATTTGTTCTATTTCCAAACCTGCATTTTATCCTTCCAGGGTTTCCAACAATTTTCCATATTTAAACCTCCAAGATAACTAGGTCTAGCTTATATGTTCCTTATGTTTAATATTAGTTTGTATATTAACCTACAGCAATACATTCAAACCATTGAATATATCTACTAGTGTGTCGCCTTCATTAGCGGTCCCCTACATTTACAAACTGTCACAAACTATTCGTAAAAGAAAGAATTTAGCAATAATAAAGAAGTATGAGCTAAACTTAGATAAATAAGTATTCTAAATTTAAAGTTAATATTAATTTTCTAAGTATTAGTTAACTAAAACAAACTGTTATGCATACATGTTCTGTCTTAAAGGGGAAATGAATATGTTTTAAAGATACATAGTTTCAAACGCGAAAGCAAATGGTAAAGTAATAACGAATACCAGAATTAGCAGCACAGTAATTGCAGCATTTTGTCTGAAATCTAATATTTTCAGCTCCGGTTGCTGATTCCTGAAAGCAGTAACGGTAAATGACTTGTAATGTAATGCAGCCTCTATTTACTTTCCATACGGAGAAACTCTCGTTACGTTCTAAATTTCTTCTCCAGGAATACTCTAATGAGTGATTTAAGCTTAGAATTCGTGCGATTGCTTTAATTAACATGCTTAGCATTTTTCTTGAAGTATCGAAATGCTAAAAACGCTAAAAAGGATCTTCTAAAATTTATATATTGAAAGGATTCTTTTTACTAATTATTTTTTCAATACTTCCTTCTACAACATATCCATCCTAAATCTTATATTTTTCAATATAGCTCTTTTTATATCATCAGTATTTTTAAAAGAATCTTTGAAAAAAAACTTAATTTATTAAAGGCTTAAGGGGATGAAACACTTA
>CM063498.1:141886016-141893516 GCA_032207245.1 Pardosa pseudoannulata | reverse complement strand
ATCAGCACCTCTAACAAGTGAAACCATAACTTAAATAATATTTCCCCCAATAATCTTAACGTATGATTTAAGTAACAGTAAAATTAGTGAAAAATTCATTTCATTGAATCTGTAACTTAATTCTTATGCTGACCCATCTCGAAGACATACAGCAGCATGCATTCTGAAGACCAGACGCCACGGCAGCAACCACAATAGCTATTGAGCTACTGCTGGCCTACTAGAGTTCCGTCATGGTCCGTGTTAATGTTGTCATACCCAATAATGAGTAAACACTACAGAGATAAGCTTGTCTATCAGGAATAACTGAAGACCCAGATCACTCAGGTAAACAACGGGTACGTAAAACCCGTGTATACCTAAAGGAGGTATACGCTTGAGATTGTCTCTCATTTAGCACTACCCAGGGGCACGTACGGTTTTAACTCGTAGCTGCGGACGTGAGAGATGCTGTTCCCCTCATTGATTCTGTAAAAATGCAACGAACTAATTTAATTCTCAAGCAAGATTGCTTTAACTAATTCTTTGTACTAATAAGCAATCAGGAAAAATTCGCATGACACAATTTTCTCACTTATGATCATTTTGTTATGAATTCTGAATATATTTCACTTCTCGTGTTTTTGTTTTAAAAAGATTGGAGTTAAAAAATTCAGTGAACTAATTTAATTCTCAAGCGAGATTTCTTGAACTAATTCTTTGTACAAATATGCAATCAGTAAAAAGTCACATGGCACAATTATTTCACTTATGATCAGTTACATTAGGAGTTTTGACTAAATTTCCCTTCTCTTGTTTTAGTTATAAAAATATTGGAGTTTGGTATTTATAATAAGTTTCACTATTAGAGAGCCTTACAAAGTCCAATGATATAAATTTCAAAAGCAAGTTTTTAAGATTGAGCAAATGGCTCTGAATGGAAATTGATTTATAGAGTAGTACATTATGTTCTTCTCTACTTAGTAATTTAACTTACTACTTAGAGTATTCTTAATGTAAATTAAGAATACAATAAAAAAAAACACTTTTTACTATGTTTTCCTAAATTACATCAAAAATCAAAATAAATATGTAGCTAATATTAAGCGCATATTTTTCATGACGAGACACTAATTTCTTCTGCAGTTATATTAAATAAATCATGTGCAGTCTTGGCCTAGTGTTTAAGTAACTTTTAAAGTTACGCAGTACAACTTTTTCAATTGTTTATACTATTCACTATTTGAAAGAAATTTCTCAAATTCGGAACACCATTACAAAACTGTTTTCGGGTTTGTTATTGAACTCTTTTAATTTTGAAAGTATCTAAAACGTTTTATCTTCAAAGGATATTTTCTTATACTTCTTGGAATGTTCACAAATCTGATGTGTTTAACATATTTATATTTCCCATTTTCACCACATTTCTATCGAAATTAGTGATTTAGGGAATATAACAATTGAAATTAGCGATTGTATTGAAAAACATAACAGGAATATCCACATTTACATTTTGAAATTTAAAATTCATCATTAAAAGGCTAAACAAGTTTGATTACAGATAATATTTTTGCTTAGCAAACATTCTGGAGCGGATTAAAGGCAAAGGTATCTCTGAAAGGTAAGGCTCTATTCCTCAAAACATTACATTGTTTTGCTTGGTGACAAGTAAATATCCCAGCCAAACAGATTTTATAAACTGTATAGGACTTTTTTGGTTTACCTACCATGTAATATAAAGGTCATATTTTTTTATCCTTACAAAACTTCCTTAATAACGACAATACATCCATCCCATATACTGGGTGGGATTTGACGCCTGAGGTGCTTTTGAGGCTGTAACTATAAGTTACATTCGATGCTTCAACGTTTTTTTTACCTCTTTTCGTAAGCCTCCGTCAAAGACGTACAGAAAAGGACCTGTTTGATTTAGGAAGAAATTTCTGACTTCTCCTAACCAATAGTAGGGAAAGTTGGCTTCGCGGGATTCTGACCCCTTCGTTCTTGAGTGGACCCCTGTTTTTTCTCTGATTGGGCAGCCTGATTTTTTTTAGAGGATAAGGTTGCTACCAGAGGATAAAAGAAAGTAAAAACGCTACTGGCATCCGCTGCTCGTTGGATAGACATTTTGGAGCGAAACAAGAAAAAGGAAAAGCAACACCATTTTTTTCCGAGACCGATGCAGAGTCCAGAAGAATCTTACATCTACAAGCGATAACTTGTATTCCTGATGTATTCCTTAGACCTTTAATTGTATAAAATCATTTAATCAAGACATATTAGGTGCGCTTTTTAATGAGTTTCAATTTCTTATTCTTAAACACTAAATCAGCGTAACATTATTTCCACAGAGGCAACAACAAACAAACAATGTAATTTACAGGGCTGAATTTTCGTTACAAGAAGGAGCATTATCCGTCAGCCACTAAATAAAGATTTAAAAGAATATTTCTGTATATCAAAGGTCCCGACATAATTGTTTATACAAATCCACAAGTCACTCAACTCATATTACTTCTCAATCTGTGAAATATTAGTAAGTAATAATATTTATCAGTATTAAAATTATCATTTTAAACATTAGTATGTAACTATTATCACTAAAAATAGCAATTATTTTAGAATACAATAACTTTTACCCTTTTAAATAGTTATAAAAAACATTAAAAATATCTTACACCCTATTTTTACTTATTTTATGTTCAGATATTTAAAAAAAGATTAAGATATAATTAAGTTATGATCGACTTTGTTATAAAGCATTAGAGTGCGTTAGTATGTAACACATGGGCTTAAAGTACAGAATCTGTCGTGTGCATTACTGTTCCGTCTAAACCCTTAAAAGCTTTTAAAGTACCTGTTTTTTATGTACATGCGATGGAGACAGAATCATTGCTGACTCAACAGGAGAAAATGTTAAGAATTATTATCGTATCTTCCTTCCCTGTAAAACTTGTTCGACAGCATAATTTAACATTCAGTACACAGAATAACATTTTCCTTCCCTTTCGTGAAAATTGCTTTTCCTAGTAAGTATTTTATACTTGATTTATTTCCTACTTGTAAGAGTACTGCGTCATACTTTGCCTGGAGTTAATTTCAAGGAAATTCCAATTTCTAACCTTTAAGGCACAAATTTTAATAAAATTTAAAAATCATTATTAGAAAAGTAAATTAGAGGCAGAAAATATTGAAATTTAGCACAAGAAATCTTTCAACCATTAATCAAAATAAATGCTTGTAAATTAGATATATTTAATAAGAAATGAAGTAGTAATTGTTACAAATATTATAATTAAAACACTTTACAATTGTAACTTTTTAGAAACAAAATGTCCTAGAGTTAATTTCAAGAAAAATTCAATTTCAAAGAGTTTTAATAAAATTAGATATCATTTTTAAAGAAGGAAATTAAAGTGAAAAATATTCAAATTTAGAACAAAAGTGCTTTTAAAAATTAATCATAATAAATGCTTGCAAATTAGATAATTTTAATTGGAAAACAAAATAGTAATTATTAAAAAATATCTTAATTAAAATACTTTACAATTAAATTAAAATACTCTACAAAATTTACTTTTTTAATCGGTAAAAATATTATTTTATCTTTTAATATCTAGTTTATTGTTTACTAATTAAATATTTAATTTGTGGTTTCCCCGATTACTCACATCTTTTGGAAATTAAAATGAATCGTTTAAAGTAAGTTTTAAAATGATACACAATATTTTTGTAATACATATAAAATTTACTTTTGCTTACATGAATGTTTCGTTAAAAATGTAACGAAATATGTATTTTAGCTAATTATAAAATTTCTTCGTTTAAAAAAAGATTGTAATTATCGGAATGAAAAAGTAGAACCATTTATCGATAATTAAGTAAAAATAACATTTGCATGCTTTATTCAGATACAATATCGTGAAATTTAAATTATTTAAAATGCTTAAAAAAATAAGTTATTTTAAATTCAGTATATTATTATTGTTTATATATTATGTCTTATATTTAGAAACCACAATTAAAATAAGCTGTTTTTAAGCAATTAATGAAGGATAAGAACTTTATTTCAATTTCAATAAAATATATTTTATTTATATTCTGTTATTGTTGGGGAAATATCCGTAAATTTAAAAGGAGACAAAGAGGTTAAATAAGTTCTACTTTAGTCTCCTGTGTCTTCGACTGGACGTCCGATTAATAGCTAGAATATTCTTTGTATGTCGACAGGACATTGTAAACTTCACCCGAATGCTAAATAGAACGTTAACGTGAGGAAGGCTCACATTTATATTATAACTTGTCTTAAAATTACATGGCCAGCAGTCAGTGGGACGTTAAAAGAGGCAATAAATCAGGTATAGCAGGAAAAGTAAAATGGCTCTAGAAATAAAAAGCTGACACACTCACTATACGTATGATATCAGGAGGTGAGAGACAGATTTATATCTAAAGCATATGTTTAATAAGCCGGCTATTATCCTTCCTAAAAAGCAAATTAAAATATTCACTTCGATTGTGAGAGTTATTTTCATCCCATGGGACCACCGACCAAGTTGTCTTTTACTGTATGCCTTTTAGTAAATTGTGAAAGACAGACTCAGTCGTTTTCTACATATTCGGTATTAAAAATGTTTATTAGGTAGCCACGATTCCATAAGTTCTGGTGTGTTTTAAAAAAATTATTGTTTTGATGTACAATATAATTGATCCTTAAAGTTTGATCACCCGAACGTTCAACGAAGATTTAGATAATATCATTGTTCAGGCATTGCATCAAGTTTAATACCTAAGCTTGGAATATATTCGATCAGTATGGATGCTGCATTTCTTTCCTTGGTAATTATTGTAGAATCTACAGCGAGTGTGTCCTATGGAAACCTGCTCTGCAGACACGAAAGCAAGGTAGTTCCACAACGCTAGCTTTCGTTCTGCTTTCGTGCCCACTCAATTAAAGCACTCTGTTTTGTTAGATGATGGTCTACGAGTCTCTTGATCTAACCTCAGAGGATATTACGGTCGCTCTGACTATTTTTGATATCGATTACATCGTAAAACTCTGATCATCAATAGACAAGTCAATTTTATACTCCCCTAGCAGAACACTCGTTACACTTTAAATTTGGTCTTCAATCCTACCAAAAACAAAGATTATCAAACTCCTAAATATACCCAGTTATCGCAGAAATGCGTTTGAAATTAATGCTGCTACCAAAATTACAGTCGACATATGTCACTGGTGACTTCTACGTCATAATGACGTCAGAAATAGCCAGAGATGGAAATTCTGAACCAAAAATTTCCCCCTCTGACATCATTATGCGCAGAAGTCACCAGTGACATATGTCGACTGTAATATGTTAGCACCATGAAGTTTAAAAAAAATATTCCTACACACTCATATTTTACCTACTTGGAGAAAGTACAAATTCTGTCAGAAAACAGGTCGACCTCCCCTTGACTCTCTGGTCTCGGCGAGGCTCAAGCCTATCTGCATTTCTCAAATAATTTAAAGATAGTGTTAAAAATTTCTTTGCATGAATGAATTCGTAATGTCAAAATGTTTTCGTAAGTTTACTTAGTCGAAAATTTTCTTTATTTAAACGTATATCATTGCTTTCTTGAACATTCTGGGCTTATACATACGTATAAGCTCGTAACTTTGCACATGTGTGTAAACGAAGCAGCAAATTTGTCACATCTGCGTTTTTATCCTATTTAAGGTATCCCAGCATGAGAAAATATCTTTCTGGATACTGACTCTTGACTTTCAAACTAGTAACCATATTGTGTGCTAAGGTATTAATAAAATGGCTAATGGTAATGCATAAACTGCAATATTTATTCTTTATAAATTATCAGGTAAATATATGATTTATTTGACCACGGTTAGATGAGTATCGTATATTTATTTTTTCTTTTGGAATAACTTTTATTTGGGTATTACATAGCTTTGGATAGAATGATTCAATTACGTATGCATCACGTGTAAACTTACATCTATATGTATGTGTGTTAGTATGAATGTATGTATATATGTCTTTACCATCTAATTCTGTTTAATTATACATCAAGTCTCAAAATAATTAATGAAGTTAATAGTGACAGATAATTATATATTATCAGATATACATATTAAAAGATACAACAAAACACATATATTTAGAAGAAATGCCTATCTCCATAATTAGTTGAATCACATTTCATTAGTTAATATGAGACACACAGTGAAATTAACAAAAATGGACAGATGATAATTATAAGGCACTTTCAGATTGTCAAATCAGATTAGGAGGCATTGCATTATGCTCAGATTAATATGCTTATATAGCCTGGCAAATATCATCCATGGAAAGTTTCATAAAAGTGTAAAAGATTACTTATAATTTGGTTTTATAATATAACGATTAGAGTAAGTAAAAAATATATGAATCAGTAATCTATATATATTTACCTTTTAAGCATATATGCATATATATATATATATATATATATATTTCTTCTTCATCGTTAAAAATATCTATTACCTATAGCTCGTATTTATACAGAATTTTTTATATTAGATATAAAACTAGTAAAGTGTTGAAGGAGTAAAATTCTAAGGTAAAAATTAAATTATAATTCCTTTAAAATAACTATAAATTACAAATTAAAAACTCAAATTTTCTCATTTCTAATGCCTCTAAAACTGTAATTCAACTTTGAAAAACACTAAGTATCCACTTTTTGAAAGTTTAAAATGCCTTGCACATATCTCATTTTTCTTTAAAGATCACTTCTGGAAATCGGTCATCGAAAATCTAGTGTGGCAAAAGTGAGACGAAGTGACAAAGTGAAGAAAGAGATCAGTGGATCCATAAGTTCATGGCACATATAGGATTTGTGGGTAGCGAAAATGCACATACGCAAAGAGAGAAATTTTACAAATATTTTAGTGCACTAGTATGATTTATTGTTTTTTCATGAAATACAGTACAGGTAAATATGTTAATAGAAGTAAGGATTCATAGATGCACAGTTTATCACTATGATATAATTTACTATTTCTAGAAATTAAGAATCAAAGCATTTTTTTTTTTGCCACATGCAAATTAATGTTAATAATGCAAACGTGTTACTTGAGAGCTATTTAATACCTTTAAAATGTTATGTATCATCATATAAAATTACTTTTCTGGTAACATAAGTTGCTAAGACTTATCGATAAATATAGATTAATTTATAAGTAAGATTTTCTAGTAGGATTTTATAGTTGTATTTTTAAATAGGGATTGATTATTTTTTTAGTGGAATATATTTTTAACTTTAACGTATGTATTAATAAACTATAAATAAATGTATAAAACAGTAAATTGAACTATATAATAATAAGACAAAAATAAGAAATAATTTATAATTTGTTCAATCACTCTAACATAATATAAATAAATAAAATAATATAATATAAATAAAATATAAAAAATAGCATGAAAGTAGATTAAAATTTTTAAAAAGCATTGAAAATACATTTATAACGAACAG
>CM063498.1:141858516-141881016 GCA_032207245.1 Pardosa pseudoannulata | reverse complement strand
AAATATCCTCTTTATAGTTCCGAATAAAATTAAGAATGTTGGTTATTGGAAACAAAATTGGTTTGATATTGAAATGAAGTTTAAGTTGATAAAAATTGAGTATATTATATTGCTAACATACTAAGTAAACATTTTTTCAATTTAGGAATATTCTTAAATATTCATAAGTTAATAATTTTAAGTATTAAGCGTATACACTTTATTACATAGCATCTATACTATCATAAATATGGTAATAATACAAATTTAAAATTCCACATTTGTAAATAAAATTGTGAAAAATTTAATCAATATTAATAATGTGTTACCTTTAAAGAGTAATCCATTTTTAGAATATAATTTATTTAATAGGAGTGAATAGAAAGAAAAGAAAAAACCGTGAATTGGTTACACTTATTTCAGCAGAAAACCAGTCTTAGAAATGATAAAAAACATAGGCATTAACTCTTGTTTTGAAGCATAACGATAAACTTTATTGTTCATAATTTTGGAATGCTATCAAGAAGTTGGTTAAACATTGTTTAAATATCATTTTCGTCATTGTATCACAAGATTTTCTATTATTAACAGAGTAGGTCGCTGCTCCCCAAACTACACTAGTCGTAGAAACAAACAAAGAATTAGTGTATTAATTTAAAAAATTAATTAAAATTAGTTACAACTTTACCTCTAAACAATAAGACATTTTCAGAATATAACTGAATTAATGAGTGAAGTGAAAAAAAATAGAACAGCGAGAAATCCTCACGCTTACTTCAGTTGAAAACCGTCTTAGAAAGGATGAAAATCCTAGGCACTAACTCTGTTTCTGACAGATAACAATAAAGAAGCCTCATTGTTGATGATTTTGGAATGTTATTCAAAAGCAAATGAAACATTTCTCAGTGAAATAAATCGATATTTTCATTTTATGAATTGATATGCACAAAGCATTATTCCGAATCTTTGAACATGAAAATGGAATGTGGGAATTGAATTTATAAGATTAGAATTCCTCCCGTTGGCAGGATAATTTAAAGCAGCCCTCGTTTTGTTAAAAGCGAGCCTCGGGGTTAGTTGTTCGTATTTCTGAAATACAAACACAAATGTTCATAAACACTTCCTTCAGTTTTCAACTTAAAATGGGGAGTAAGTAATGAATAGGTTAAAGCTGTGTAGACGCACCAAGCATATAAAACAGCGTATTCTATAGCTAAATGAAAATCCCCCCTTACCCTTTTATCCTTTTAACTTTGTTCTTTCCCATTTAATCTTTTAAAAGTATCATGAAACATGATATTAGTTACTGCTTGAAAAATGATTTAAAGTGAAATAACTAATTTCCCTTTAAGCATAATATCAGCATAGTCTTTCTCTTAAAGTACACTGTAAAAGGCAAATAACAATAATGATTTAATTTTAAATTTGTTATAATACCATATTTAAAACAGATTAAATGCTACGTTATGAAGTGTATACTTTCTTAATACTTTATAAAATAATTAGCTTATATTTAAGAATATACCTAAATTCAAAAGATGCTTATTTAATATTTTAAAAATATAATTTACTTAATTTTTTATAAACTTACACTTCATTACAATATTAAACTAATATTTTTTAATAACCAACCTTTTTAATTTTATACGGAACTATACAGAGGGTATTTACACATTTTTGGAACAAGTTCGAGACCATTTAATCAAAACATTTTATCCAATATCAATTACACCGAATACTTTTTATCCAATAGCCTAAGTTCCCATTGGGATTTCCTCGACAAAAGAATTTTAAAATTTGCAGGGATATTAATTTCCATTTTCCTAAAAACGTTTCCAGAGATTTAAGATTATCTTTCTCAGTTCTCGAGCTGAAATATTCCTATTTCATAAATCAAAAAGTTTGAAAAAACAAAGATATAAAATTTCAGAAGTGGAAAATAAGTATTGTAAATAAGTAAGTAATTTGTTATCTATGTGTTACATTGTTCCTTTTGACTGTTTTCATATGCATAGGAAAAGGACTCTTGATAAGGGAATTAACACTCTCTTGACTATTTTACGAGAGCTGGTGTCCTCGTCGAAAGCAGACGATTACTTCGAACACCATGTAATACTGTTAGTCTAATAATATCTCTTAAATGCTATCTGAACCTATAAGATCCTTAAAAACCCTACAAGTTCTTACGATTTTCTTTTTTATGTATAGGAATAATACTTGCGCCCTTAATTTCGACTTAGTTGTAGGAAAGGCAAAACTTTTTTTTAATTCATGTGTCATATGCACTCCAATGACAAAATTTAAAATTGTCTGCTGTGTTTAAGTAAGGTAGAAGATTTTAAAGCCTTGGAAGAATTATACAGGGTTCAAACCATAATTTTTTACGTACCAGTTCAACTAAAAAAATATATATATTGTTTTAGTTCTGATTTCGTTCAGCCAAAAAAAAAAACGCCTTTCGGTTCAGTTTCGAATGAATAATTTTATATTGTGTATATTCTTATTTGTACTAAAAATGTAATTTTATCATAACAAAATATCTAATTATATCAAAATTTAGTTTTTATACTTTTTTTAATTGGTACACTATGTGAAGTGATACTATTAACCAGCATGTATGACAAGATCAATAAGCAGAGAACGGTGAGTATTAGCATTGTTATCCATTATCAAAATGACAACTGAACATCCAACTTATTTAAAACTGCTTTCAACAAGTAATTTCATGTGAAACTTAATCAGAAAAGTACTAAATAACATAAAAAAAGGAAAACGAGAAGTGATATACTTGTAATGACGATAAATATATGGATGACGTTAAATTAGAAAATATTGATTAGTTCGTTGCAGTACCAAAATGACTGAAGATATATCTAACCGAAAAATACCGATTTTTTCCGTTCAGTTCCGGTTTTCGTTCCGACTAAAATAACGGCTTTTTCCCAATTTTCGGTTTTTACCTCAGGTTTGGTTCAAAGCCCTGGAATTACATTTATTTTCAAAGATGTAAATCTCTTAAAATCTTAAATTTCACTGTCAGAAAAAATCAAATTTTTCTCCTCTAGATGTCTGATATAATGATCCTATACTGAAGTTAATATTTTTAAAGATCAAATTATAAATAACCAAGCTTCCACTTCCATATGAAGTATCGCATTCCAGCAATTTCATTATCAGTTTAAATAAATGCAGAAACACAATAAACACTGATAACAAAAGGCTGTAACGGGTAATCTCATGACACCAACGATGGGAGTACAGTAATGTAGCCTCCACACAATGGCCAATTCTTCACCCATTCCTGATGGTGACCTTGAACGATGGTTCACAGGTTTCATCTACAGGCTGGGACACTAAATGTGCTGATCGCGTAGATTCTTCCATAGGGTCAACTGCTCACCTTAGTTGAGCATCTGGCTGCCTTTGATCTTTGGAGAAAAAACACTTCCGAAGCCATCGTCCACCAAGGCTGCTATATAATATGGTTTATCGTCTGCCACCATCGACCACGATAAGCCATACCCCCTCCAGACGGTGGAAAGGACTTGTAGTGGACCATAGTATGTAGGGGCTTTAAATAAATATCAAAATATAGCATAGACGTAGAATCTGCTTTCGAATTTAACCTGAGAGGACGTTCTAAGAGGCTCTGAGACTCGAGTGTTATAAAAAATATTCCACACAGAATCACCCACAAGAAATAAACTTGCCCAATTTTAGTAGCTATCTGATAAGACTTCTAGACCCAATAACATGCATTTCAGCAATTTTCCTTGAATTTTTTTTAGAATACTTTTAATTTATTCGGGTTCCAAATACCTAATGCAAGCGCATACACTTTTGTATCTTTATTTAATGTTTGTGGTTAGATGACAGATGCTGTCAAAAATACATCGTTATTTGATTTAAATGATAATATATAAAGATGAAATATAAAGATGTGATGTGAGTTCTTATATTATATGTATCTTATGTTCGTGCTTTCGGAATGCTAATAAAAGAAGACCTAAAGACCAAAATACTTTTAAAAGTTAATATTTCAAGTAATCCGAAATAAATTTTAAGATATTGATAAAGTATTTTTAGGAATACAAATTTTCTGCTCGTCAGGAAGAGCAATTTTGTTGGTATTTGGCTGAGAAAAAATGTGCTGGGCCTCCGAGGCCCAGCGCGCGTCCTCTCTGGTTAAGAACATTCTGCATGAAAGTGATAAAATTAGAACGAGAACCTGAATTGAAGAAGAAACAAGTAAATAGAATATTAGGTAAATTATTTGATAAAAAGTACAAAATAAAGGACAAACATACATAGTCCAAACTGTCTGCATTAATAAAATCAAGCAGATGAAAATTTCTAACTGAAAACTCTCCTATGATACAAAACGGACATGCCCAAGTTTTGTTCATATTCTCAAAAGATAACTCTCTCTACAAATAATTTCTCTCAAATATGTATTACATATTATTTTAAATGTTTAAATTCTAACTAAATGTAAACTGCAAATTGTCAATTGTTTCAATTTAACTAGTATTCGAACCGTAAAAGTTCATTTCAATATGTATCCAGAGAATAAACAATTTTTTCCGAAACACTTAGCGAAAGAAATACATATTTTCTCAACCATTTACAGTGATGGAAATATGTCGGATATCCTCTTCACATTTTCTCGTATCGGGTTTATTTCAATAATTCGATAACTTGCATCCCATTCACGTAGACCGTAACTGTAATAAGATGTCAGTTTATCATCTATTTTTTCCTGTGGTTTAGAAAATTTCATTCAAAATACTCCCTTGATAATATCTTTAAAGTTTAATATATATTTATATATGGATGAATATTTTAAAATGTTACTGACGTGAATCTTGCCGAATATCATCAAATAAACACTACCTTATTTATAAAAGTTAAAGTATTTCTAAGTGTCTATAATGTTAATGAATTGAGAGAATAATTTAATAACTCAAATGTTCTTTAAATAAATCTGATCTCTGCCTAGGTCTGTTCCTTTTTACAGTTTTTTTTTTCCTTTTAGAAATTTAGAGTGTAAAATTAGAGATATTCGATATAGTTTAAAATGTTTATTATTTTTTATTGAATGTATCTGTCACTCAATGTGTAGGTCCCGGTCTCATTAGCCCTCGTGTGCAAAACAGTAGACCGTAGCGCTCCAAACCAAAACCAAAAAAAACCTGTCACTCAATGTATAATTAAATGTTAACATTTGTTATCTAACTTGTTCAAATTTTGCATATATTTTAAATTACCTAATTTATAAAATTACAATATTTCTAAATATTCGTATAACAAAAATATGCGAAAATACTTTACTAAAATTAAACTTGCTTCTCAAATATTTTACAAATAAATCTCTTTGAGAAATCGTCTTCCATTTTACTGAATTCTTTCTACATATGATTACAGAATAAAACCAAGAGCTTCAATTATTGACAAATAGATTTTTATTAAAACAATTTGCAGCATCAATCTTATTATATGTATAACTATTGTACATATTTTTAATTTGTGAGCCTTTTAAATTGTTTTATTTCTAAAATTTAAAATACTTTATCTAATCATATGGCTAGGAACTGTAAAAATAATCGATAAATATAATTGATGTTCATATATATAATCTAATAAATATAATCTATAAATATATTTCGCGTTTCAGTTTTGTATGACCCTGATTAAATTCACATTGTTTTCTCTTTGATATATTTCAGCATAAAATTAAGGCTTCTGTAGACTCTAACAATATTTTTCCAAAAATATCTGTATTTATTTTAAACTAGTATATAGTCCGTCATAAGACGGGTTCAGCAAAATTCTTAATTTTCTAGAATTGTAAAGTACTCTGTAAGACAGGTAAAAAAAGGGTTTGTTTTTTAGATGATAATTATTTGGTACATTCTCAATAGTTAGATTATCTTTACTGACCACATGTTAGTTGCCAACTTCAATTTATTTTGTCATATTACGTGATAGAATGGAGAGCAGAGGTTTTAATATTGCAGTGATTTTTTAGCGATATAAATGAACGATGTCCAAAATTTAGGGAATTGATTGCAAACCGTGTGGGTATATATAAAAAAACAAACACACATACGAACACACTTCTTAATTTTCAAAGATATATAACTTAAACGCTAGATATTTATTAGTCCGTGAAATAGACTCGTAGAGTTTTATAAAAATAATTTGTTGTTAATACCGGTGATAAAATTTTCATTGCAACAAAAAATAATCGATGATTAAATTTAAAATTATCACATATGTACATAATCCATTATTTAATACAAATATAAAAGAAAATTATTTACGTAATATCGAAGTTCAGTGATAAAACGTATGAAAACAATGCCTATGATATTTAAATAATTTAAAATAAGAAATGATTAAAAGAGATGGTTTAAAGGAATGACGTCATAATGCTAGAAAAAATGTTACTTTTACCTATTTATTATGTGATAAATTAATAAATTTAATGTTCTTCTCTTAACCGGGGATAACAGAGCTTGAAATAATGGCATAAACACTCAAAAAGTGGGGAAGGGGTGGATTTCGAACGTTTTCAAACTCACTTTGAATTTTGATAATCCTAACTCTTCAAAAATACAATATGGATACCTCTAATCATTCCAGATACAACCGCTTCATAAATTCGGGAACAGGCGGACAGATGAACAGACAACTTAGATTATTATTATGTAGGGGATTATTCTTAAATCATCGCAAATGCTTCTGTCAATCTTCGTGTTTTCTGTGTCCGAGACTCAAAAGGAATATAAGATTAAGTTTACGTGAAATTTAAGCAATTTATTTGACATTGCTCACACTAATATCACGCTAACATTTATAAATAACATTCTTTATTCTGTGTTTTTAGACGTTTTTCTATTTTTACTGATATTTTAGTAACTAAGTAATATAACAGGTCAAATTGGAAAATTTGATGCCTTTACATATTAAGATCAAGATTATTAAGTATTAGTGGAGGTCTGTTATATATATATATATATATATATATATATATATATATATATATATATATATATATATATATATATAGAGAGAGAGAGAGAGAGAGAGAGAGAGAGAGAGAGCAAACTATTTAATATAATTGAAATGTCTTTAATATACATAATTATTGAATTTTCAATATTAAGTTTTATTTAGTGGATACTTTGTCTTTTTACTTCAAATATTATGCAATAATGTCATTAACCCTTTGAAGGGCACTGGTATATATGATATAAAGGGTATTAAATTGTTTTGATTTTCAATTTTTCATCAAACTACTGACACTTAATTTTTTCCCTTCTTTTAATTATTCCTGTTAAAATCTTCTTTTAGTATCAAGCTCTATCAAAACCCAATCCTAAAAGCAAAAATTCAATTTTTCAAAGTTAAGACTTTAAAATAAAAGTACCTATTTAAACTTCGCATACAAATTTCTTATCTATTTGATTTATACACCCATTTATAATTAAAATGTATTAGTTATTTTTCGAATATTATTAAAAATGTGTCATTTTCATTTTGTTTAAAGGGAGGTGAATACGCAATCAAATTACTCTTTGCTTATTCTGCAAGTTATTTAATTTATTTTTCATATACTTCATATTTAAAAGATTCATAGATAACATTTATAAACTAATTTCATTGAAAACCAAAGAGTTTCTGTGGGTGCCCCTAAAAGGGTTAATAAGAGAACAGTCTTTTATTGACAGCAACTCAAAAATGGGAATGAAGATGGTTATATTTATGTAGGTTTTGTCAGTTTTTCCTAAATATCTCAATAACGACTGCTCAAAAATGAATCAAATATGAACGACCTGCTATGTCGTAACCATGTACCAAATTTAGTTCCAATGCACTTTTAAAAAATACGCCCCAGTAATTCCTTAGCCGTTTATTCGTAAAAATTCAATAGTTTTAGTAATTATGATGAAGTATGAAAACAGCGGCTGTCAAAATCCCATTTTTAGTATAACGTCGGTTTCAAAATACAGGTTAATTGTTCTTTCAGGTATAAAGGAATGAAAAACACTAGTATTCAGCTAAAAGATTCACTGATCATTATGACTATCCCAATGCTATCCTCGTTAATTTGTTAGAAATTATTGTCTTCCGGTCAGTTTTTCAATGCATTCCGAAAAATTGTACTCCGTAAGGTTAAGCTGACTTATATGTAGATATAACAAAACATCGTTCATAGTTATCCTACGCAGTGTTGAAAATAGACACACATTTATGTTAAACTAGAAAGTACTTAGAAGAATACATGTTGATAGATAAAGAGTTTATTTTGCGATTTTATCTTCTACAAACTACTTTCTTTTTAAATCTTTAAAGCGGAGTATGTAAAATATTTCAGTCAATAATAACTACGAATTATGATAACTTACAAGATGCCCCCAGGTTAATGAATCAATCTATTGGTCCTAAACTCCAACTACAAACATAAAAGGATTGTATCATAAATGCTTTTTCTGTATAACTAGATTAATGGAAATAGCTACAAAGCCATGCAATATATTTAGAGAGTTTTAATGAGTTTTTACAAGAAATATTCACTGCTTTATCTAACGATAACAATTTCGTTTCATCTATAAAATGTTTATACTTACAACTTCACAGAAATCAGATCAACACATTATTAAATAAACAGGAAAAATTTTAAATAATTAAAAACTTGAATTACAGATCGTTTTCAACAGGTATACAGTCTAAAGATCAATTATATGATGCTTATTTATAGATTTATTTCTTACATTACTATGAACATTCTATTAGAATGTGATGATTTTCCCACATTTTGATGATTAGCTGTATTTTGGCTGTACCAATTTTGATTCCCTACTTTGAACCAGATATAGGGCGTGATTCGAATTTGGCTGTAAAATTAAAATACAGAAAACAGTTACTGATCATTTCGAATATCTCGGAGAAATTTGCCTTACCATCTGTCAGCCGAACAGCTTACACTTAAATACCAACTTAAATACCAACTATAGCTTTTCTTACATTTTGGAATTAGGTCACATTAGATAACTAACCTCTAATGGAACATGTAGTTTGCAGACTGGTAGCATTTCAGTATTTGTAGGTATGGTGCGAAAATATTTTAAAAACTTATTCAAAATAACTGGAAACATCTATACCAACAATCTAATTCAAATTTACAAATTGGATGTTGTAGTCCTAGTGCTACTGCGTCTAGTGCTTGCCTGTTCAGTCGTAATGCAGAATGCTCATACAATGATTTAGCTCAAGTTCTAGAGAATTGAAACTCCAAATTTACACTCTAGTTGTACACATTAATCTTGAATAAACTCGGCTAAAATAAATTTAAGGGACACATTACATTAAAGTAAGCTTATATGCAAGACTTTTTTTTTATTTTTCACTTTATCCTTTTTTAATTATTATCGTAAATGAGATTGTCACCATTTTTTCTCTATTTTTCTTTTATTACTTCTGCTGAATTTAATTTTATTCTAGAAAATAGGAACTTTTTTTATATAAAGTAATAAATGCGATCATTAAATATTATTTTTTTAGGACTGTGCAACTTAGAGCAACAAAAAAGTTTCAAAAATAATTTTTGCTTTTTGGTAAACAATAATTATTAGTTATAACTCTACACCTATTTAAATGTTTGAAAAATATCAAAATTATCCTTCTAGATAATTGTATTTTCGAAAAGATCTAAAATAATATTGAAAAATTTTATTTCGAATACTATAAATACGAAATGAAATAAGCAACAACGTAATAAGTAAGGTAGGGCTACATAGTAGGTGAAAATTTTAAATCAATATGTTCAATAGTTTTTTAAATACAATGCGAGGAAAAAATACTACTTTTATTACTCTAAAAGTTTTTAAAGTGTCATTAAAAGCTATGATATTCAGTGAAAAGATTGAATAGTTTTAGAGTTTAATTCAAATATTTCTGTGGGGTTTCCTATAATGCAGAAATAACCAGAGATATTATAAAAGGTAAAAATCAAAAGACTTTTGGAGGTGAAAAGGTGATAAGTCCCTTAAAGATTCATTTTTTCCCAAATATCCTAAAATCTTTGATAATATATGTACTAAAAGCTGTGTTATATTTATATTCCTATACATACAGGAATGGATATGTTACATATGAAATGCTTTACACCACAAGAAAGTCATGTTGTCCCATTATTTTAATTATACTTGTGAGATAACAAAATGTTATGAGAAACATGTAACAGGACTCAGATAAGCTTCATCTCTACGGCCTTCATCTCTACGACAATTATACAGGTTAATGCTAATATGCATATTTTCAACTTTTCAAATTCGCGTAGGAATAAATTCTAATCTAGATTTTCAGACACAATGTTCTAAGTACGTACTGCCATTAGCATACGAGACAAGATGAATAACTAAGATATGTTTCAGTTTTCGGAGTAGTGTGACTGAAATAAATTCACCAAATTACTCAAACAGCAGATATATCTGTCTGATATGAAACGACACTTGTTTCAGTAATGTTTATAATTAACATAGTAATATAATATTATTTGAAGAAATTACACAAGTTAACAATTAATGCTGATGCATCGGACAGGTTTCATCATAGCTCTAATACTCATCCAAGTTATAAAATTTCGTTTCATCAAAGTCAGAGAAAAGTATTAATGACCAGTGGAAGGAAACGTGGATATATGTATTCTTTTCACTTTATTTTTTTATATATAAATTGAATTTCTAATTTCTATTAAGGGATTTAATATCTCTCGAGACTTAAAATCTCCATTATGACTGACAAATTTTGATTCATTGTTAAATAAAGTTCTGTTCTTTTTAGAATTAATTATTCTAGAGTTCTTAATAAGTGTCTTAGCTTCAGAAAAAATATTTTGCATTATACTTTCAGGTAACATGGTAAAAATAACAGAAAATACACAACTGAAATTCAATCATTGATTGCATTGCTTTTAAAATATGGATGTTAGAAACTTAATCGAATACAATATAATTTTTTTTCATTCTGTAGATCTAAAGATTTAAAGGTATCCGACATTTAAAAACTATATATATATATATATATATATATATATATATATATATATATATATATATATATATATATATATATATATATATATAATATATATATATATATATATATATATATATATAATATATATATATATATATATATATATATATATATATATATATATATATATATATATAATATATATATATATATATATATATATATATATATATATATATATATATATATATATATATATATATATATATATATATATATATATATATATATAAATTAGTGTTAAAATTTTTAAATTATAAAAATAAAATTACAAAATAAAATCTGTCACTCGCATAACTGCAACTGTTATTCAAGAAATTCGAAAAATAATTAACTTCATTCAGTAAAAAATAATAGTTTCTAAATTATATATTTTAAAAGTTATTTTGAGGTTGAGTGTATTTCTAGTTATTTTTCAACTGGTGAAATAGTTTTATATTTTTTAAACGCAGGATTTGTATAACCAGACTACATAATTTCTATAAAATTAGGCATTTTTAAAAGATTTAGACAATTTTTATTGTAAGTAAAGCAGAAATTTTTATTTTACAGAGAGTAAAACATAATCTACTTTAAAAAAGACTTTTCAACTAGGATGTTGCTATTTTCCTTAAAACAAAGTTTGACAAAACACGGTTTAATTACTTGACTATTACGTACGGTAAGATTTGAAATTTATAGGAATAGAATTATTTTATATGTTCAACATTTCAAGTAGTTAACAGATATGTAACGTTTTCACCAGCTATGCAGTTAAAATGATACTCACAGTTAATTATTTTGTTAAAATGACACAATATTTATTACATCATCACATTTCGGCTGTAGTAATAAATATAAATATTCATTTGTCTTTCAAGTACAATAAAAAATACAACAATAAACGCGGAAAGTTTAGAAGGCAAGGTATATGAACAATTTTTGTCACATTAGTTTAATTAAATGCATAAAATATTTCTGATCAACACTGAAAATACTGTAACGGAGCTAATGTGAGTCTGACACATGATCTGACACATAAAGAAGGGGGCAGAAACACCCTTCTCAGGTGAGACAGCAGTTCGACATAAGGATCAAACTATATTTAAGCGAATCAGGTTTCAATGAAGACTCCATATTGAGAATTGGATATTTATTCAGTCAAATAAAGGCTAAAACCAAGAACCAGAACATAATACATGCTACATAATGCATCTTTTCTTGTACGACGGCTGAAGCTCTTGAGTTCCACGGGCAATGTTGCTGGAGTCGAAGCATACAAGGGAGAAAAAGAGAGCAATTTTTATCCTTCGTGAAGGGCAAACGATAGAGGCCCATGACATCCCAAATGTGGTCCATCAGATTGAGATCCGGTGAGTTAAGTGGCCAAGACATAAACTGGATTTCAGGATCATGTTCCTGGAACCACTCCAACACAATTTTAGCCTTGTGACACGTTGTACAATGGAATATTCCATTTCTAGGTGGAAAAACAGAGGACATGTAAAGGTGCAACTGGTCTGCAATGATGTTCAGATACCCTGTAGCATGCATGGTGTTCTCTACCACAACCACGGGTCCCAGAGATGTCCAAGAGAACTTCCTCCACAGCATAATACCACCACGACCGTCCTGTGTATGGACTACTGTAGATTACGGGAGCAACTGTTAGCTTGGAAGACGGTGTATCCTTACACGTCCATCGGTGTGATGAATTCATCTGATCAGGCAACTCTATCCCAGTGATCCATAAACCATTCGCGATGTTCCTAGGCCCAGCGTAAGCGCAGTTGGAGACACTTGGTCAGCAAAGGCACACGAGTAGGACGTTTACTGAGTATCCTCATAGTGCAAAATGTATGGGTGGTCATAATGCCCCATATCCAATAGTGTCCGCTAGACAGTGTGCTCCGATACTATTCTACTTGGCCTTGCATTGTATTGGGTTGTTAGCTGAGTCACTTTCTGGCTCCGGTTTTGCTTTACCATCCGAGACAGTCTCCGGAGACCTTTTTTTTTTTTTTTTTGATGACGTGTGGACGTCCAACACCATGTAGTCTACTGCTAGTTTCGCCGTCACTCATCCATTTTTCATAAGTACTAACAACTGTAGATGGCGAACAACCCACGAGTCGTGCAATTTTGGAAATACTTGGTCCGAACCGTCAAGCCATTACAATCTATCAAAATCGCTTACATCCACAGCCTTTTTCATCACACATAGAAAGAATGATTGTGATGAAAGAAAGATTGATAAGTGAAAGAATGATTCTTCAGACTCTCCAGCAGCAGTTAAATACCACTTATACCTGATCACGATCCTTCCATGTCATCCAGGAGAGTTCATTGCAAACTGTACTGGTGGTAATAATGTTTTGGCTCTTGAGTGTATATTGACATAGAGAGTAATGTTGGCCACATATATGATGGTCCTATAACAAAATGGTCTAAAAAACATGAGCTGTAAGGACGAATGCTTAACAAGAAATTGTCCTCTAAAAATATTGTTTATCCAGAGAGTTCGTAATTTGTCCGAAATAAACGTGTTTAATGTTATTCGCTGGAATAAAGCTTTTTGTCGTTAAGCTTTTGTCGTTAATAACCCTTAATATACCCTCATCTAAAAGTAGTCAGACATGTACGGACGTCTACTAACATTAATACCTTTTAATTCTACTTTTACCCTTGAGGTGATCGTAAAAACGAAAGGCACACCACGTTGCTTAAATAGGAGTATGACTCAACCGTGCTTGGTTTGATCAAGCGTCGCAAGACAATAACAATAACAACCTTTAATTCTACTTTCAAATATAAGTTGTTGTTACCTGTTACACCTATCTATACCTGTTCTTTGAAAATAATATTTTCTGTGTTACTTTTTTTAAAGTATGACTTAATGGCCACATGTTCATCGGATGGTTGAATAATACATGTTTAGAACCCAGTACGGTAAACATAGTCTGATAAAGATCTAATGTATATCCATAGAGTAAAAGAACAATTTTCCTCTCCAGAAGGGATTAGACTGAGAATACATATTTCTAATAATAAATTTTAAATTCATTAGTTCATGAAATTTCTCCGTCAAAATAGTAATTAAAAACTTATTCAAAACAATTATATATATTAAATACTCCTGCAATATGTAGTAATAAATATTCGTAAATCCCCATTAATATTTTCCAACCGAATTTTCTCTAGCATATTAACTCCTCAACTCTGCTCACTTAAAATTTTCTATCCAATAACAGTTCTGCCCATATTTTAATTTATAAATGGAGCACTTACAAAATATTGGAAATAACTGTTACACAGTTTTTTCTTTTACCATTCTAGGTTTTTATATAAACATTTTTCAGATATAAGTTTTAATATATAATCTTCAGATGAGCCATCAAAAATCGCAGACGAAGTTATTTTTAAGAGAGAAACTGTTATTTATGAATAGTTGTTCCTTTCTCATTTATTATAATGTTGTCAATAATGTTTTAGAATTTTGCGAAATATGTATTTATTATTCAGAAAGTGCAGGGATATGGTCACATATTATAAAAGTATGTTGTAGTAGAAAACGTTTCATTCTCTTTGTGTTCTTAAAATTTAATTAATTTTTATGTATCTATTTAAATAAACTGTTAAAGAGACCTGTTTAGCGTGGGATGTAATACAATATTTATATCCTAGTGAGTATTCTAAAACATATATTTTTTAACTAACCAGTGTTTTAAATATCTTTACAAGCAAATAAAAAATACACCTACTAATACATATATATATATATATATATATATATATATATTAGTAACAAAGTAACAAATAAAAGACAAAATAAATAAATTATACTGAATTCAAGATAAACGTTTAGCAGTTTACTGTTGGCCCATTATTATGGTCAGTTAGAAACAAAAATATTTATTGTTTTTAAGCGGAAATATTGTGTCAATGTATATTTCTTATTTGCTTGGCATTAAGCATATCTTAGTCATTTTTTCTTATTTAAATCTAAATATCATTCAGCAATTAATATAAAAATAAAACAAGTCGGGAAATTATAGGAAATATCAATTATACAATAAAGTAAAGCCCTACCATATTGGTCAAGATCTACCAACTTCTTATAAAATGGGAAAGAATTGGTAGTTCATTACATTCATTAGTTGAATGAAAGTAAACATCTTCAAACTATAGCGGAGCCATTCTGTTATCCTCTGGTTTAAGCTCTTCAGTTACTTTTAGCCAGAGAACAGTTATGATAAGTGTTATTGGTCTATCATTTTCAGTATAATTAAATGCATGTATATGAACAGTAGTAAACCATTTAAAAAATAATAAGAGTAAATGCACGACTACTTTAATCCACGAGAACAAGCGCCGGGATTCTGAGACCCGAGCATTTTAAAAATATTCCACACAAAATCATTTAATAGAAATAAACTTCCCATATTGCAAGTGTTTCGGTCTTCTAGACCCAAACACTTGCATTTTAGCAATTTACTTTGAATATTTTTCTCAGACACTGATAATTTTAATTTATTCCGGCTCCAGAAACTTATTAAACACTCATACACTTTTGCATGTTTTTTAGGTGTTTGTGGTTGTAGGAGAGATGCTGTGAAAAATACAATTTTTTTAGGATTTAGTTATTTAATAAAAATGATGAAATATGAAGATGTGATTTAAGTTTTTAATTTGTTTGTGTCTTATATTTGTGCTTTCAGAATAGTAATAAAGAAAGACTTGCAGTTCTTAATACTTTAAAAAATATAATATTTTATACAATCCGAAAAATGTTTTAAATTTTTGTTTGGTAATATAAATTTTCTGTTCATCGTCAAAAGCAATTTTGTTGGTATTGCCTGAGAAAAGTTGCAATGGGACTTAGAGTTGTTGTCTTTAACTGCGGGTAGTGGCCATACTCGAGGTTTAAAAGAGTTCCTACTTCACATTCTAACCTAATGCCGGATGAAAGTAATTCATATTTAAACCCTTCTCATTGTTAGATACAAGTGTCAGTACACTTACCGGAAAAGCCTATTTGACTGGCAAGCCTCTTACTAGAATATTTAATTCCCCCATTTATTTACACTGTAAATATATCTTCATTGCCTACCAGAACAGTGAATGATTTCCTTTTAACATAAAAGAACTGAGAAAGGCAGTTACTATATTTTTGTATTATATAGTCACTTAATCACTTGTGTCAATATGAATACTTTTGTTTATAGTTTACTCCCTTAGAAAACGATTGAATTATATAGTTAAAATACCAGGTAAGTAAAACTATCTGTAAAAGATTACAAAGCCTCTATTAAACAAACCGCAGATGAAGGGGAAGAACGACACTTTCTCGATATCCGACATACGTGGAATAGGACCTGACTATTATTATCCTCAAACTAATTCTAATTTCCCATCTTTTATTCTATATTTACCAGCAGCTCCGTAATCCATTGTCTCCGACGAAAATAGAAACCAGTCGTTTAGACTAAAACGGAAACAAAATCTTAATCACCTTTTTGCGTGACGCGTGAGGAAAAAGATTTCGTAAAAGTGAGAAAGTTTTACTGCAAAAGGGAAAAAAAATAAACTTTTTTTTTACCAAGTTCTTTCAAATTAATCTCTAGTTATTTTTTAAAGAAAAATATACCATTGAAGTATGCAGTACATTTGATTTATGATTGGTTATTCATTGTACTATGCTTGAAAATTATTTTTGCCTGTGCAGGAAAAATATTAAAGTATTATGACGTGAAAGTTGAACTGAATTTACCTGATTAGTTTAGTAGTTAAAAAAGAAAAACTTTCTATTCGTACTCTTTATTTTGTTTTTTCAAAATATTCCGTAATATGTTTCGGGTTTATAAATTCCATGAAATGATTTGATAACTTCAAATATTTTAAAGTACACAACGATGGGATAAACAAAAGATGAAACTACAATTATTCGAACCTAAATAAGTTATGCTAATAACCCTGTGACAATATCTTCTTTGTTTAATTTTATTTTCCCCAGTAAAGATTAATGCATAAAATAACTATTTCTGCATATTGATTTTGTAATTTTTAATTATTTAAATCTTTTACAGTATTATATTTAGTTAATAACTCATGCAGTCATACAAATATTGTATATATAAATATTACATTTCAGTATTTGCATATAAATAATATAATTAGATTTAGTTTATATTTTTCTCACTTAAGGGGGAAATAGATTTATATAGTCATTTCAAGCATAGGAAAAATAAATATAATGAATATGTAACTAAAATTGCTAGGTACATAGAACGGTATATTTCTCCATTCAAAGTAGGAGATATATTATATTTGAAAAATGAGTAGAATAATATATTGTTCTTAGTCATTTTTCAAATTCAAAAAAGTTTTTTCTCATATATTTAATATACAAGATAAAGTTTCTGTTACTGCTGATTTATATAAATATTTCAAAAGCAATTTTCATTTCTTACTTATAAAGTATTCATTCGTTTCGACATTTAAGTATAGCATTTAAATTTTGAAGTTATCAGTTCAACTCACTAAAATGACATCCATAGTGAGGAAATTAGAGCTGTAAAAATATATCAAAAGAGAATTAAAGAGTGTATAGAAATGAGTGTTACTTCGCTGAAAGAAAAAATATATCCCGTGCACACATCCCAAGGTTTTAAATTCATACCATTTCAAAAAAACAGTATTGGATTTTTCAGTCGAAACAAAAAAAGTGCATTTTTTCTGTAAAAGACACTTGTTGGCTTCTGTGTTGCGGTATTTTAAGAGCCAGTTAGTATTTTACCTTTGCAAGTTGGAAAACTTTCCTGCTTTTATTAGGATTTTGTCTTATAGCATCTCTTTTTGACACCTGTTCTATTTGCATTTCACAATATAATTTGTTTTTGTTCAAGTTTGTAAATATGAGTTTTAGAACTCTTAAAAATTTATTTTGTATGCATTTGAAGCCTTTTTATTTAAAATTTAGCACCAAAATATTTGCATTTTTATTTAACTCAGACAAGGCATTTTACGATATAAAACATAAAATCACATTTCTTCCTTAATGTATACCTTTCACCATTTTTTTTCTGAATCATTCCAGATTTTCTTGCCTATGACCTTACACCCATTGGGTGACCGTCAATCTTTCCAGATTGGTTTCTTTATAGTTATTCTTTTATGTCATACTCGTGTGTTGACCGTGTGTGAGAGAGTAATCCCAATGTAGCTATAAATGTGCCAAAGAGGAGACTAATATAGGTACCCAGCTTCCGGGGGTATAGCAGGATACGTGCCATAGGTTTTATATGAGGGAACTAACCCTCATGGAGTTTAGTTTCTTTAGATAAACACGAGTGTCACAATCCTAAGGTACTCAATAAATTGTGTCTCCTTTCTCATTCCTTTACTTTCTTTTCTTCTCTTTCTTAGGTTTAGGTATAATAGACGACTGGCCACAGGGCTCAGCTTTTTGGTATCCTATGCTCAAGGATCTGCTCTGAAGTCAATTCCATTTCATTAGTCTACAATCTTAACATAAAACCTGCCTCGTAATCCATTAAACAGAAGGGTTCTTATATTTATGTAACACCGTAATTCTCAGAAATTGCTTGCTTAAAAATGCATTCAATCTGTTTTGTTTTATGTACAGGATCAATTATAAAAAATGTTTTAATTCACATGTTTGTTGAAATTGGCATTGGCGTTGGCTTTATTGCAAAATTTTGCCAATTTTAAGTACTCGAATGAATTTGTAATACAATGTGTAATATCCTCTTTTATAGTTGTTTATTCCTTTCTGTGTAAGTTATTGATATTTCGTTGTTCTTTCTTAATATAAATTCTGTTTCTCGGTGTTATCATATATGAAGACTCATTTGTCCTCTACAATTAGTTTTTGTTGTTGGAGTCTGGTTAGGCAGATGGTTTCGTTGACACTATCTGTTACATTCCAATTTGTTTTCTGTTTCATAAATGTAGACTTTTATTTTTCTTTTATGTTTTTGACAAGATTGTAAGCGCCAAGACTGCGTTCTCTTTGGGCAAGGAAGGAGTTTACTTCTTTTATTTCAAATTTAAGGTTGTATTACCTAATTGTAAACTTAACCTAAATGTAAAAATAAACCTAAATGGAAAATTTATATTGTATCAATCTTGCGGTAGTATTCACTAGGTACAATGACCAATTTCTATTTTTGATTGTTTTCTTCTCCGATTTTTACTTTTTGATTTTAAGAACTACTTTATGAAGTTTTTTTAAAAATATTATCGCTTGTAGAGAATGCTTTTCCTAACAAGTTCTTATAAAAAATAAGTCCGCTGTGCGTTTAAGGGACCGTCAAAAATTTAAATAATAAAAAATAGAAAGCAGATCATATTGTACTAAAAAATGGATCAAAAGATTTGTAAATATCTATAAATATAAATTTTAGAAAACAGAATTCTTGGATGCATTTCTGTGATAAAGGGAATATTATTTATCTTGCATAAAATACGATGTCTATTTATAAAAAGGTCTATTTTTGCATGAATTTTACTGAATAAGTGTAGAATTTTTAACCAAAATTTACAAAACATACAGATTTCTTGACAAACACATGCAGTACTATTACGCTGAAATTTGAAATGAAGCTATCAGATACTCTTGGAGATATAAGCTGTGAAAAGAAATAATGTTTATTTGTTCATTAGCAAAAGAAGCAATTTTGTGTTACTACAATTTCATAGTGAACACTATAGATTAACTTCATCATTTGAAATTTATAAAATTAACAAAAATCTCAGAGATTCATTGAGCTGCTTATTTGTTTCGTTAGTCCATGAAGAAAGAATACTATTTGTTTCCCAGGAATCTATGAAGAAATACATCCATTTATTGTGATTAAATTTTTCAAGCATTTTATTAAGTAGTTCTTTAGAAAATAAAATAAAATTCAAAATTTGGGAATGGTCTCATTATTTTATTATTACTGGACGGTGTACAATGATTTGACTGTTAATTTTCTTATAAAGCTTTACTATTAATTCTGAATCATCAAGAGTCTGTAATGTACAATGGCTAGTTGAATAAAAGCTGCATCTTCTACAAAAACATCTTCGTAAAATACTTTTAAAAATACATGGATGTGGTTTCATTGTTATGACTGGACTGTGTACAATTTTTTAACTGTTAATTTTCTGACAAGGATTTACCATTGATTCTGAATCATAAAGAGTCTGCAATCTACAAAGGCTAGCTGAATAAAAGCTACAACTGCTACAGAATCACCTTCGTAAAATGTTTTTAAAATTTCATTGAAGCGGTTTCATTGTTATTACTGGACTGTGTACAATTATTTAACTGTAAATTTTCTTAGAAGGATTTACCATTCATGATTCTGAATCATAAAGAATCTGCAATCTACAATGGCTAGCTGGATAAAAGCTACAACTGCTACAGAAACACCTTCGTAAAATGTTTTTAAAATTTCATTGAAGCGGTTTCATTGTTATTACTGGACTGTGTACAATTATTTAACTGTAAATTTTCTTAGAAGGATTTACCATTCATGATTCTGAATCATAAAGAATCTGCAATCTACAATGGCTAGCTGAATAAAAGCTACATCTCCTACAGAAACACCCACGTAAAATAATTTTAAATGCTCATAAGAAGTGGTCACATTATTATAACCGGACGGTGTAAAATGATTTAAGGGCTTTTCTACAATTCTGAATCAACAAGAGTCTGCAGATTATAATGTCTATCAGAATAAAAAGAATCGCATGCAGTGGCACTTACGTGAAATATTTAATAAGCAAAGTTTTGCTCTACATTAGCGCGAGTTAAAATTGATGAGACACAAATAATGAGTTGCTAAATATACCTCGTATATTTAAGTCTGTAAACTGATTGACACATTTATCTTACTTGCCATTTTATTCAATAAATAAATTTTTTACACAAAACACTCTGTTGTCTTGTTATCATCACTATTTTTTAGAAATACACGTTTTATAATTCTCTTATCTTTGTCTTTTATTTTAACTACAGGCGTCCTGTCCAGTCAAAGTAGAGTCATTAATCTCCATTACAGTATATCAGTACTTAAGAATCACAATTAATTTTCATAATCTAGACAGGAAGCATTTTTGAAAGTAAAAACTGTTTAAAACAATTTTGAAAAATACTGAATAATATGTATAGCATAAAAATTTAGCATAAAAGAATTTAGAATTATGCAATGCTCTTTCCACAAAGATTACTTTAATCAATATGTGGTTAAATAACTTAATAATCAATTTTGTTCATTAAGTTATTTAACCAAATATTGTATATGGATAAATTTCTGTATAGCATTCTACATTGTATAGCCCTATGAATTAATATCCGAACGATGGCCGAAGAGTTAGGTTGCTGGCCTTTGGAACCGGAGTTCGTGGGTTTGAATCCCACTATGGCATGGATGTTCGTAACCGTTCGGAATCGGCTTTAAGCAGTAGGTCCCGGTCTTATTAGCCCTCGTGTTGCAAAAAGTAAACCGTTGCGCTCAAAAAACCAAACAAACCTATGAATTAATAAGCATATATATTTATTATTTGTTTAAAGGAAAACATACATGAATTCCTATGTATATACATAACATGAAACAGTATTATTCCAGTAATCTATTTGATAAATATTCCAGTAATTTCAAAGTAGGAGACATATATAACATTATACAGATCATTTAAGAGACTGTCATAAAATTCGCTAGTGCTCAGTAAGTAGACATAGATCATTGTATAACATGGAAGATAAGAAAATATATTTTAGCGATTCCTAGCAAACAAATCCCGGTATTATTTACTGTGTGGCATTTATTCAAACATTAGTATTATGTACTTAGCAGATTACATAATTAACCAAAGTAGCTCATACATTCTCATATATTTATATCTCATATATTTACACTTGGTCACACATTTTCAATACACTTCTTTCCTAATGCGAGTGAATTAAATAAATAAAAAATAATTTTAAAATAATAAACAAAAGAATATAGTGGTTTATTTTACAAGTACCTAATTCGACAAAGCAATTATGACAAGGCTATTATGATGCCAAATTTAGCCGGTAAATAATGCACAATAAGCCCTAGAAAAATTGATTAAACTAGATATTTAGCATATATTCCAGACTCCTTTTACTCGCCGCATGTAGTTAAAGAAACTACAAAGAATATATGCCCACTCAGAATCAAAATGGAAAGGCATAGAAGTGGAATTCCAGTTTAAATGATTCTCATTCAGAGTAGTGGATGCAAAGCAAATTTTAGATTAACTTAATGTAAAGGAAGAACTGCAGTATAATTGTTTTAAGGAAAAGAACTTTTAATCACTTGCTAGGTATTGCGAATAATTTTACCAAGCCAACAACACAAAAATAATGAATAAATTTAAACTGGCTAAGTCTCTCCCTCACTC
>CM063498.1:141833516-141848516 GCA_032207245.1 Pardosa pseudoannulata | reverse complement strand
CATTTGTCGGAAACAGCTGGAAAATGTACTGAATGAACAAAAGATTTACGTCTACTGCACAGAAAGCTATAAGAAATATATTGGAAGAATTTTAAATAGAGGACACTACTTTGATTAAGACATTTAGTGACTGGAAAAATAGATTTGCAGGAATAATAGATATGTGTTCTTGTGCCTAAAAAATGTATATTTGTTGATAATTTTTGTAATGTTTTTGAATTATTGTAACTAGTAAATCTAACAGACATAAGATGCAGATTGCAAATAAAGAGCAGTTTAAATATTAATTACTGAAAATGATAAAACTAATTAAAATTAGTTCAATAAACGCAAAAAATTAAAAATTTATATCAATTTTATATTGAAATATATTTTTTGGTGAATACCAGGGTTTAATGACAAAAAAAGTTGCTAGAAAAGTTATTTATGATAAAGAGGTACAATTAGTTTGTCAATTTTATGAAATAATTTAAAATAAAGACGTGAAGTTAATTGCCTTTGTTAATTTATTTACATTCATTACAATAAGTGTAATGATAGTAGTGTTAAAAGTGTATTGTTTTTATTGATTTGTTCTTGGAATGGCAATACATTTTTTTAATAGTTTCTCTTTTGCTGATGGCAATTGTTCGTAGTTGGTAATAGAGAATCTGTTTTTGAGAATTTGTGTTGTGTATTTGAGTTTTGATAATTTTTAGAAAGCTTAAGAAACGGTGTTCCTTATGCAGCTTTAACAAGTCGTATGCAAAACCTTAAAATTTAAAAGTTAGCTATTAATAATTTTTTAGACCATCTGTTAGCCTTAAAATATCTATTGCCGATTTCAAATGTACTATTATTATCATTTAAATGTGTAATACCTAGATGCATAAACTGTAATTTACTACCAGAAATAAAAATTTATAATAATACATGAGTATCAAAAATGATTGGAAAAAGAAAATTACAACTTAAATTTTCTGCACCTCAGTTTTCACAAAAATCAATAAAATATGCATTAAATATACATATATATTTGAAATATGTATGCAACATATTTATTAATGCGGCTTATATTAGAAGATGCAATCTTTAATATTAATTCGACACGGAGCGATAGTTTAAGATACTCAATCAGAGTAACAATCCTCGTATCGTAGAGTAAAGGACTAAATTCTAAATTTATTTAAACTTTCTTTTGAAAATGTTTGTAAAACCACGTATCAAAGAATATACTTCAAACGATTTATCCGAAAGTTAAGGTGAATTCACTAAATTTCGAAATCTCTCAAGAAAAACTTAATGCTCGGCTTAAGTTCAATTAATATTTCACTTTGATGTTTACATATATATAAATTTTATTTGGTTGAGATATATTCTGAAAAGGAAAACATTTGGGAAATCACACATACACGCATGCATATAAATATGTATTCCTGTTAAAATACACGATATCACACATACACGCATACGTTTATATATATTTATATATACAGAGTGTCCCAAAACAACCGCATAAGCTCTGCACAGCTAGATTACTCGTTGGGAGTACATAAAAACTGCCCAAAAAAGCGTTCCTGTTCGATCCATAGTGTACGAGAAAAATACGAAAAACAAAGTATGACGTCACTTCCGCTGCAAGAAAATACACTTTAATCAAAATATCAACAGCACTATATATGCACGGGCATACTCCTTAAGAGTTCGAAAGGCATCTCCATTACATTGGCGGTACACGTCGCAGTAGTCACGAAAGTAATACATGGCCACCATATGAATCCTACCGGTAACTGCAGCCTTATAAATACCAGTTCAACGGCGGCTTAACGTCATTCCATGGAGAGAGTGCATGCATGACGCGATATGCGTGGCGAGAGTTTTAAAGATTATCGTCTGGATGGATATGCAAATACTGTTGTTACTGTTGTCCAATAAAGTGTTTTTTCTTGCACCGGCAGTGACGTCATACTTTGTTTTTTCGTAAACTATGGATCGTACAGGAAAGCATCTTTGGGCAGTTTTTATGTACTTCCAACAAGGAATCTAGCTGTGGAGAGTTTATGCGGTCGTTTGGAGACAACCTTTATATATATATATATATATATATATATATATATATATATATATATATATATATATATATATATATATATATATATATATATATATATATATATATATATATATATATATATATATATATATATATATATATATATATATATATATATATATATATATATATATATATATATATATATATATATATATATATATATATATATATATATATATATATATATATATATATATATATATATATATATATATATATATATATATATATATATATATATATATATATATATATATATATATATATATATATATATATATATATATATATATATATATATATATGTATATATATATATATATATATATATATATATATATATATATATATATATATATATATATATATATATATATATATATATATATATATATATATATATATATATATATATATATATATATATATATATATATATATATATATATATATATACATATATATATATATATATATATATATATATATATATATATATATATATATATACATATATATATATATATATATATATATATATATATATATATATATATATATATATATATATATATATATATATATATATATATATATATATATGTGTGTGTGTGTGTGTGTGTGTGTGTGTAATGACATTTTTATGGCTTTCGGTTCAGTTTCTGTGTTTCCGATAATTCTTTTCTAACAATCCAAGCAAATGTTCTCTAATGTCCCCTAGAAAAATCCTTCCTGTTGCATATCTATAAATAGAATTCAGAGAGGATAAATAAAGGTAATAGAGTAAATTACATCATTCGTGTGACTTCTTGTAATAGCTAATTGGTTGACACAAATTACTATAAAATCAGATGTATGGTGTTTCAAAAGGGTTTCGACCAGTGGATTTTCTAGTGTTCCGATATTTTTAAAAGTTTCGACATGAATAAACGATAGTTTTGAAATTCTGTTGTCTTTATTTCATAATACTTCTCATTTATACCACTCATCAAGACTGAAGGGTGGAAATAACCCTCCGGAACTCCACTTCCAGATGAGACAAAAGCCTCACTTCTGTGCACCCTCTATTAAAAAATAAAATTTTTCGTATCTTCCTTCCAGAATAAATCCCCATTTCTGTTGAAACATATAGTTGACCTGGTTTCTGGCCATTACATAGGCATTTAGTGGGCTAAAACCAGATGTACCACCTCCTGATACCCTGATGTGTTGGTACTTTACTTGTATAGTACTTTCTCCTAAAAACAATGTACGTCGACACATGGCCAAATGGTTAGGACACTGATCTTTTGTACTAAAGTTTGTCAGTTCAAATGCCACTGTGACATGGTTTTATGTAGCCGTTTTGAATCGGCTTTAAGCAGTAAGTCTTAGTTTTACTTCTCCTTCCATTCCAAAAAAGTAGACGGTAGAACTACAAACCAAGCATAAAATTACCACTTAACAGGGATTACCAACTATTTGCAAATGAAATTACAAGAGAAGTCTATTCGTCCTTACCACTCAAAGCCATTCCCATTTCTTTCTAAAATTTGGAAAACAACTTAATGAAAATTGTGTTCTTATCTATTAAAAAAAGGAAATATTATAAATTAAAAATGTATCGATTTCTCCCACAAAGACATAGAATTTATAATTTTTATGTTGTATTTATAGAAATATTAAACTATTTAAAGGGTGATTCCTGATAACCCTGTATAAGCGAACATTTATGTATATACATAACTGTTTGAATATATACGAGACAAATTTCTTTAAGTACCATTTTGAAATTCTGCCTCTGCAACTCTGTGAATATTATTCCGCTAATTTCAAATTGAGTACCTAGGTACTTTGTCTAACTATAGACACAATTATGGAATAACTTGACTATTTTAAGTCTATCTGTGAATATTTTAATCCCTGACTAAAGTGAAAGACTCATCAATTGGGAATTACAAACTGTCATTTATTTTCTTAATGCAAAAGGCATCGGAAGAAGACTAATATTATGAAGTTTTGAGACATGTATGGAACCAACATTGGGAAATAAACACTAATAAATCATGTTAGGTCCTTTACTGATAACTCACATGTTCATTAGAAAGTTCCGAGTGAGAATTGAAGAATTGGTGCTAAAATGTGATGGAAACTTTTGAGAGAACACAAGCCACTTTTTAAAGGGAACATATTTCACGTTTAATAATTAAATATTTCTTAATTTCCTAGGTGTGTTCGTTATGAAATTGAGGCACAAGACTTAAATTATATTAAACTTGTCTTTCTTTGGAGTCCAAAAATGTTTAGTGCGGATAAAACCAAACGTTTATCCAGTGCGAATTTCTATAGCTAGAATTTCTACAACCAAGCAGCAAACTTCTGTAAAGATAGTTCTATGATAAGATAAATGCCTTGATATTAGTAAAATTAAGTCCGGCAGGTGTAACAATAAAACAAATTTAAAAAGTTCTTTCTTATTTTTTAGTTTTAAAACGTTTCCTAATATAAAGACACATCTGGGATGTAAATTGAAAAATATATGTTCGTAATATAAACATTAAAATTTTAAAGATTAGTATTACCAAATATATTTGATCCTTAAATATTACTTTCTAGTATAATTTTTTAAATATAACACATTTTTATTGCATAGTCATACTAACTAAATCATATGAAGTAGTTCACAAAATTTATAAATATCAGAACACTTCTTTCCTATATATTTATATGTAAATAAAACAGTCCACAGTCATTAAGTGAGAAAAAAAATTTCTCCGAGATTTTCTAGATTTTTTTTACTTTAGGCAATTTTCTTTTGCCTTTAAAAATTATTCTCAAAATGAATTTTTATAAAGACTTTTAAAATTTACAAAATTTATGTAACTTTAAATACTACATTCGTCATTAAAAATTCCTTTAAAAAATCCCTTAATCATAAGTTTTAAGCACAATTATGTTTAATATTTGCGACAAATTAGTATCAGTAATGGAAAACTCGTGCAACGGAAGCTGTTCAATACAGCTTTTCAAAACTAAAGCTATACACTTTTAATTTATCTCTACCATCATCAGGATAAAATTTAGGCTTTTAAAATTAATGTCTTAATAATCCCATAATATGAAATCTTAATGCCATTTAATAAAATAACATTGTTAGAGGTATGAAAATAAAGAAGGATTGATGACAGCGGATTATTGCAACGAACATTAATTTTCTCAGAAGGTCAATAAAATTCATTTTATGTGGCTGCTTTAAAAGAAGTACACCATAATTAATTACCAGCGTGAAGGTTATGATCCTCTTAAAACATACATAAATTGAAGAGTTTAATTTTCTCTTGCGTGTTAATAACACCGATATTCGAATAAGCATATATTATCCATCTTTAACAAGCATCATACATTTCATTAAATTAGGCTTATTCTTAATATAATGATGCAAATTTACAAGCTGAGAGTTTATTAAATATAAAGAAATTTTTAGTTGAATGTTTAAGGCGAAGCACTTTAGTGAAACTTCTTGTAAAAATATTCTTTATAATTTTTAATTGTTAATGATTATATATATACGAAGAAAAAATTATAAATGTATATTTACTAAACTCCAGCTTAATTATGGAGCTTATAATACAAATCAAATGATACAAATGTGTCAGTTAAGAAATTAGTAAGTATAAACTTGAAATAGTTAATGCAGTTTATCCAGTTGCACAACTGAAAACTAAGAATGTGTTAATTTGAGAAACGTATAAAATAATCTCTATTGTATATATTTTTATGCTCATAAGAACTATTTAAAATTCAGACCTCTCAAACTAAGCTCTAATTTGCTTATTTACTAATGTCTCATTATACTTATTGCAATACAGACTTGTCCGTTGACTTTAAGTAGTGAGAAAATTCTGGGAAGAAAGATTTGAGAGGAGAATTTTGCGCAGTAGATTCTCAGGAGTCATTGTGAATTTTTCTTGGAGAATTAGATCTAAATTAGAACTCTACAAGATTAATAAATGTCCTGATGTAGTAAAATTTGTGAAATTACAGAATATCAAAAGGTCTGGTCTTCCAACCATAATGCGTGCAAGAACATTGTTATTGTAAGGAAAACATTTTGGAAAACTCAATTGGAAAAGCACTTTCGGGTAGAACCTGAAATCTTAAATTTTAAATGAGTCTTTAGATATAATTAACTCAGCCTCAAAAATTGCACTTGTGTCAAGTATTCTAAGCAATTTTCTCACACTGGAACCAGGATTGATACCCATTGTTTCCAAACTTTTGCACGACTGTTAATATACACATAAGAAATTTTTCCAATGTTTAAAGCTGTAAATCCTAGAAATTTGGTTTAGGGTAGTTTTCTACGAATGCAGTGCTTAAAATTTTCCATTCTGGATTTGGATTGTAACTATAAAAATTTTCAAAGAAGTGTTTACTCATGTTTCGAAATGTTTTTCATGCTTAAAAACATTTGAAAATTGGTTTTTAAGCATTTTGATAACCAGTACCTTCAGCTTTACAGTATCGACAGTAAGCTTCAGACCAGATTTAATACCATGTTGTACATTGGTTTGTATATTGTATTTGGTTTCAATTCCTGAGTAAGTCTTATATGTATTTGTGTAGTTTCATCCTGGGTAGTAATGTTATCCGCTACATAATGTTACCATAATACAATTTGTAAAAGAATCTGTGGCATATAGAGAGTACTATAAAATAAATGCAAGTGGAAAAATTCAGATTTTTAAAGACAGAGGCACTATTAAACATTTGCATCTATTGACAGATTATGAAAACAAATTACTAACACGACCTATATAATATCAGTAATATGTTTTTCAAGATTTGATAGGCCATAATATATCCTTGTGCATATACAATACGATGCAATTTGTCTTTTAAAGAACCAAGTAATAAGATTTCTTTGTATTTTCAACGTAAATTTTATAAACTTACTAAAAGATAAATAATAACTATAATTTTACAAAAAGTACAACCTCCTCTTTTTTAATTTAAAAAAGAAAAATTGCTGTTTGAAGAAATTTGTATTTTGGTGTCATTGACTAACTTTTATTTAATGATATACAAGATAAATAGTTAATATTTTTTATTTATATAATTATATTATTTAGTTATATAATATTATTTAGTTTAGTTATAATAGTTAATATTTAAATAGAGGAGTTAAAATGCTCATGAATTGATTCAAATATTCATAATATGTGATAAAACCATTAAAATATATTATTTGCAATAATTGTATGGTATAATTGGACAACACTTACATTTAATATATTTTTCTAGAAAAATGTGTTTTTCGTTTTACTCCTAGTTGTATTTTATATTTTAATAAGAATTATATCGAAAATTATTTCAGGTTGATTAAAAAATATAATTTTGCATCTTCGATTTAAAAAATTCTATGGCTAGAGATTTATGCTGATTTTTATATAAATTATTACCTTAATTTCTGGAAAGATGCACTCATAAAATTTTCTTTTTGTTAGAAAGTATTTAAGCTTTTTAGAACTTTTATATATTGTGCAAGATGTGAATATTATGTAGATTGTAAAAACACATTGATATCATGAACATTTTTTTTTTACTTAAAATTTACAGTTTCTGATAAAGTACTCATTTACTTAGAGTCTCCCCTTTCTTGCATACAAACAGTTCATTTAAGGAAATTTTAAGAGAGGATTAAAGTTTCGATTGCTAGGTTTTCACACATTAAAATGTCAATCTATCTGAAATTTGAATTTATTGCATTTTAGGGACTTTTCTTTAACTTGAAACCAGAAAAACAGGATAGTTTGTGTCTAAATTGTTAATAGAAATGCACTCTTAGGTAGAATCTTATAAGACGCAACGTCTCTTTCATATGCATATCACGTTCTTAAAATGTCATTTATGTTTTACGTATGTGTTTTGCAGAGGATGGTAAGAACACTAAGTAGTAAATGCATAGAAGTTTAAAGTGTGTGAAACAAATGTAATAATGCTTTTTCTGAATAAGAACTTCGTCATTATTCTTCGTGAAGTATTAAGATGAAAGATTTAGTACCGTTTCTTTCAGGTAATGATTGTTACAACAAAAGTTTTGTGAACTGCAGGCTATATATAAAAAATAGTAGTGAATTTTAAATCCCTATAAAGGATGCCGAAAGCCTATAATCTTAAAGGGAACATAATAGCCAAAATCAGGTCAAAATATCGAAAATTTTATTATTATTTCACCTTATTCATACAACCATTTTTTATATCCATGCAAAAATTAAAATCTGTATTATAATATTTAACTGTTATTTACTTTTATATAATGAAGTCAGAATTTTACAGAGATTGTTGCCATTTTAAAAAAAATGCATAGAATTTTTTCTATTAGCGTAAAACTTGAAGACAATATTAAATTATTTTTTTTTATTTGGTTTATGAAGCTTATTTTAGTAACCTCATGTAGATAAGTAATGTTGGTTTTCAATTGTTTATATGTTGAAAAGATTGTACCTAGCTAGGTGTACACTGCAATTTTTGAAATAATTTTCTTTTATTTTAGTTTTACTCAATTTTTTTTTATTTTTACACATTAAAAGTTCGAAGACTTTTTGTATTAAAGGTACAAGCATTAAGATTTTTATACAGATATTCTGCATTATATCGAAGTAAAAATTGAATGAGATTAACAATAAATGTAGTGGTTAAATTTTTAAAAAGTCTTAAATCAAAAGGACTTCTCGTCTACTTAATGTTTTACTAATCATTGTGTTTTTAAAATTTCTTATTGCTATTAACATTACTTTATTAAATATAAGATACACAATAAGTAATGACTATAAATATTAATGAAAAATAGAATAATGGATAGAAATTTACTTAAATTCCTTTTATTTTCATAATGAAAATAAAAATTTATAAATTATATTTAATTCATGAAACTTTAAATATAAAAACATTCTCGTTTTTCTTTCAAACTTGGTGAGTAGGATAGAAATGTGATTTATAAAATATATTCATTCCTTAAAAAATTATAAAAAAATTCCTACAAAATTTCCCCACTTTTACATAGAACAGTTCTTTTGAAAAAAATACATAAATGCTAAAATAATATGATGTCTCCATATGACGTTGTACTCCTATTAAGTTATACAGATTGTTTTATCGTTATTGCATAATACATCCTCAGAATTAACTTCATAATGTGTGTATTATTACTAACATGTTATTGTACAATATACTGTGGCAGCTGGTCAAAAGAGGACCAGAGAGGGTCGGTCATTCTCAGGACCGTGGGAATTTATTCCCCTGAAAAAAGCAGGAGTTCCAGACCCAGAGGGGTTTCGGATTTTTATGTCCCTGCATACATCTGTGTGGAATGCCGGCTATCATTGAGGAGTCCGGTCCACTGACCACTCCCTTGCTCTCAGCCCTTTTTCTCCCCCCCCCTCTTTTTGCGAGGGGTCTTTCAAGAAGAAGGCAGTTGGTTGTTGGGGGCTGGAGGGTAGAGAAGGTTGTTTCTCTCTCCCAAACGATGTTGTTTTATACTGGGGGGGGTGTTGCAGTGATTCACCTCAGCTGTGCTTTGGAGCAGCTCTGGGGATGAGCAACAGGGTGTTGTACTACGGTACCTCACCTAGGACAGCTATCAGCCTCCTCGTGGCGCCCCCTGGTAACTAGGAGTGTCCCTCCTAGGCCAATGATAGCCGTCTGACAACCTCAAGGGGTATACCTCCTTTAGGTATACTAGGTGTAGTATTGTTCCTTACTGGGGTCATTAATTTCGAGCCATGACGGAGCCTCTTGTAGGTCAGCAGCACCCTGTGGTGTTGTGGTTACGTTGCGGCGACTATGTTATCAGTTTTCCGTAAGGCTTCAGTCCTATGTTATCAGTTTTCCTATGTTATCAGTTTTCCGTATTCAACTTATATCATGTATATATTGTAGATAGTCGAGACAATAAAGTCTAGGACTTTAAGCGATTGTTGTTACTAAGCCCCTACAAACACAGAGATGTATGTATGTTGCGACGTTACAATACCTATAACTAATTGTCATAAAAAAGTATTGTTTCAACTGCGTGTGAATGCTTCGATATCATTCTTCGGTTTTTTATTGTAACACGGTAAAATCACTACATATTAATATTTTTCGTAACGTAGATGCCAATTGCAATAAATATTAAGGCGTATAAATATAAAAGTTACAATATCCCTAAATACAAATTTTCAGCATTTAAAAGCTAATCATTTCTTGTGCCTGGAAGTATTTATATAAGCTATATTGAATCATTTCGTTATGTGGAACACATATTGCAACTGAAGTTGGAGGTGCACAGCTATATGTTATAACAGTCAAAAAATGCATACTATTTCGTTACTGGACAGGGAAGTTTCCCAACATAATTGAATAAACTCAAAAACTAGATTCACCAAATTGTAAATGCGGGATAATAAGCAATCCATATAATTACATGCAAGTAAAATATCAATTTCTTCCTATGTTCAATAAAAACTTAAAAATGAAACAGAAATTGAACATTTTAAAAGAACACACAAAATTAGAGTCATATTGAAAAATTACTGGAAATCAATAATATATTCAAATAAAGATACTTTTTTCTACTATTCAAACTCTAACGAAATTAAAAAGGGATATAAATCTTAAATTAACTAAATGAAAATATGTTTTCGTGCAAAACATTCTGTATTTGTACAAAGGAAAAAAAGTACTTTTCATTAAAAAATATTTTTAAACTACAGAATTTAAAATACTTAACTAGTAATGAACCTACAAATTAAATATTGTATGCATTTTTAGAAAACACAAAACATCTACCTTTTAAAAAACGTTTAAAAACATTTGATAAAGAAGATTTTGTAGGTACTGAAAATCTCGGTACTCGTGTAGGAAATGGAAAAGATGGTGACATTAAAAAGAACGTTACATAATCTAGAATACGAGGCAGGTATATTCTGATAAGTAGATAAATTCTCATAAAAATGCGTTTTTCTTAAAATTGGAAATTTCTTCTCTTTCAGTGTTTTTTCCTTCGAGGACTACTGCTCAAATATGTATAAATATTTTTATGACATGTTCATTCTGTTACCTGATATATGTTGAACTATCTTTTTTCAAGGAAAAAGAACTCAAACACATAGTTTTTTATATATTATTTTTTAGAACTAAGTCCACATTTCGCAAAGTTAACAAAATAGAAATTTCCGACCTTGATAAAATCTCCTTTCAGTATAATTAGAAAAATCAAATTTGTTACCAAAGAAAATTTCAATCAAATAACTATAATGGAATGAGAATATATATATATATATATATATATATATATATATATATATATGATGATATATGCATATGATGATGATATATGCAAATGACTTCCAGATATGCTCATTTTATTATATATATCTTACCTCTATACCGGTTATGACGAGTGCAGTTATCCATAATAGCAGTGTACTTTATGTATGTGAATAGTGCAATAGAAAATATGATAGGTCCAGAAGACTTCGTTAAAAACACCTATTTATAATTTAATCAAAACATACTTAATGAGAATATATATATATATATATATATATATATATATATATATATATATATATATATATATATATATATATATACATACATATGATATGGACACCAAACGACTTCCAGATATGCTCATTTTTTTATGTATATCTTACCTCTATACCGGTTCGGCCCAGTGCAGTTATTCATAATAGCAGTGGACTTTATGTATGTGACTAGAGCAATACAAAATATGATAGGTCCATAAGACTTCGTTAAAAACAACTATTTATAATTTAATCAAAACATACTTCATTTATAGTAAGCAATAAGTTATAATGTACTGATATCAGCAACGTCTCCTACAGCTCTCAAAACCTTCAAGTTTTCAATCAATACCTCTGGGGGTGGCAGGCCATGTCTGTGAGTCTTCTGCTTGGTCCATTCTTTAAAATTACGAAGACCTACTTGAGCGAAGTCGTTCTTTCACCTTAACGGTGTGAACTAATTAAAACGAACGGCGCACCCATTGGGCCTTAATACGAGTGCCTAGAGGCTCAATCCTGCTTGGTTTATCCAAGTGGCATGAAATACAGCAACAACAACAACCTTCGACCATTATGAAATCTATATTAAAAAAAAACACTTAAAATTTTCTTACACTGTGTGTTTATATTACTACTACTGACAAATGATAAACGTATTAGCTGCTAACGACTTTTCTTAGTAGTAAACAAGATGCAACTTAGATGCAACTCGAGTTAATTTAATTGTTTAATTTTAAATATCATAAATTATTTCATGTAATTAACTGTTTAATTTAAAGTTGTGTTTGTTATCAAAAACCAAGGATTTTTTATGGTTTAAAGTTTTTGAAGTCAACGGTCGTGTTATGCAAACACAACAAAGAGTTGTTTATGCACAAAAGATAATAGTGCATATGACAGAGGCAAGACACCGATCACTATTGACAACACGTATCAGACAAAAGAAAATAAGATCTAACATTTTCTGCATGGTTGCTATCACAAACAATTATACGCATTGCATGCGGTAGACGGTGCACATTACCACAGAACACATCGCATGAGTGATGTTTGCAATCTCACGACGTATGCAATCCTTCAAACAAGACAAAATTTGCAAATTGCACAGATAAAGTCTCGATTTGAGGTATTAAGAGACGGAAATACATAGATGACAGAGGGTGAAGTCCACGGAAAATAATAATGAAGTCAGAGGATGCGATTACCAAAATTCTGCTCAGACTCTATAAATATATATCGCTATATGTGGAAAAACATTATCTTGCATCCAAACGATGTCACTGAGTGTTTTCTACCTACCTACGCAATTCCGGCAGTACCTAATTTTGCAGGCATGGCTGTAAAACGAGGGCCTCTTACATAGGACGTTACAGGGCCCGTCTGTGCCATTTCCTCAAAAAGAAGGGGGAGACAACAAGCATGGCTGTAATGCTGCACCATACAGCTACTTTAACATCAGATAATGGAACCGGTGCCACAACATGAGGATTCCTCTGTGCCCAGTGCACACAATTCTTGGTAGCAATGTTGCCATTTAAGGTGAAATGCGTCTCGTCCGTCCATGGTGTGTGAAGTGGCCAGTCGTTATCAGCATCATATCATATTAGAAAGGATGTCGTTTAAGGAATGTATGATTTATTGATATAATAAAAGTGTTAAATAGAAAGTATTAAAGGGATTTATATGGTATTCTTTGATGCAAAAACTAATAGATATCCTTCCGTGCTATTTAAGACACATTCTTACACACTAGTGTTAACTGTTTCTAAGCCTAGAAAGTGAAAAGGTGTAATTCTGCGCATACATTATGTAACATCATATCATTGCTTTAGATTGAAACTTAGTTTCATTAATGATATATTTCTCACTATTGTTTCAATAAATATCCAATCTCTGACCAGTTTTAATATTAACCTGGAAAAAATAAAATCTGATCATGAAAAAGTGGGCAACATAGCTATTATGGAACGGTAGTCTGCTCAATAGTTCTTAGACAAGGGGCAGCATTCATTTCATACACACAGTATTAGGTAATGAGACATAAATTATATTTTTGCATAAATTGTAACTGTTATTCTTTATAAATTCTAACAGTACTTATAATTTTGTGACAGTGCAAATATATAAATGTATGTGTCTATTTCAACTGCAAATAGTAGAATGTTGGCTGACTAGGATGCTGCTCTTCAGCTATGGAGTTTGTGAAATCGAATTCCGCTGGTTGCATGGATTTTCATAGCAGTTCGGAGTCGGTTTTAATATAAGGTCTCGGTCTAGTTAGCCCTCTAGTTCTAAAAAAATAGACCGTAGAGCTCCAAACCAAATTTATTGTCATTAATTAGGAATAATTTAAGATTTAAATAAAATATCACATGTCGAAAGATGTCTTTGAATAGCAAACTAAGTAGAATTAAAATTTAATAGCCATTTCGTATACCTCACGATAAATTCGTCTATAGTTTTCCTTTTTCATATATATCCTCTTTCGATATATTGCTGTAAAAGTGATTTACTGCTACACATTCTCCTCTACATCCTGGAACAAAACTTTCTTTTCAGCTCCTAAAATTTATATTGCTACTCATGGTACGACCTCTAGACATGTTAACAATATTTTATCTCACTTTTGAATTTCGCTACAAATTTTCATTGTCAGGTGTCAAAAGATTTATAAAGCAAAAATTCAAACGGAAATGTGAAAACAAAAAATATTCTTAAGTGATTAGAGTGCTATAAAGAAAAATATTACGTTTCTTTTTTCATAATTAGTGAAACTTATTAATTCAGTTGTTATTAACATTTGTTTTCTATGCACAAACAGTTTTTTTTCTGTTAATATTTTATTAACAGTTACATTTCAAACTTACAACCTCAGTTTCTTCTTATAAAACGTTACATTCTATTTTTAAAATTTATTTAATCAATAATTCAATCAAATTTATTTAATCAATAATTAAATTTGCTTAGTCAATAATTTAATTACATTTATTTACTCAATAATTAAATTAAATTAATTTTTTTATTACATTTCGATTCTGAAGCTAGTGAAGTAATTTTCGGGACAAAAGTCGACCAGAAATATGGAATTTTCTTTTGTATTTTAAATTTTTAGTTTCGATTGTTTTATTTTTTTGACTCGGTCTCACCACAGAGGATAAGATCTAGCTTAAAAATTAAAAACCGTACTTTTTTTTAATTTATCCAGTTTCAGACCTAACCGACTATTCTAAAATACGACCGAAATTTTGATATTTTTTCTTTCACTTCAATGTTTAACGTATTCTTACATTTTCGTGTGTTTTGATGTTATTATTAGCCTCAAAATGTTTTCAGTGCATTTTTATTTTACAAAGT
>CM063498.1:141816016-141828516 GCA_032207245.1 Pardosa pseudoannulata | reverse complement strand
CCCAAAAAAAATAAATAAATAAATAAAAAACAGTGAAATTGCTGTTTATGGCCTTTGTCTAAGGAAGATTGCGATATACAATTGGATACTTTTATATGAAAAATGATAGACCTCAGAATGTTGTTCACATATTTCAAAAGCAATCTAAAATCTGGCTGAACAAAGATCATTCTCCCGCAGCTAGTGTTTAACCCATTAACGCCCAAATTATTTTTTTCGACATAATGTTATATAATTCATAAATTGGGTGTCTTTTACTATCAACATGAATATTATTATCAATTTTATCAATACGTACCATAGTTTTAAAAAAAAATATGCTGATCTAAAAATAGATCACTGGGCGTTCGGGGGATATATTTTAGCAAATACACAACAATCAGTTGTACTTCAATAATGGGGTAAAAACGAACCAAATAGATAAAAACTAATGTGTTTTCTTTTAAAAAACTTTTATTTATCCAGAATTTCACAATATTACAGAATGTACTTAGTAACGTTCAGTTATTTTAAAATACAAAATTTTAATTTTTCTACAGTTTAGTGTGTAATTTGATGAAACATTTCTTGCATAAAGTGGCATCGCACTTCACAAAATATGTTAGGTACCTTCCTTGGCACCCTACAAGTCGACAGCTTCCCTTTCTTTGTCCCATATTGTAATCCATTCTATCAAAGCGAACATCATCACTGACATTTGCTGTTAATGATGAAGGAAAACTGTAAGGTTGATCTTTCAAAACATTTTATCTGATTCCCAATTTTATATATTTTACAGCTCTTCCGAAATCTTTTATGGACATAAAATCACCTTTATGTGCATTTTTGGGCAGAATACTTGCATTCACTACAGCCATATCAATTATTCGAGTGAATAGACACCAGTACCATTTTTTACCTCTTATTGCTATGCCGTGTTTCTCTAGAGGCCAGTCATGATGGTCTCCCATATGTTTGTTATAATTATTTATTAAATTTGGTTGTGGGATTGATACTTTTTCTTTTTTCTCAGAAGACCATCTTTGAACTTTTGATGTGCACTCAACACTATCAAAGTGTGTAGCAACAGCGACGCTCTTATTGTCTTTCTATCTAACTATCTTGATTTTATTTTTTAGTCGAACCGAAAATCATTAGTATCACGTTGCATTTTATCAAACTCCTTTGAAGACTTTAGGGTGCATTTCTCAGTTCTAGTGCCTCTTATAGTACCAGTAGCTCTGAAGCCCTTTTCTTGTAAATTATGCAATAAAAGATGACTAGTGAAAAACTTTACATGGCTAGATGGATTTGTTTCAACAGATAACATATTCAGTACAACTCTTTCTCTCAGGGATCCTAATGAACGAGTCTTATATAGTTATTTACCACAATACAATGAAAATTTATAGCAGCATCCAGTAGCAACCCATATTGCCTACAATTTGTAACCAAACCGTATTGGTTTAGCTCTTATGAATTGTTTTAAAGAGTGATGTCCATAAAACCTTATAATCATCTCATACATAGAAAGGTACATGCTAAATATCCCCCACTGTTTAAAATTTTCATTTACTATCTCTAATGGAGCGTGTAAGTTATCATCATCTATTTCCTTTTTCATCTGTCAATTCATCTACATCAGGTGATATGGCAATAATATCCTCTTCAATTTGTTCAGAAAACAGATAATCAACTGCATCCTGAACGTTATTAAATACTTTTCGACTCATATTTTCATCTAAGGTGAAAAAACACAATATTACCAGATAGGTAGGGAAAAACGCCCGAACGCCCAGTGATCTATTTCTAGATCAGCAATATTTCGACACTAATTTTTACTATTTATATTTATTTTAAGATATCATAGCTTTATATACTAATAGCTACATCTATGAAGATATTAAAATACCAAAAAAAGTTTAAGTTACTGGCATTGCTTAGCTGTTTTCAGGGTTTATGTTAAGAAACGTCGAAAAACTACGGAACGAAATGGCGATTCAAACTTTCTCTTATCACTTTAGATCAATAACCAAATAAAACAAAAAAAAACCACATCTTGGTAAACAGGTGCATCCCTTGTCTTGCCCCATGTGCAGTGTGGAATGTGTGGGGTCGATTGAAGGTCATCTAAAAGCAAATTTCCCACGCTATGTTTAGCGATCTAAAAATAGATCACTGGGCGCTAATGGGTTAACTGCAAGCATTTATTTAAAAAGAATTAAAAATGATCATTTTTTATGAAAATTATAAACCTTAGAATGTTGTTCAAATATTTGAAAAACAATAAAAAAAATGAATTGAAAGTCAGATCACTCTACCGGCAGCTAGTGTTCAACTTCATTTATTTATTTAAAAAAATTCAAAATGATCCATTTATTTATTGCGAATAATTCTTAACGATGGAAAAAGTACTGAACATTAATCACCAGTATCTCTGACGATAAGTTGGGTTGTCATTTACCTGTTTTGTGTAAAATGATAAATATGACAGACCTTATTGGAAGCAGCAGAACTCGAAATGAATCTGAAGTGCTTTTTCTAGTATTCTTTCCAATAACTCTCCAAACACTTAATTTATCGCATTTCATCTAATGAATAATTTTGTTGGTGATACAAGGCAATTGCGAAGTTAAAGTGGGTATTTATGTCGGTTTTTGTTGTGCATGAGGTTAAGCATTTGTGAAAGAATATTATGCTTTGGAGAATGCATTTGGAATAAAATATTTTTATTAAAAAACATTCCTATAAAATATTTTTATTATTTTTTAATGTTAAAGGTAGGAGCATTTATTAGATAAGAAATGGTATCAGAGGAAAGATATGATTTAAGGAAACACATATGTACATGGCATACTTTGTTCTGCGCTGTATAAAGAAGGTTTCAAAGAATTTCTTCCTTAGAGTATGAAATATCAGTAAAAATAATTTTGTCGTTTTATTTTAATTTAGCCGTAAGTTTAACTTTCTAAGGTAAGTTACATATATTTGAAAAGTAAATTCTTGTGAAAAAATAAAAATTTAATGCAAAAGTAAAAGTGTATGTAGCTATTGAAATCGTTATCCAAGCAACAATTATGCACAATTTAAAATCATCGGTATTTTTTAATTTGCACTTTGATAAAATCATTTTTGATTTCTAATAAGGATAATAGTATTAAGTCATTCTTAAAATACATAAATGCTGTCCTTTCAGTCATTTATTATTATATTTATTCAAATTTATTTGTGTTCAATTGTAATTTTTCTCAGACTACATTGAAGATTATATTATTTAGAAAACAATACGTAAAAACCCTGTGTGAATGTATAATATTATGTATATATGAAAATTCAAAGTATTAATCAATTTGTCATTTAAATCCATTATACCCAATAATATAAATCACACGAATAATTACAATACTTCGTGTATACAATAAAACTTTGTAATTAATTTAGTTCAAATCAATTTGTGTTCAATTCTAATTTTTCACAGACTACATTGAAGATTATATTATTTAGAAAACAATACATAAAAACCCTGTGTGAATGTATGATATTATGTATATATGAAAATACAAAGTATTAATCAATCTGTCAGTTAAGTCCATTATACCCAGTAATATAAATCACACGAATAATTACAATACTTCATGTATAAATTAAAACTTTGTAATTAGTTTAGTAGAATAATAAATTAAACAATAAGTAATATTTTAACTACTATAGGAATATCAAGAATAAAATGACAACATTTTGTTAATTGGCACATAGTATTCAGCTGACTAAAATAAACATCTCTTACAAAAAAAGTATTTTTTCTAAAAGTAGCATAAAATCAAAGCAGTAATTATTGAATTTATAAACTATGAAATTAATAGTTCATATTTTACATATATGAATAGTGTATGTAAAGTCTTTTTATAGATATGTGAAATATATAATTATAGGTGCTAAAGTTGAGATTCAGAATATTTGTTAATTTCTTTTTTTATTTTTATACTGCATTTTTCTACTTTTGTCTGCATTACCAAATAAAAGCAATGAAATTAGTGAAACTATTTCCCTAACCTTGAAAATATTTATTTCTATCTAGATCTGTAACTTGATAGCGGTACACAAAATTTTGAAAAGCGTAAAATGCTGTCCATATATTTGGAAAATAATCTAAAAGATGGATGGAATGTAAGAGCATTATTCCAGCCAGCTAGTGTTCGGTTGCATTGATTTATTGCAAAAAAAGTCGAAATGATCCATTTATTTATTACGAATACTCCTTAACGATGGAAAAAGTGCTAAACATTAATCATCAATATTACTCGTGGTAGGTTGGGTTGTCATTTACCTGTTTTGTGTAAAATGATTGATATGACAGAACCTATTGGAAGCGCCAGAACTGGAAATGAACCGAAAGTGCTTTTTTTTTCTAGTATTCGTTTCAGTAACTTTCTAAACACTTGATTTATTGCATTTCAGCTAATGACAGCTAATGAACAAGCTTGTTTGCGATAACTTCCAATTGTTACGAAAGAGTGAGTGCTTATTTATATGTGTGGACTGTTATAACATATAGTTGTGCACCTCTCTTTTTTGATTACAATTTGAAACCACATAAAACAGTTTCAATATAACCAATATTGATGCTGTAGGCAATCACTTAAAATAGATGAGCCGTACAATGTTCCAGAGGATAGAAAAACTTGTAAATACATATTGATTAAAAATATGAAATGTGTTTTTGTTCTGTAAAAATAATGGTATAATACATTTTATTATGAAAACACTTATAACTGACATGATTCTTCAAATGCAGTACAATCTGTTTTATTATTATTTGTCATACACCCTTATTTTAAGCTTTTAAAAATAATATTTTCTAGTTTTACAATTTTTGTATCGGATTAATAATTTCAAAATATTCCAGGTGCATTAATTATATGTAATTTTTATTTCATAATTTTGAAGATACTCTTTTAACGTGTTTGTCAAATTAAACTGAGTATTCCTTCAAAAATTGTAAATCATTTTATTTAGTTAAAAATGATTTATTAAAGAAAAACCGCGGAAAACTGCTCTTAAAACATGGTATCATTTTAAATAACTGCCTAATATAAATAGTATTTCATGTAAATAAAGGTCTATACCCAATGCTGTTCCTATATAAATTCTAAAGATAAAATGAAAAATAAAAGTGTTTGGTTAGTTTAATGTGCATTAGAAATATTTTTAAGAAATATTATTACACGACTCAATTTTTATCAGGCAGTCTCCTATTTTAATAAAAAAAATTTAATGGGTTTTTAATCTTGTATTTATGTGAAAATATTAAAAAATAACGTTAAAATTTGAATATTTAAAAAAATTATAATTCAAAGTCACTTGTCCCTTTTAAGAATGAGACAAACTCTAGGTACCCATTCCATTTTTATTGTAATTTTTACTACATATAATTAAATATTCCTTTATAACGTATGATAATAATCAATATCCCTCCGAGTAGGTGTAGTTCATCATTCACCTGTTTTCTGTAATACAACTCATATGACAGATTCTATAGAAAGTGTAAGACCAAATAAAGAACTGAAAATGCTCTATTCCTTGGATTAGTTTCAGTAATGACTTGATTTACTGCATTTCAGCTAAGGATAGTTAATAAACAATTTTGTTGATGATAGCTTTCAATTCCTACGAAAGAGTGTATGTATGGGATTCTGTGTTTTTAAGTATTTGGGGAAGAATTTTATCTACCGGAGTTTTCAAATTTAAGAAAAATTTCAGCATTAAGGAAACAATAGATATCTCAAAGCTTTTTTATAAGTTATTAATTTAGTTATGAAACTTTATAATCATATACATTAAAATAGAACAAAATAAAACACATTATGGTTTTAAATAGTTTTTATTTAAATTCGAGGCTTTTAATTTGTAATATGCTGCAAAAATTTGCATTCCACAGAATCTCAAAAGTTAATTTAGAATAGATTTTAAGAGCTGTAAAACTATGAAAAATTTTCTTAAAACTATAAATAAAATTAAAAAAGCTAATGTTTGAAAATAAAGACCTTTTTAATGTTTTTTATACGTTTTATAAATTATAATAATAGTTTAAGGGATATTAAGGAAACTTCTGAGATATTATAAACCTTAAGGAATTTCATACTTTAGAGGAATTTTGGAGCATGAAAGAGTTATTACAAAGACAAAAGAGCAGTTGTGTCTTTAAAAGTGTAGATGGTCAAATTCCTTACCTGAAACTTATATAGAAGTGAAAAGACATTTAATTTGAGGAGTTTTAAAGGATACTTTGTGTGACCTGTTTTGACCTATCACAACATCTTATAAACGTAGTAGAATTGTAAAAAAAATGTGATTTAATTAAGACTAGTTCGAGTTTTATAAAATTATGATATTATCCTGTCAATGGTGTACACTAATTATGTTAATATGCAATAAAACAATGAAAAAACAAAATATAAACTTGTACTAATCAAAAGTTAATCATTAAGTTACTCATTTATTTAAAGGACAGACAAATACCTATGTTAGAATAAAAAAAACTTGAAACTTGGATTGATTCTATTCTTTAAATGCTCATTTAAAGAATAGAATCAGTCCAAAATCATTAAAAGTAATATAATCGGATGCATAATTTTCATATTTCTTTCTTTTAACTGATGTTACATAACAAACAAGGAACAAACAAGGAAACAAACAAGGAAATACTAGTAAAGATAGGAAAGTAATTTTGATTTTTGTTTTCAGAATAAAGTTATTTTAAAACTGGGTTATTTTAAAAGCAATAACTCTTCTGAGATGCACTTTCTTCCAAGGCCATCAAAGCCTTGAGTTTTTGACACTTTACGCTAATTTTTTCAGACATAAGATGAATAAAACTCAATTCAATTTTTAGCCATTATTGTGTTTAAACTCATGATTACACGTCGTATATTTTTTTTCAATTTGTGTACTTATATTTCTAGTTCGTTATTCATTTCCTGCTTTATTGACAATTAACTCTTCCAATATCGGTCATCCCTGCAGGGTTCATAGCATATTAAACCAAAAAGATTGGAGCCAACTTTGTCTATCAACCTGCCAAAAGGTGGTAACCCTAGAAAGCTACGAAACATCACTTAATTCTAAATTCACAGGAATATTTAAGCAGCTGCAGAATAGAATCCAAAGTTTACATAAAAATCTTTGCATCAAACAGTTTTACAATGCCAATACAATTTCTTGGTTTCACTGACCTCTCTGTCTTCGTAGATATTTTGAAAAAGTGTTTTAATAGATTGAAAAAAAGCGTTTGTCCTTAATGAAAAGTTAGTTATTTTAGCTGAGATTATATGTCATTTTCGCTTAAATTTATATCTCTCTATTTTATTTTATTTCAGAACAAACTACTCTCTTAAGATCTGGCTAGTAGCTTCTCCTCTGTTGGAGGGTAATACCTCCAACAGTAACACCATTCAGGTAACACTGTGATCGTCTGTGGATAAAAATAGATTATACAACACAATGACAAAACCCTTGAACACAGGTATACAATTAACTACAATTCAACTAAAAATATACTTATGTCAAGGGTAAATTATTTCAAAGGTACTTGGTAAAAAATATTTGTTACTATAATTTTACTTTATTAAACAGAAGGAATAAAGGATTTCTTTGTTGTAATACCAATATTAGAGTCTTTGCGGAAGAAAATCGTGTTTCTCCGATATTTTAAAGGCCTTGGAGACAGCTTACACTTCTTTCTCTCTATTTAAGACCTTCTAAACTTTGAATTACTTGACCTGATGTCATAGGTAGTAAGAATCATTTCTAAACTTTTTTTCCGTCAGCTTTTCCAATTGTTAATTTACAATATGCTTTGACTATTCATCAAGTGAATAATAGGAATTGTGTTAAAAATATTATTTCTCAGTATTTTCTTAGAAACAGTTGTTAGGGAGAGTGGCATTTAGAAAGAGAACCTGTAGAAACATCTCAAGTTTTTTTCACCATTCAGTGATCCAGTAATCATTGAAAGCTCTGTTTTTAAAATACAGCCCAATTAACATAGTAATAGAATCCTGTACTTTTATAATATAATTAACTGAATAGATCAAGCCGTGAGCATTTTAAAACTCACTTTGCATATTATACGGTTAATTTCTTCTTTACACAGTACGTTTATTTTTACAAATAAATCGAAAAATACCTTGAAGACTTTTACTTTTTATAAAAGCATCTAACCTTAACTAGTTTAGAAAATTATCGGAGATCTTTTCAAAATATATACGAATCTTTATAAAGCAAAGCCTACATTGTGAACTTGACAGATAAGTTGATTAGTCCCTTCAAGGGAAATTTAAAATAATATTATTTGAAATCAATGTAGAACAGAACAGCATTCTTAACATAAAGCACTGAAGTTTCACAACCTCAAAAATAATATTAGTGGTTCAGAAATAAAAATTATTTAGAAATCAATCGTGTAATGTATTAAGTCGGTATAACATGAAGGGATTCGTTTTAAATTCCCTTTCTTTTAAAACTTTCTATAGACTAGAAAACTTGTAATGTGAAAATTGAGATTAAAGAAACAAAATCCTAATTTGTTTGCCTAATGCTTAGTAGTGTAGAATGCAGCCTTTTGAAGGTATCTATTTACATGTTAATAATGTCTTAAAAAACCATGACGAAATGATGCAACAAAATTTTTAATAATAGCTTTTTACTATTTTTTACTATTAGTATTTAAATGACGTATATTATTAAAATCTTAATTATACAGATAATATCTATCCATATAAGAAATTATATTAACTAGAACAAATAATTTTTACCATTGTATTATTACCCATGGCTTTTTTTAATGTATACACAAAATTGGTTTTGTATCAGTATGTTATGTAATTATCGAATATTTCGCAAAACCTTAGTGAAGTATTCGATAATTGGTCTTCTTTCCGTAGCTTTATGGATACTGACTTTCTCTCTGTCCTGGAATATCAATACTAATCCTTACAAATCCTAATATGGAAAATAATCCGTTTGGTAAATAAAAGATGATTAATCGAAAGATCTTAACAGAAACTAATTCCGCTGCCTGTTAGAAGATTGCGCTTAGAAACAAAAGCTAATGAGATACATTTATTAATCAAATCTGTAAAGAAAGAAGAAAAAAAAATAATGTATCTTTCAAACATTTGAATCATAATTAAGTAAACCATTAAAATTTTATCTGTCTCACTTGTATAGTTCACATTAACATTTGAAAGCCTGTAACATTTAATGTAAACATTATGGAATGTGGTTTATCGTATATAGTTATATATATATATATATATATATATATATATATATATATATATATATATATATATATATATATATATATATATATATATATATATATATATATATATATATATATATATATATATATATATATATGCTTTTAACGAACTGACTACGGTTTCAGCGAGTAATTTTTTAATTTTTGTTATTCATAAAATATCTATATTTTTCCATCTCTCCATCGCATCTAATCCTCTCTTGGAAAATTTCTTTAACATTTCGATGACATTTGAATGTTAATGCAGGTGAAATATGTAAAGGCAACGGCAATGATAATAAAGAAATTTTAGAATTTCAAGCTGAACCGCTTCCAACATATTCAATGGTTTGTGAGTGCACAAAAGCTCTTCGAAGCTATAGGTAAAAATATCGATATTTTTTGTGCCATAAATCTTCTCTGAAGAACAATAACACAAAGAGACTAAGTGTATAATATATAGATATAAAACTGTCTCATTTCATATCATTTGAATTATGCTCCTGCATGACATACATAACGAGAGCCTAAAAACTTTGCAGAAATATGCCATAAAAGAAATAGTAATCCCCCAAGACCTGATTACTTCATAATTAACACTAGAACCCCAGGAGGTGTCCTGTTGAGTCATTTTGAGTCACTATTTTGAATTATCGTTACAGATTTTTTTTTCAGATAATAATAACAGAAATAATATAATTTTTATAAATACATTTATGAGGATAAATCTTAAAAATATATTTTAGTGAGTATTATCTTGTTTTATTTCTGTTATTACTAAATATGAACAATGAGTAGTGTCTGGTGGGGTAAAATGGGTATTTTTTATAATTTACTGAAAAGACACATCATAATTTTAACAATTATATTTTAGCTTTATAATATATTTTTAGACATTTGTTGGCCACATTTATTTTCCTTAAGAAGTTTTATATTTTGCATCTGTCAACATAGGTTGCCTTGTCTGCAAATCAGGAATAAATTCTTCTTTACTAAGGTCTTAAAAACTTTCAAAAAAGTAATATTTTATTTCTGTTATGGTCAATATTTTTTCAAGAATCAACTGCAAGGTTTTCTCAACAACAGTTTTTAAAAACAGGCAAGAAATATTTTAAATATTTTATGTTTAATGATTGTTTTTGTATGATGGGGGAAAATGGGTATCGGTTAAACTTAACAATTTATTATAAATTTCAAAAACTTTTAGGTGCAATGATTAAAAACAGCCCTTTAATTATTAGTGTAAATAATATTACATGGTATTTTTAAAGTTTAATTGCTGTGGTACAGGGTAAATTAATACAATACTAGTGAAATTGAACTTGTAAGCCTAAAAATACATGTGTTTACATGGTTGTTTTGTACATCTGCGAACGAAATTTCTTTCCACTTTTCACTGTGTGCAAAATATAAATTTATACGAAACTTGAACCAAGGGTGAACCGCCTGGTGCATGATATGGCTGCACAGAGTCAGGTTGAACGCATGATACAATGTTTGCATTTTAGATGGGACATTTTCTAGAACAAGTAGAACACGTGGAAAAACCCATTCTTTTGATATTCTATGGTCAGTTGACATATGAGACAGTAAAACAAGTGATGGACAATAGAATCACTATTCACTGCCTCCCGTGAAACCCAAGGCATGCCCCGTAACCTTTGGATGTCGACGTATTTGCCCCTATGAAGTGTGTCTGGAGAAAAATGTGGTTGAAGATGTGGTACACGGTGAGCTGTCTTTAAAAAGCCCCCAAAGACACATTCCCTAATCTGCTGAAACAGTTATTTGACACTGAAGGAAAAAAGCTTGTTAAACACGAAATAGTGTTAACTGAAAAAGATGTAAATTAACTGTAAACAGTGTTGCACAGACTTCAACAACAGTTATTATATAATCTCCTTCTATGCTAACTTATAATTCAACCTCGTCAAACTTTGGTTTTTCTTCTACATATAAAGATTTAAAAAAGGCCATCCTTACAACAATTTCCCAACTGTAGTTCTAAAGGGGGGAAAAGCAGGTACAAACGAAGACCGGAGAAGTGATGACTGTTTCTGATGTAGCAGAACGTAGCTCAACTGAATAACCATGACCATTACAGTTTTGCAATATAAATTGTAATTATATCACATACAAATATTGTGGTAGCTAAAAATTAGAGTTTTAATTATATTTTGCATAATTAATTGAATTTTTTTAATTAATACCCATTTTACACCACCTCTGGAGTAAAATGTCTATCAAAAACTAAAAATTTGCAATTTAAGAAAATGTGTAAAACTATTTTAACAACAATGGTAATGAATCCATTGTATGAGTATTTAAAAAAAATTGCTTGTTTATAGTTTTTTTTTAAGTGAAAAAGAGTGCGGAATGAAAAATCACGCTTTATTACCCATTTTACTCCACTAGACTCTATTACATTATTTTTCTATTACTACTTATTTTTTTGGGGAAAATTCCTTTAACATTCCGAAGTCACTCTAAAGTTATTGCAGAGGAAAAAATAATTAAAATGACGATGATAATGAGAAAAATAATCTCAAGCTAATATGTCCTCAACGTATACAATATTTTATGAATGCACAGAAACACTTAGAAAACATAGGAACAAATGACGATTTTTATCAGTTCATGAATTTCCTCTAATGAACAGTAACAAAAAACAGATAATCTAAAAAATTACAAAGGAAATTAACTAATTCTCCTGTACAGAAATAAAATGTAAATTTACGAATTAGTTTTTACGAGCACTCGTATATATTGAACAAATATCGCGGCCTCTTCATGCTAATTATAATTAAGTTCGACTGTAATTGGTCAAAAGGTTTACCAGAACACATTAAAATAATCAAATGAAGGGTACCAAATTAAGGTGCATAAGGTGTGTATTTGTAGTAATTTTGCAGTTGTTAAGTGCTTCCGTGTGTGCATATAATAAAATAAAATGCTCAAAAATTATTTTTATTTAATAAATATTTAGTTTAAAGGGAAGACGGGGCCTTAAAAATTTAAATATCCATTATAACACATAATATTCAATTCATAATAAAATACGAAACTTTATTATAAAATTAATTATAGCCCTCTGACTAATTAGCGATTTCAAGAACTATATTTTTAAAAATAACACTGATAATAAAAGAAATATAAAAGAATAATAATAGAAAAATTCACTAAAAGAAAAAAATAAGATTTGAAATATGCCTGTTGG
>CM063498.1:141753516-141808516 GCA_032207245.1 Pardosa pseudoannulata | reverse complement strand
TAAAGAAACTTTACAAACAATCCAAAACATAATATAACTTGTTTAAAAGCTACTTTTAGTAATAACAACAGAAAATTAGAAGATTATATGATATTTATAACACAAGGAATATTTTAAAATCAATATAAAATATTTAAATTTTCAAGTAATTATTTTGTATTAACAAAACTTAATGCTGATTTATTTTATTAATATTTCTATGTATATGTACGTAAGTTCCTTAACTTTAAGTTATTAATTTACAAAGAACTTTGTAAAGTTCAGCGTTATCTTGAGAGGGCTGTGGAGATTATAAAATATTTTTGTGAATTATTCATTCAGAGTTATGGGAGTTTGTATACATATACTCAGAAATAGAACTAAATTGATCTTATTAATTTAATCAAATACTTTAAATTCAATTTCAAGTGTCCAAATTCTTAATTCCGCCTAGTTCTTTCATACATTATTACAATTTTTACAAAACCTTACATTCTCACATAAATTAAACCAAACAATTCTAGTATACATTAATATACATTTAAACACCCACTTTTTAATTTCAACTTCATCTACATTTATATAAATCAATTTAATTTTAGAAAATTTTTCGTGACGTTTCAACAAACTATTTTTTATTTTTTACAATAAACCATTTATATTACCACACTGCAGATAATAACATACCCAAGTATTAATTCCATTTATACAATTTGCTTCTAAGTTTGAAACCATCTCTTACTATCAGTTGATTCTGACTACCAACATAACCGTTGTAGAAACGTTAATATTATTACAGGTGACACGATCTCTAGGATACACTTGAGAATATCTGACGTATCTAGGACTCTAAAACAATGTTCTGTAAGATCTCTAAAATATACGTATTTATTCAATGGATCTAAATGAGGGCAATCCTTTGGTCAATCAATTTTCTGTATATCTTCAATTTCCAGATACTCATCCTCTACAAGAGCATTGTGTGGCTGTACATATGGACAAGGATAACTTAATCACTGGATCTCCGCTAACTGAACCTCTATTAAATATGTGGATCACAGGTCATCCATTCATCATACTACCACCGCTACAAACGCGCAGGAATATCGAAACTGTACCTTTAACCCACCCATCAGAAAAAGATACTCATAATGCTATAAGAATTAAAATTTGTCCCTATCTCTTTATATATCAATGATTGTCGAAAATCGTCGCTGAAACTGAAATGAATAGGTAAAAAGGGCTTTACTATATCAATGAAGTATCTAGTCTGTGTGTTCTACAAACCGCAAAAGTAATATGGGCTGTAGCATTCAAGACTCAAGACACATCTGCATTAAGTCATGTGACCACAGTGAAGCAGGTAACCTGTAGTCATATTGCTATAAGGAACCGTGAGCAATGTAGCCCGCTGTCTGTTTTCAATTTCTGTTCGAATGCAATAAAATATACCTGTTGTAAGTCAGGCAGTTCTTTTTTTTTTTTTTTTGGCTTACCTCCACCAATCTTATTTACAACTTTATCTGTCTTTCTGAAGGCCTTTTAATCTCCTAAAAAAGCTTTTTTTATAAATTCTAAACTCTTGGAAGAAAAGCACCATAGTAAGCTACACTATAAGTTTGACAATTATTTTCTCACAAGTAAAGTCATCCTGATGTTTCCTTGTAGCCATACTGCGAGAACAATCACTCACTTTCAATCGCAGAAAAATGCCTGTAAATGTTCATCTTTTAATGTAAATGTTCTTCTTTAAATGTTCTTCTTTTTCATTTTTTCTTTTTAAGTTGTTTTGTATTACGCTCGCCAAGCGTTTAGCATTCTCTAAATGTGTAAGACATCATGGTGGGGATATTTTCCCCCGGATGGCATTTCGTTGTACTGATGGTAAAACCTTTTTACAACTCTTGTTTGTAAAAACAAGTCCCTACGACTCTTGTTTGTAGTGAGTGATTGTTCTCGCCATACTGCAAGAACTATCATTCACTTTCAATCGCAGAAAAATGCCTGTAAATGTTCTTCTTTAAATGTTCTTCTTTTTCATTTCTTCTTTTTAAGTTGTTTTGTATTACGCTCTCCAAGCGTTTAGCATTCTCTAATGTGTAAGACATCATGGTGGTGATATTTTCCCCCGGATGGCATTTCGTTGTACTGATGGTAAAACATTTTTACAAAAAATTCATTTCTGTAGATTCATTATTTAAATTTTACACACTAGTGTAGAAATCATTTTAATGTTATTTATTGAATCACTTTTTAAACGTAATATATTTTCAGACTTATTAAAAATAAAGTTAAAGAAAACAGAAGAAGAAGTATTTTAAGACAAAAAGGCAAACTGATAACAAAGTTATAAAACATGCCAGAAAATTTCACTGTTAAAAATATATAAATAAATAACTTTCTTACAGGTAAAACACAAATTGTCATCCTTGGAAAAATAATTATTAATCTTTTTGTATTGTAAAAGCTATTTACTGCTTCAAAATAACTATAGATTGATATTTTTACACATTTCGTAATTAGCATTTTGAATACTGCTTAAAGTAATAATTCGTCTCCTGAGAAAACAATTACGAAAGGAAATGCAAATGATGTGAGTTTCTATTTTTTATGAATATATTGTACTTTTAAAATTTACAAAACTAACTTCTTCGAAGAATTCAAAACTCGAATATATAAATGTTTTATGCAAAATTATTTTTTTTCATTAGGCAGTTTTATTTTTGTTAAACTCTTTTAAATATTCAAGATGTTAACCAAAGATTAGTCTACCTAATCAGCAGCAAAGTTCTCCTGTGACCTCTAAAATATTACATACAATAGTTTTAGAAGCACTAATGTATGCAGATTAAAGAGGAGCTATGCACTCCTGGGAAAACCCTTTACTTTCTATTAAACTGGCTTTCAGGGTAATTGATGAAACTGTTGAAACGTGCGGTTTAGTTCCTTTAATATATTCAACCTTATTAATTAAGCTATGTGAAAAATACTAAGTATCACTCCATTTTATATGAATCTAGTAAATTATTCCTTCTGAAGAACTGTACTTAAAGAAATAGAAATATAAAGCGCTCAACTAGTTTTTAATTTCATATCTACTTTAATATTTAAGTATTTAAAATTAGAATTTCGTAGGTGCTAGGATTTATCAAAAGTTACTTTTCCCATAATATGGTCACATCCAGTTTATTGTATAATGCTTCTGACAACCAAAAATTTATTAATTCGAATAAAATTCAGCTGTAAAGTAAGTATCTAAGTTGATGTATGCTAAATTATATAAATACCATACCCAAGAAAAAGAAAATTACAAACTCCGCTTAAACTACGAGTAAAATTTTCTATTCTGAGAACGTCTGAATTGTTTGAAGATTTAAAATATAAACACTTATTTGAAGTACTGAAGCTAATATATTTTTAAATAATGCTCCTTAGATGTAGGATTACCTATTTTTTATTAAATATCTAAAATAAACTTGGCTAAAATAGGATCAAAATCCACGTTAAATTGTTGAAACGTGCGGTTTAGTTCCTTCAATATATTCAGCCTTATTAAATAAGTCATGTGAAAAATACTAAGTATTATTCACATAGCTTAATATCTAATTATTACTGAGGCAAAGCATAAGCAATTAAAAACTTCTATTTATAAACCTATATACAAAAATGTCTATTTTCAATAAAAAGATTAAATGTGACATTCGTACCATGGAGCAATTTCATGCAACGTCACGAACTCCTGTAATGCCCTTCCAATTCATTTGCATGTTTACGACAGCCAATAGGCAAACAATAAGCTGTCCATCCCTTTTAAACAAGAGTTAGAATTGTTATAAGTTGAGATGTACCCTGCTGGGTGAAATCACCTTATAGTAATAAAAGTAAAATATTGTTTCATTAACTGTACTTTATGAGAATTGAGACATTTTCGGTAACGTAATGAAAATAAAAGGAATTCTTGTGAAAAAAAAATAATCTATGAATCCCCACTATTTTTCAAGGAATAAAACCCTCAACTAATAAAATTATATTTATATATAGTACTATGGATTTAACACTGTGATAGACCTAAAACGTATTCTAAATAAAATACAATGCATTTATAACTTAAGGCAAACACTACATTCTTTTCTTTATGTACATTTCACAAGGAATCTAATAGCAACCGTTAACAATTCTTTTATGAAATCAATAGGTAAATTTTAAATTTTCTATTTCTTATAAAATTGTGTAACTATGTTTATTTTAAACAAAATTATATGTATATACACGTACTTTAACGCATTATACTTATCGAATAAAAGATAACACTTTAAAGATAACTTATGTTTATAATTTATGTTTAAAAAAGTTTAAAAATTGTATTACTTTTAAATTTGTATGAAAATTTAATACGTTTTACATTGTTGGTTAAATTTTAGAAATTTTGAAAAGAATACACATTTTTTAAAATTTTGAATGATTGGCATCAATCACAAAACCTATATTTCCTGATCTCTAGATAGCTATTATAAACTTAAAATAAGCCGAAAATAAATAGTTTAAAGTAACAAGGGACGTTGAATTTAAATTTTTGAAATTTTCAATTTTTAACGAAATGTTTTTACTGGGGGTATATAATATTGTTACATGAAACATGTAAGACATCTATTAGAAAAGAAGTTTTGATAAAATACTCGACTATTTCTAAATAATTGAGTTTTTCAACAATATCCCTTAAAAATATTTCTACTTCACAGCATACAAATCAATTTCTTTCATTTTTTCATTTTATTTATAGAATTTATATAGAAATAAAACTGGACATCAATTTTTACTTAAGCTATATGTTTTTTAAGACTGTTATCTAAAATTATACAACGTTTTCGAAATTATTTTGCCGTTTAATGGTATTAAATCATATGCAGCACAAAACATACAGTGCAAAACAGTGCAATACAGTGTTGAAAAACATACCGAGTTTAATAGGAAACACGTTAATAGAAAAACTTTAAAATTTTGATTAAGAAATATATAAAAGTAAAGAATATGCAACACTTCAAAATTACTAATAAAAACAAAAATCATCAAACTGGAAAATATTATATTTAGAAGTTTAAAATAATGGTGTAAAACAGGGGTGGCCAAGCTCCTTGATAGTTCGAGACATTTTTCAAAATTTGAAATTTTTAACGAGCTGCAATTAAATACGTATTTAAAAGGTATGCAAAAAAGGTATTAAAAATTTTTCTTTACAGAAAATTTTTCTTTTTGAAAGTTCTTAGTCCTTAATCTTTTCAAGGAAATTTTTTAATTGTCGATTATTTTTTGTTTTGGTGCGAATGTAATTTACAATGTGTTACACTATTTTCATAACATCAATATATTTTAAATATTTTGTAACGAGATGTTCTCGGTGAATTATGCTGTGAATCGGTACGAATTTTGGAATTTGAGAATCATCTTTTAAAAGCTCAATAAGACCGATTTTTTTACCCAGGATTGCCGGAGCTTCATCAGTTGTAATAATTTCTTTAATTTATAATAACACAAAAATGAAAGTTGACTTCGGGTAAATAAATAATCCTATATAAAAATCCTACATAAAATCCTATATATAAATCCCATATATAATTCCTAGGAGCCATAAATAATCTTTCAGAGAGCCACATGTGGCTCAGGAGCCACAGATGGGCCACCTGGTGTTTAGAAAAAAACTCTTTTTAGTAAAGTAATCATATTCAAAAAATGGCTTATAATGAAGCATTTACTCAACTCGATTTTTTTTTAAATTCTTTCAAATATTTGGTCAAAATCTATCATTCTATAAGTCGCTTCTCCCCTTAACACAATGTGAAGTTGCTGTTAAATTATTAGCACATGATAAGTGTTTCAGATAGACAAATCCTAAACATTTCACAATACTAAGATTTTGGAATTTTTTTAATATTCCATTAGCGTTTACCGCATAGAACTCCTACTAATTACAACATCGCGTGATACTGGAAGTAAATAACACTGCTTCAGAGGAGAAATGAATTAGGAAATGGAAAATTTAGGGGAAACTTGAATTTTTAGAATCCAACAGTTGGACTGCAAATGGAAAAATATGCCAACTATATGTTAGAAAACATTCGGTTTCTTTAATGTTATTCGCAGTGTTCTCACTGTTAAATATACTGAGTGAAAACAACATCTGGTCGTCGAATGAATAAACATTATGGTAGCTTTATATTTTATTGATGGAAAAATCAATGTTGTATTGTTTTAGAACACGAAAGAAACAAATATTTCCCATTCCTATGTTTATCAACAATGCGTAACCCTTTAAAAGACACGATAAATACATATTGGGATTTATTAAATTATCGTATAAATTTTATCTATGAGATTTATGGTAAAATTTGCATTCTTTTTATGGTTGGGAGAGGAATTACGAAACCATCCATGAAAATATTTTTTCAAACATTTGGAGAACAGCAAATAACTATCATAAAAATGGCGTAATAAATAAATATCTAATGAGTTTAAAAGAATTGTTTAGGTGAAAGTTTTTATTTAGTAATACATGGAAAAAATTGAATTTCAAACATTTCGAGAACAAAAAATAACTATCATAAAAATGGCGTAATAAATAAATATCTAATTAGTTTAAAAGTGTTGTTTAGGTGAAAGTTTTTATTTAGTAATACATGAAAAAAATTGAATTTCAAACATTTCGAGAACAAAAAATAACTATCATAAAAATGGCGTAATAAATAAATATCTAATTAGTTTAAAAGTGTTGTTTAGGTGAAAGTTTTTATTTAGTAATACATGAAAAAAATTGAATTTCAAACATTTCAAACAATATTTTTTCAAACATTTGGAGAACAACAAATAACTATCATAAAAATGGCATAATAAATAAATATCTAATGAGTTTAAAAGTGTTGTTTAGGTGAAAGTTTTTATTTAGTAATACATGAAAAAAATTGAATTTCAAACATTTCAAACAATATTTTTTCAAACATTTGGAAAACAAGAAATAACTATCATAAAAATGGCGTAATAAATAAATATCTAATTAGTTTAAAAGTGTTGTTTAGGTGAAAGTTTTTATTTAGTAATACATGGGAAAAATTGAATTTCAAACATTTCGAGAACAACAAATAACTATCATAAAAATGGCATAATAAATAAATATCTAATGAGTTTAAAAGTGTTGTTTAGGTGAAAGTTTTTATTTAGTAATACATGGGAAAAGTTGAATTTCACACTTTTCCACATTTAAATGCGTATATTTCAAAGACAAAAAATAATTATTTCCTCTTTATTTGCAACTTTTACCTAGCCTTACTATACAGGCTGTCCAAAAACAACCCCATAAATTGCGATCCATAGTTTACGAGAAAAATACGAAAAACAATTTCACTGCAGGGGCAAAAAGAAACACGTTATTAGACATATCAACAACAGTACTTGCATATCTTTGTAGATGATAATGTTTAAAACGTTCGCCACACATATCGCGTCATGCATGGGCGCGCACCATGCAGTACGGTCAAGTCGCCGTTCAACTGGTGTTTAAAAGGCTACATCTTGAAGCTACAAATAGTCTTCGTATGATGGCCATGTATTCCGTTCGTGACTATTGTGACATGTACCTGATGTATGGTCGATGTAATGGAAATGCCTTACGAACTGTTAGGGAGTATGCCCATGCATATACTGCTGTTGATATGTTTAATAAAGTGTTTTTTCTTTAATCGGAAGTGACGTCATACTTTGTTTTTCGTATTTTTCTTGTAAACTATGGATCGTACAGGAAATCTTCTTGGGGAAATTTTTATGTACTCTCAACGAAGAATCTAGCTGTGCAGAGTTTATGCGGTCGTTTTGTGACACCGTGTATTTCGCATATCTCTCTGTTTCTCTCAAGAAAACTTTATTTAAGTCAATGAAAATTTTGGTGCATTTTCATTAACTATGTATTATTTTAAAAGATATCAGTAGTCAGATATCAAAAACGACCGCATAAACTCTGCACAGCTAGATTTATCGTTGGGAGTATATAAAAACTGCCCAAATGAGCTTTGCTGTACCATCCATAGTTTACGAGAAAAATACGGAAAACAAAGTATGACTTTACTGTTGGTACAAAAAAAAACACTTTATTTGACATATCAACAACAGTATTTGCATATCTTTCCAGACGATAATGTTTAAAACGTTCGACGAGCATATCGCTTCATGCATGCGCACGCGCCATAGAATGACATTAAGCCGAAGTTGAACTGGTATTTAAAAGCTGCATCTTGCAACTACCCGGAGTCTTCGTATGGTGTCATGTATTCCGTTCGTGACTACTAAGACATGTACTTGATGTACAGCCGATGTAATGGAAATGCCTTACGAACTGTTAGGGAGTATGCCCGTGCATATACTGCTGCTGATATGTTCCATAAAGTGTTTTTTCTTTAATCGGAAGTGACGTCATACTTTGATTTTCATATTTTTCTCGTAAACTATGTATCATACAGGAACGCTTCTTTGGGTAGTGTTTATGTACTCCCAACAAGGAATCTAGTTGTGCAGAGTTTATGCAGTCGTTTGGAGACACCTTGTATTTCACATATCTCTCTCACACAAGAAAACGTTCTTTAAGTAAGTCAATGAAAATGTTGGTACATTTCCTCAACTATGTATTATTTTAAAAGTTACCATGAGAACTTAGAAAGAGAAGTTACATTTTTCATATGGAGGAATTTTTAGGAAATTTCAGTAGTGGTTTTCTTTTTAAAATCCTAACAGTGAAACTGAACTTTTCTTTGTTTCATTTTCTCGTGTTGCCATTTCCGAAAATAACCATTTCCCCTTAAATTAGCGTCATCAATTTTTCCATTCGATTTCATCTCAGTGGATTGGTCATGAGTGAAATTATATTCCTCATTATCTGGCTATTCATCCTTTTTGTTGAAAATTTCTTTACCCGAAGGAGCAGTATCATTTATAGTAACGGACGGTTTCGACACCAAGGCGTTTAAAAACTTATTCGTTTTACTTTGGCGAATTTTATCTTTTTGGATTGGCACTACTCAGCATTCATTCAGAATGGAAAATGAATTCAGACTTAATTTTGAACATTATTGCGATCAAACGTAATTATTTCATTTTAAGACTCTAATATTTGAGGATATACTCTTTTAAGTTACTTTAAAAATATATACATTTTATTAGTGTATTTCATTTTTGATTGCATAAAATAGTCAATTGTGTAATTTTTCTTTTATTAATAGGTAGATTAAAACCAAAAATGCACTATTGTCTTGTATTAATCATATTTAATAAAGGTATAGTAAAATCAATAATACAACATACAGATTTCGGTTTTTTTAAGAATGTATGAATAATTTCAATAAATTATAAAATTTTTATAACTCTTAAAATTTAATATATATTATATAATTAATAGTTAGTTATGCTTTAAATGATAATAGGTATTCTTGAAAATGATTTTGAACATTTTTAGAGGAAAATACTTGTGCTACTTCTTTATGATTTTTAAATTCTTATGCATCTGCCTATAAACCTCTCAGTTATAGCATTTCTACATTAGAATGGTTGTAACGCAGTATAACAATATTATTTAAAAGTTGTTTCTCTACTCACAAACTGTAACAGAAATGCACGCATAGGGTTACTACTGGTTCGAGGATTTCAGAACTTTGTACAGGATAAAACTATGTTTGATTCGATAAACCAGAAATCTTTAAATATTATGCAAATACTTATATAAAAATTATACAAATATTTGAGAGATGTATATAGCATTCAACTCGTAAAATATCATTAAATAATCCATCCGACTTTACTGTAAAGAAAAATGTACCCCATTTATCGCAAAAAGAATAAATATTTCTAAAAAACATTACGTTACATTATAGTCTTGAAGAAAATTTAATTTAAATTAGAAGTATTGAGTAACAATTCAAAGTGATATGGAAACTGCAATATATATGAAATGTGCAGTTATTTTTGGTTTAAATTTCAAGAATTCAACATATTTATAGACAAGTAGAAGTACAACGAAACTATTACGAACAAGTCACAAACCTAAATGGGAACTTTGAAAATAATATTCATACATTCTGTAGATAATATATATGTGTATATACTGAACAATAATACGCTTTATATTAAGTAATATTATTTTAATTTTATGGATCGCAATGTAACATAAAATTTAAAAAATCTTCTAAATACACTGTCCTATATTCTTATTGCAATCAATAAAAAGGGAATAAACTCATAATTTTGTACTAGTTCAATCTTAAATATCTCACAAATTTTCATGCGATTTTATTCCTTTTTGAAAAATTTTATGATTAATCACAACACACATTTCAAGCATCCACCAAGACTTCATTGAAACGTGTGAGGCCATTTAAGTTACCAACGTATTCTTAAATGTCTTTCAACGTGAATAAACAAGAAGTGCTTGACTGTGAATGCTGGTGTTCGCCTAGTAAGCCTTTTAAGCTAGTGTAAATCTTTACAGGCCGAATCGTGGAATATGTGCTAAATGTTGCGCATTGCATCTTTACGCCTACTTAGTCTTTGGAGTTTGGGGTCATAACAGAATCCATTTTCACATTTTCACCACCTGAGTGCTCTCTATTCTGTTTATACAACCTTCTTACTTATCAGTTCATCCAATTTAATTGAGAGTTTACAATTGTATAATGTTGACAGGGGGTATATGTCTGTGGGGGGAGAAGGAGACAGAGAATGGGAGAGACGACTACATTGAAATACATTGCAACTGAAGTTCTGCTTGTTTGATGTCCCGTGTTTATTAGTGGCCGCGACAGAGCAGTCAGAAATTATCTTCACACAAGACACTCCTGCAACTGTAAAATGATAGGTTCCCTGACATTTATCACTCACACATTCATCCTTGGATGTAGACACATTGTCTACAGCCAAAGATATTGCTTAACTATTGTAAACAGTGAATATTTTAAGAAAAAATAGTAACATTATTATTTGATAGTTACTTTCTTGCTGTAAAACGATAGTTTGCCAATAAAATTAAACATCACAAAAGCTGTTGAAGTGCAATATTTTTTTAATAAATTCTACTAAATAATCTTTTTTTAATAATTCTACTTTTTTAATTAATTCCTGCGTCTGCCCCATTAGAATGTAAAATTTATTTGGTTCTTAAACTGTGAATGGCAATTAACAACCTTTAACTCTTTTTAGGGGTGGGTAGTAGTTCAACTTACGTTGCATCCCAATCTCATTACTCATTCAACAAATCACTGACTATTGTTGATCCAATTAACATGTCTTTTTAATGGATGAAAACTAATTCAATTAAGCAAATGAGTTATTCCTTTCTCTCCATAAGTGAAGACTTTCATACCCTATCCTAATTTCCTAACCTCGACCTTGAAAGTAAGAATTTAGAACAGTTGATTGAGTCGTATGTCAAATAAACAGTCCGCTGCAAAGGAAAATGGTGCACTGTTATCAAGGAGTTACGCATATCTATTTTAATGTATAAATAATACATTTGTTTTAATCTACGGGATTTTCATAAGTTAATGATAATTGTAATTATAAAATGCTAATATGTCGTACAGAATTTTTATAATTTATATTGAAAACCAGCATAAAATATAAGCTTAAATATATCATTTCTCATTCTACGATTAAGATTTTACTTTTAATGGTTCAAAAAAAGTAAATTGTAAAACAAACTATCAATTAGAAATCATATTATAGGTAATAGGACTAAGCAAATTTTTATTTTTGTCGATGATATCGTTTTGATGACTAGAAGTATCTTTTGAAATGTTTAATGAATAAATAAGAGAAACCACCATTTTTGGTTTGGAAAATCAATATAAAAAAGACTAAATTATTGAAAATGAATTGCAAAGAAACTGATAGAGTTACTGAACTAAAGGTAAAGGATGAGATAAAGTGTGAAAATTCAATACTTGAGGTTAGTTGTCTTCAAAAATAATATCATGCAAGTAATTCAATAAACGTCAAATGCAGGAAATCGCAGCTTTTATTTCACTTAAAAAACTACAGGAGTTCGTGGATTCGAATCCAACCGAGAAATGAATCGTAGCTAGAAATTGGCTTTAAGCAGTAGTTTTCATAGCCCTCGTATTGAGAATGTTTAAAAAAATCGAAATTGCTTATCTCTGGAAGTTTTATCTATCTTAAGTTTGCGGAAGGTGAAATACGAGAGATAGTACTCATAGTATGAATCTCATTTAAAAGCAAGTGAAGTTGTTAATAATGGGTGTAACAAAGTTACTTCTACAAAGCGTGAAACTATAGCGAAAGTGATGCGAGTTTTCATATTGGTAAAGGGTATAACAGTGTTAGCTATTCTAGTAACGCTGTCCAACTGACAATATTCATAAAAAGAGCAAGGAAGAGGAAGTGTGCAGCATAAAATCGCAGTTCTATCATTTTCTTTTACAATAGAACCATGTAACATATCTTCGATCGAGTACGGTCCCTTTGGCATGAAGGCAATTAGCATTGTTATTTCCACAAACTTTATGAATGAAGGTATCTGAAGTCTGTCCTCCAAATTTATGAAGTAGTGCCTGGATGGATAGAGGCATCCATTCAAAGCGAATAAAGTTTATCTTCTCCTAAACTATCGATAATTCTAAAAAATTTGTTTAAATATGGTTCATATACAGCAAAAATACTGTCGTCTTTAAAACGTTCGAAACCCTTTTTTGATCAAGAGTTTAATGCCATTATTTCAAGCCCTATTTTCGTTAAGAGCAGGGGATTATTATCCATTTATCACTTAATAAAGAGGTAAAATAACACCTAGCATTGTGACGTCATTCCTTTAAACATTCATTTACATTTCATATTTTAAACTATAAATATCGTCTACACTATTTTAATAATTTTTCACTGTAGATATTCTAAAGATTTTCTTATATTTGGCTTAAAAAGATAGGTACATACGAAATTTTTAAATTTAATCATCGATTATTTTTGGTTGCAATGAAATTTTACCACCGGTATTAACTATAAATTATTTTCACAAAAGTCTAGGAGTCTATTTCACGGATTCATGCATATCTAGCATTTAGATTATATAATCTTTGAAAATTAAGAAGTTTGTTCGTTTGTGTGTTTGTTATTATACATAACCACACGATTTGAGTAAATGAATTCAATGTGATTCTAAACTGCATTACAATAGACTCTAGAGGAGTATGACGATAAATAAATTATTGAGAGTGAACCAGATATCTCAGAAAAAACAAACCATTTTTACCTGGCATTGGCCTAATTAGTATTGTTATTACTTATTATCACCTTTATTTATATTCGAAATAAAAAATAATCATCAGGAGGAATTAATTCTCATTGTTATATCTCACTTACACGTGCGGCTGGCATAGACGATCAGTCGGTTTTCACCTCAACAAACGGGAAAGAAAGATCTTTGGAGCCATATTTGGACTTATCAGAGAGGAAGGTGTTTAGAGAAGATGTTACATTCATAAAATTCAAGAACTGTTTAAAGAAAAAGATATAATTAACTACATAAAATCAAAGGAAACGACATGACGTGGACATGTTAAGAAAGTGGATGTCAGTAAACAAACAAAGAAGTTCTTAAAAAGGCAGTGCTAAAGTTAAAGTAAATAGGATAGATCAAGATAAAAATGGATTAATGAGGTGCGGAATAGTTTAAACACATTGAAAATAACAAAGTGGAAAAAAAAGATAACAGAAAAATGGCTTGGAATCATATTGTTAGAGAAGTCATGTATCCAACACGAATTCTAGCTCCAAGAAGTTAATACAGCTGTTAAATTTTAAATAAATTTATAAACTTATTATTAATGATATATTGAAACGATTTTATTGATAAAACAATTTTAAAATTCAACCATATAGATTCTTTCAATGAAAAATTATTACCTTCAGTTAAGCCAGAATAATGAGCTTTTATAATCACATACAAACAATAACCGTAATCTCTGAAAATAGAACTTCATTAACTTGTTTCCAACATGGCTCCTTGCCTATAAATGGTTTGCAATAAATCAGTTGCTATCATTATCCGAAACTAGCCTATATATCAGTTCGATCACTACATTAATTCTATCGATCTATTAATCCTACCACTCTATCTGTGTACCTTGAGTGAATATATTACAAATGTTAACAAATTATCTTTGATGGAATATAATTAATAAAGGGTCTATTAATAAAAGCTGAAACCCAATATACTGATTTGATATTAAATGGAAAGTCAATAATTTATCGAATACACAAATGTAACGTATGACTGAACAGCATCAATCTCATGAATGTATAACGTAATCTTATACACGCCTACATCCTTAATTCTCAAAGTGTTCAGTAAATATATTTATATGTACACATACATAAAATTGTATTTATATATATATATATATATATATATATATATATATATATATATATATATATATATATATATATATATATATATATATATATGTGTGTGTGTGTGTGTGTGTGTGTGTGTGTGTGTGTGTGTGTAATATTAAAATCCCTTATTTACGTATTTTAATATTAATTTAATAACTTTTGTTCATAAAGTAAGTTCGGGGTTTGCGCAGTAATTCTGATTTTTCCCTCTAAACAAGCTATAGACTTAATTCAGCCTCTGTCTGTACTACTTTAGCCAATAGTTAGCACGTTCTCTTTAAACATGGGTATTTTTATCACGTGATCAATTGTGCTTTGGGATTATTCGTAATCTTTTTATCTGAGGAATCCCTACTTAAAAAGCATATGTGCGGTATCACATTGTCTATGTGCTCGAGGTTGTAAAAGTGTTTGCCTGTTGTATGGATTTCACGTTTCTTACCAGAAATAAACTGTGTTGTGATTTTGAATGAGTATATATATATATATATATGCATACATACGTACATGCATATATATATATATATATATATATATATATATATATATATACATATATATATATATATATATATATATATATATATATATATATATATCCTCTTTCCCCCTATTATTCATTCAAATGTATTTTCCCAGCCATAAAATATTTTATCTAAAGGAGTGTTCACGAATAAAAATTTTTCGCAGTCTCTCAAAACTAACTCTGAAATAAATGAAAATTTATTTTCCCTTTATCACATTTTCTTGGTGTGGCCGGTTCAGTTTTCAATGATATATATTCCTTTTTACTGTTGAGAGTGCTGACTAAACTATTTTCTCTGGGAAAGAATTCATCTCCGAGTCTCGCTGTCAGGTCTAACCCTGTAATCCACACATATTTTCATGATAATTCTGTCTTCAGCTTTTGAAATAGTAACATGTCGTCTCTTAGCTCAATAAAAATTTAAGTTCCCCTGTGAACTCTTCGTGTCCTTTTTAATGGAATTGCCCGACTGCATACAGGTCTAGCTGCTTACATATCTGTTTGCCCAGTAGCCCGGGGAAGTAAAATCAATAGGGGCTACTATTTATATATTGCAACAGTCGGATTAAATTGCGTTGGTTTCCTGTTGCGTTCATTTAACCTCTAAGACCAAAGTAGACTATAAAAAGCCTATTTGAGGCGTAAACACCCATACAACCATGATCTATATCTAGCAGCAACCAGGGTCTAAAAAAATTGAAAATCGAAAATAATAACCTAATAAGACTATTTCTATAGGGCAGCAGTAAAGTAAGAGAGCTTAGACATTATCGAGCTTAGATTTATCTCAGCTATTGGTGTCTTTGAGACTTAATTGATATTATTTTAACTAATTGCTGGGACTCTTTTGGGCCAGTAAATGGGGGGTCAGTACAATATGATTTGGGTCACAGATTTAGTGCTCTTATGAGCCGACCCACCCTAAATCTAAATCTAAGACATTCGTGAAATACAAAATTAAATTTTCGATTAATTTTGTGATGTTTACTTACATAGAAACTCCTTTATCTATAACTGGACTAATTTACCATAAATTGTTCCTATTTCGAGATCTTTTAATTGCTCCAACAATAAACCCTTTCAGTATTCTAGTTTAAAAAAAATTATATTCTTTATAATACATTACTGGAATTGACTAACATTGAAATAGGTAATCGAGAAATATTTTACAAATGAAATCATAGTAAATAAATGTTACTTACAAGTCTTGATATCAGTTCTGTACTCTGAAGCAAAGGTTAATACGTATACCTGTCGTAATCTGTCTATCTGTCAAGAATACATCCTTCAGAGCATTCACTTTCAACTTTAGATTTAGAATAGAAAATAAATTCAGAAAGAATGCAAATTTAGAACTTAGGCTTTTAAAGTGATATTTTTAAGTTTGTTTCAACCATTTGAGTGCTATTTTGTGTCTTTCTGAATAAACTTTACCACTGATTTAAACCAGATCAGAAATTACTTTCAGTCATTTATTACTTATTACCCATACACATAAATATATGGGAGTTGAGGGGTGCTTGTATAAAAAACATTTAAATTCATTTTTAGTCAACATTTCTAATACACAAAAATACTTTAGTAAATATGACTTAATTGGTTTAATTATAAATATCTTTTATCATGAATGGAAATTAGATCTTAACAGACGTTTACTCATATGCTAGAAAAACGATGTTTGCATCTGCTTATTGAGATTAATTTTATTTCAGTTTATAAATTAAAAAGTACGTTGAAATCAGATAACGCATTTAGATCTAAAACAAACAAATCAAATAATATTTTACATTTTTATTGCAACATGGAATTTTCGACGTCACTTTAGGGAACTATTTATCACAAAATCAAGAATTTCCTTTAGAAAGTTGATAGAGATTTTATAAGAATAGAAGTGAACCCTAAATGATTGATGATTTTATTCTGGAAAAATTCTGATAAATTAATTTGTTTTCGATACTTAGGGAAATTATTTTCTCTCATATACGACCTTTTTTCTATTTCCCCCATTCATTTCGAGGTGTATCAATATTCAGATTTTTAGCTTTAAAAATATGGACAAATATTTATTGTAATTCCAAATATGTATAAATTCAATACGCTGTCATCTTCGTGTGCTATGTATCAATTCGTGCTTTCTATTAACTTATCCGATTTCGGATATTGATGAATTACGTATCCATTTATCCTCATATGATTTAAATTCCTTCTCATTTAACTCTTAAGATCATGATTTTCTTATAACCTGTGTCAAGATGCATCATATTTTGTTGAAAAACTCCAACTCTTTGTTAAGAGGGCAATATAATTAGCAGAATTCTAAATACAATGTTTCCTGTGATATAATTCTAAAGTATTTATTCTATTTCTTAGGTTAATAACTCATAATGAAATACTTATTAAATTTCTTTCTTTCCAACGAAATAGACCAGTGTGATTGGTAACTGTTTCTGTCTTTTATTAAACTACAGGGAGGAATTAAAATAATTTCGAAACTTTTAAAAGCTCTTCAGGGAAAGATAACTTCTTTCCTAACGTATTCAGCATGTATCAGCAATCGTTCTAGTGTTTCGTTGTTCGTGTCATACTGAGGTTCTTTTGTTAAAAACGTATTAAAAATATCAGTCCCTTAAAGCTATTAAAATAGTGATTATAATATCTGATTTATAATATAAATAAAAACTTGTTGATAACAATATTATATTTATAAGGATATGGTAACCTTTTATGAAGTTACAAAGTCAAAAGGACCCTCACTGTGAAGGTTAACAAGTTGACCGCCAAATAACTCGTAAATTGCGTTCTTTTCTAGGATGCCAGCTACAAGTTATCTCGTACTATGTTTATTTGCTATTTTTGTGCAGGTATGAATAAACTCGTAGTATATTAGTGCTAATATCAGTAGATAGCTTCTAGGAAAAAAATAAAAAAAACAATAAACAGAAAATTTATTAAAAAACGAACAAAAAGTATAATTAGATTTTCAAATAATATAATGTTATTAAAATCAAATTGCCATATTAGGCCATATTTCTGAAAATTGCCGTAACATTCAACGTGTTAAATACAAAAATCAGCATACATGTGTTAAATTTATTAATTGTGTTATTCTGTTTCATGTAAGACTTTTAAGATGTAAGATAATTGGCGATCATAGTGGCACTTTTCCGTCACGCAGCAACAAACCTTTCCCTGGTTTTTTTTTATGTAGTAACATACGGTGGTCGCCACAATTCAGAGTATTTAAATATTAGAGTATTGATGGTTTTAAAACGGTGATCAAAATTGCAATTGACAGTTAGAGAAGAGTCACATTCTTAGCTTAAAGCAACATTTATTATTTTTTGCCACTTGCTGACTTTGTCTAAACTTATTGTACCTAGACATCACGCCAAAAAAATTGGCTAAAAAAAGCATAATTTTTCTCCAAAAAAATGCGGAGGAACTCTCCTAAAAATATCGACCAAATGATCCACACTCAATACCGCGCACAGCGTGGTCAATAGAATAATCCCGCCAGCCGGAAAAAGCAGATTGGTTTGCCAAAATGTAGTGTGAATAGGAGGAAGAAAACCTAGGAATTTATGGCACCAAGCAATGCTCCAAACTGAACAATGGTGAATGACGGGGAGAGCAAAACGGCAAACCACGGATGGTCAGCATGGTAAAGTTGAAGGTGACTTGGACATGGACAGGCCCCATTGCATAAAATAAGGTGTCAGGAAGCCGGGCAATTCCTGGTATTCCCTTTTAGATAGAATGCAGTTATACCACAACATAATATTGCAAATGGTCGTATGTGTGTGAATCCGATTTTCACAGATTAAACCACAAAAATACCTGAGAGTTCTTGAAAAATGCTGGTATTCAATCTTTCCAACTGAGACTAAAAACGCATAACTCCCGTAAAGTAGGAAAAAACTGTTCTTAGCAATCCAAACAAAGCAAAATAAAACCGTGTAAAAAACAAATCATCTGTGTTCTTTCATAGTTATCTTTATGTTTTCCTGTTATTTACACTCACTTATCTTGTTTTCTTCGTATTTCTCTTAATGATTTCTAGTAAATTTCACATATTGAAAAGTTTTTGAATTCTTTGAAGAAATTATTCTACGTCGTGAAAAGCAACAGCAGTTTAAAATATTCAAATTTGTGGGTCAAAATTGGTTTTCCGTCATTAATGATACTAGCATATAGCCCGTAATATGACGGATCAGTAAAATTTTTTACTTTCCTGAATTGTAAAGTACCTATGATGCAGGTAAAAAAATGGCTTGTTATTGGGGCTGAGAATTATCTGGGTACAAGTCAATAATATTTGCTTATCTTAATACTCCATAAAGGTTTCCCAATACTGTGAATGAAGTTTAGAATCAGCTGAAATCATTTAGAAAGATAATTCAAAGTTTTCATAGATACTTCGAAATTTATCGTTAGATTTTTTTCCACAGTAATTAATGGAAGCTTACTTGCCACAGTGGATAATGATAGTTTCAAATTTAGGAATGAAAACTATCATTTTCCACTACACCCTGGAAGGTAGATAGACCTCGTTGTGCATAACAGGTTTAAAACCGTTTCATTGCGCTCCAAACCAAATCGATGATTAAATTTTAAATTTTCAGGCAGACAGACTTTGTTGTTAAAGCGGATGATAAAATTTTCATTTTCAGTGAACAAAAAAATAATTGATGGTTAAATTTTAAATTAAGAAAGATATGTTCCTAAATCTATTATTAAACCCAAATATGAAAGAAAAAATGTTAATTTATATGTAATACCTAAGTTCAGTGATAAAACGTATGAAAATAATGCAGACGATATTTAAATAATTTAAAATAAGATATGATTAAATGAAATGGTTAAAGGATTGAAGTAATGATGCTATAAAAAATGTTACTTTTACCTATTTATTATGTGATAAACTGAAAACTTCAATCGGCTGCTCTTAACCGGGGAAAATAAGCCTTCAAATAATGGTATTAAACACTCGAAAAATTGAAGAAGTGGATTTCGAACGTTTTAAAAACGATATTATTTTTTTGCTGTGAAATAAAGCGTATTTATTTTAGAATCAGATGGGTAGAAGAAGAAAAACTTCACTAGCTTTGAATTTTGCTAACCCTAACTCATCAAGAATTCAATATGGAAGCCTCATCCATTCCAGGTCTACCCCTTCAGATATTCGAGGACAGACGGACAGATAACTTAGGATATTATTATATAGGGGATGAGTTCTATCAAAACTTTTGCTGTCTTTTTTTCATAGAACTAATTTTGAAAAGAAAGATTTTTCATCAGCTATTTTATATTAAACTTAAGGTCGCTATCAATGATCACAAGTTTAATTAAATTACGTTAATTAAAACTAACAAAATTGTTTTGGATTGGGAAAGATAGTATAATTTGAAATTAAAACTCATTTACAGTTTAACAAAATGGATTTTAATCGCTCCAATAATATGAAAAAAACATTGTTTTATCTGTTTTGTAAACCATTAAAGCTTTTGGAGATAGTTGTATTTGAACTAATGTTGTTTCCTTCAATTTTTACTGAAAATACTTTAATTTCAAAAAGATATGCTGCCAGAAATATTAATTTTCAAAAGTTATCACACTGAGAGTTCGTCTTTTCTAAAAGTACATTAATTTAAGGAAGTGAAAAGGTTTGAAATTACTTTTCCAGGAAATCCCTCATTCAACATTTTTAACCTCTAGTAAAATGAAGTAATTCCAAAAAAGGATTTATGTGAAATTAGAAAAGAGTTCTTAAACATTTTGCCATATATTTCCTTTTTTAGTATAGTTTTACAGGGTGGGCTTTCTCTTAGCACTGACACCTGTTAAATAAGTTACTTTTAGACTCCTTTTTCTTATAATGTGATTGAAAAATTAGACTTTGCATTTTCTGTCTGGTGTAAATTTAAAAACATAGAAAAAATAATACCTTTAAGTAAATAATATCTAGAAAGAATACTCATACAGTTAATAGTAAATAATGAAATAAGTATAATTATATATAATTATTAAAAATAGTTAAGATAGTATTAAAAAATACGACTTGGAAAGGCATGAAATTAGTAAAATAAAAATTATTTATTCATTTCCTTTAAATACTTTTTATTTTAATTGTGTTTCAATAAAAACAGAAGAAGAATGAAAATTATGAGACTTATTCTTCTAAAAGAGTTACACTAGAGTCGTATCTGTTAGATTTTAACATTTTTTTTCTTTATGAATTTTTCTTCAGTTGCATCACTTGAAATAACTTATATCTATCTAATATAATTGGAAAAGTTGAAGAAATCAAATTTTCTATTAAATAAAGCAACATTCTAACCTACGCTATTTCTTAAGTTTAAAAATTGTCATTGAGAGCAAACATATAATGTTAATATGTTAACATGGATAACATTTAAAAAAAATCCCTTGTGTGTGAGCAGATTTTCCGGAATACCCTTGATAAACAACTTTTTCTTCCTAAATATATACTCCATTTTTAAATAAATTTATCAAATATATATATATATATATATATATATATATATATATATATATATATATATATATATATATACCAGTGTGTGTGTATGTGTCATAATAAAATCAATTATTTATATATTCTAGTATTAATTTGATAACTTCTGTTCAAAATTACTTTTGGGTTTGAGCGGTAATTCTGATTTTTCCCTCAGGACATGCTATAGACTTAAACCAGTCTCGGTCTGTACTTCTTTGACCAATAGTAAATGCTTTCTATTTAGACATGGGTATTTTTGTCACATGATCAAATGTGCTTGGGGATTATTCGTAGTTTTTTTACCTGAGAAATTCCCAGTGAAAAAGTGTGTGTGCACGATGTTCTAAAAGTTTTTTGGACTGTTGTATTGGTTTGATGTATCGTCACAACAAATAAAATGTATTGTGCTTTTTGATGAATCTCGCACATATTTCATATATATATGATTTTAAGTCACACTTTAAAAGAATTAGATAAATCTCAAAATGTTTAATAATAAACAATATGTGAATGTTTAAAAAAATCAAAATTTAGCAGGCTATAAATATTAAATGCGATTAAATAGTATGGTGCTTTATCAGTACCATGAAAGATCAACAATCCTCCACACAGCAAGTAGAGTCCCTCATACCTGAATCACAACTTTGATCTAATTCGTGTTTATGCTTTTATTAACACCAATAACATCTTTGAATACTTTACAATGCATGTATGTATTCAAAAATAATAAAGAAGAATCAATACATTATACTTTAAATGACGAATATAAAGTATTCGGACATCAAAAGTTGAATTAAAGTATAAAATGTATGTTATTATACCAGTATTGTACAAAATCAACAAATCTCCCTAAAAAAGGAAAGTTTCTCATACCAAAATAACAACTTAGAGCTAATTTGCATTTATGATTTTTTTCACACCAAGAACGTCTTTGAATTCTTTACAAAAGAGTATATGCATGCAAAAATGTCAATGAATTATCAATATGCAACTGGTTAAACAAACACAATAAACTAAAATAACATCAAATGTTTAATGATGGTTGAATTGTATGACCTCTAGTACAGAGCAAAATTAACAAACCTCCTTAAAACAAAAAGAGGTCATAATACGAAACCACAATGCGGTGCATTTATTTGACACCAAGAACGTCTTTGACTGCTTTAGAGAGCATATATGTATGCAAAAATGTCAATGAATAAGCAATATATAATTGGTTAAACAAACACAATAAACTAATCTAAAATCAAATATTTAATGATGATTGAATTGTATAACCACTAGTACAGAGATAAAGGAACAAACCTCCATAAAACAAGAATAGGTCATCATACGAAACCACAATCTGTGTTTTTATTTGACACCAAGAGCATCTTTGAATGCTTTACAAAGCAAATATGGATGCAAAAATATCAATGAATAAGAAATATGTAATTGCTTAAACAAACACAATAAACCAAAATAACATCAAATGTTTAATGATGATTGAATTATATGACCACTACAGTATATAGTAAAATGAACAAACCTCCATAAAACAAGACGTCATCAAGCGAAAACACAATGATGTGCTTTTATTTGACACCAAGAGCGCCTTTGAATGTTTTACCAAGGATAGATGGATGAGAAATTTTTAATGAGAAAAGCGATATGTGAATAGTAAAAAGAAAATTAAAACCTAGCTGTATATTATATATTATAGGACTGTGAAAAATGAACAACCACCATCATACCGAAATCAGGATTCTGAGTTAACAGATGTTAACGCTTTTCTTAAACACCAAGAACCTATGCAGAAAAAGCTAATCCTTTGAATCCCCGTTAAAAAAATATATATATTAATAAGAGAGAAGAAGATACACGCTTGCTATTTTATTTCAAGCAGAGGTAAATCGAGAAAGTAATGGCATTTTAAAAGATGTAACTCCTAAAATAATATTCTAAAAGATATAAGCCTTTGTATAATGATACTGTAGCCATAAACATACTTATATAGCTCCCGTCGAATGCCATATTTAATCTATTACTCATTTATTGAATGTAAGATAAACAAAATATTCTATTATTATTTATTAATTAATAACTCTGCTATTATATAACTAAGATTAATAAACTAAGATAGATAAAATTAAAATTTTCTAAATAAGACAATGTGCTAAATTTTAGTTATTCCTTACAGTTTTTTTTAAACAAATTCTTTTATGAGAAAGCATTACAGATGCATTATACTAATAATTACTTAAAATTATATACAATGTTAATATCCAGCTATGTTCATAGTTTATCACCTTTTAATAAGACCTACAACAGCGTTTTAGAAAATCCTTTCATGGATTTTCATTTATCCGAAATGCGTCCAGGAAAATCAGCCCGACACTGATGACCCGTAATTTGTGCCTAGTAATACTTGTAACCATTACATTAATAGCGCATTTACGAAGGTAATGTTGGTATAAAATACCTTAATGTAAGAGATACGTATTACTTAGCAGTCTTAATCATTTTTCACTTCCTCTCTCGTATTACAAATAGTACCAGTATAATTATTAAGGCAACAGTGGACGTTCAGCTTGTCAAAATGTAACTGAAAATTGGATATTTATACGTCATTAAATTGTGAAATATGACTAATCCCCTATATAATAATAGCCTAAGGTGTCTGTCGGCGAATTTTTGAAGCGGTTGTACCTGGAATGGATTCCTCGGCTAAGGGCAGGCGATTAAATTTATCAATTTATTCACGTAATAAATAGGTAAAAATAACATTTTTTTTCTAGCATTATGACGTCATTCCTTTAACCATCTCATATAATCATTTCTTGTTTTAAATTATTTAAATATCGCGTGCATTATTTTCATACGTTTTATCGCTGAACTTACATATTAAGCAAATAATTTTCTTTTATATTTGACTTAAATAATAGATTAAGTATATAAGTGATAATTTTAAATTCAATCATCGATTATATTTTGTTGTAATGAAAATTTTATCATCGGTATTAACAATAAATTCTTTTCATATAAGTCGAGGACTACTAAATATCTAACTTTTAATTTATATATATTTGGAAATTAAGAAGTTTGTTTGTTTGTTTGTTATACATAACCACATGGTTTGACTAAATGAATTCCATGTGATTCTAAACTGCATTACAGGATCGGGAGACTCTAGAGGAGTACGACGATAAATAAACTATTGAGAGTGAACCAGATAATTCTCAGCCAAAAAACAAACCATTTTATTACCTGCCTCATTGGGTACTTAACAGTTCTGGAATATTAAAAATTTTACTGATCCCGTCATATGATGGGCTATATGACTAATAATCAGAATGAAAGAGCGTGTTTTAATATTCATACCTTTGTAATTAGTGTAGTTATTACCCCAAACAGACAATTCAGTTATTGCTAATAACTACTTTAAAGCATTTTTAAAACAAATAAATTTGAATTTTATAAATTTTTAAAAGATTATAGAGTTATGTCTAATAATTATATACCTTCGAAAGATATCGGCAATTTACTTTGAAAGGTATAAAGTAAATGCTAGGTGAAATCAACATATTTCTAGCAGAAAAAAATATACTTTGTAAAATTAAAAGAATCCTAAGACTTACTTTGTATAAGAAAATATGTATTTCAATTACTATCAATTTGAGCTGCGGTAGTTCAGTCGGTAAAGGCAGCGATCTGGTAAATGAAAGGTTGAGGGTTCGTGGCTTAAGCCGGTCTAAGATCCGCCATGTTCGTTAACCCTTTAAAGGTCACTAAAATAAATTCATGGGAATTTAATGTAATTTGTTTATAAATGTTATCTATAAGCCTTGTATATGTAAAATATATAAAAGTTTTTTACATTCCTTAAAAGGGTTTGCCTTAGAGGATAACCAAATTAGGGTTTGAGAAGTGGTTTAACTGACTAACCCCTACCCTTGTACAGCTTTAACATTATGCCTTTTTAAAAGTTTAGCTATACTGGAAGAACAATAAATGATAATCCTTAAACTGGTATAATAAATAAATAGCTTAACAACTTAAAAGTGTTGTTTGTACAGATACTTTTATTTGAGGTCATAAGTAAGATAAACTGAATCTCACTTCTCAAGTACAGAAAGTTTAAATACATATATTTCAATAGAAAAAGAAATAAATAAGTTAAACGTGGAACTATCATCAGTTGTATATTTAAAATATCAAAAATATAATATGTATAAAGTGTATAATATGTATATATAAAATGTATAATATATGTAAAATATATAAAATATATAATGTATTTTTAATATATAAATTGTATAATATGTATATATAAATATATATAATACATATACATATATATATATATATATATATATATATATATATATATGTATATGTATTATATATATTTATATATACATAATATACAATTTATATATTAAAAATATATATATATATATATATGTATATATATATATATATATATATATATATATATATATATATATATATATATATATATATATATATATATATATATATATATATATATATATATAAATATGTATATATATATATATTATATATATATATATATATATATATATATATATATATATATGTATATATATATATATATATATATATATATATATATAATATGTATATATATATATATGTATAATATGTATATATATATGTATAATATGTATATATAAATATATATATATATATATATATATATATATATATATATATATATATATATATATATATATATATATATATATATATATATATATATATATATATATATATATATATATATATATATATATATATATATATATATATATATATATATATATATATACATATATATATATATACATATATATATATATATATATATATATATATATATAATCGAAAACTCATCAATGTCTCCAAAAAGTTTTTTTTTTAATTGCAAAAGCTCTTGATTCTACATCATTGGCTTCCATATATCACAGATGTATGAGATTGGAGCCGTAAATAATTATAAAAAGATAAAGTAAAGTAATCCAAAAAGTAAAGTTTAAAAAAAAAGATGTTTAATAGGTGGTTTTGCTACGAAACCATTGTCCGTTAAAGGGTTAAAGGTGACTGGGGCACGTAAAATATGTTCGTGGCCACAATGTCCTGCAAGTTCTCAAACGATACCTCTGGGGTGGCAGGCCAAGCGTGTTGGTTTTGTGCTTGGTCCCTTCTTCTAAATTACGAGTACGCACCGGGTGTAATGTTACTCGCGTCAGTAACATAACTTAAGCTACACGTGCTACCCCGGTGGTGCTTAATGGGTAACAACTTCACAGCCTTGTATTAGCATAAAGGTAGTGCCTTACTGCCAGCTGCATTGGAAAAAAATATCAATTTCTTTTTACTGTTTCCAGAAGAGGTCTATGATAAATAAATTGTAATCTAAGGTCTAAAATGAATATTAGTAATAAACCTAACCCAATTACACGCAAAAGAGATGCTCATGAACCATTTTTAGATATGTTTCTTTTGAAACAATTAATTAAAAACTTATATTATTAAAAATTTACTTTGATGTTGAAGACAATTTCACAGATATGTTAAAAATAACATTTTAAATTTTCAAGCAACTTGGTCAAAAAAAAGAAATAAATTAATTTTAAAAGTTATGTCCCCGTAATAAAAGTATAATAATTTTGTAAATAATAAGAGCGTAAAGACTTTTTAACTTATGTAACATATTATGGAAAGCAAAAGTTGCTATTTTGCAAATTTACTAGAAAATAAGCATTAAGTTTTAAATTTCTAAACCTTTTTTAATAGCTTTAAAATGTAATAGCATCTCTTCCTTTATTTACTAAAATATACCTAATTGCCAAACAGCTTTTTTTTTGTTTGTAAAAAGAATTCAACAGATATGAGCTGTTTTCTTTGAAAGCAGTGTGAGTTTATTTTGATAAATAAATTAGTTAATGATAGAAATGAATACAATGTACTATAAACTTTCTATAAAAATAAGTTTTATATAAAATTACTAGTGTTACATAAAAGTATAAAACTAGTGTAATACCAATTTCCATATTTTCTAAATTTTTCAAATTCAAAATCTTAACTCTCCGAGTGGAACACCTCGAGGAAAAAAGGTCTAAGTACGCTAAACGTACTGTGTCAGTGACCAAAACATTCTATTTTTTATTCACCCTTTGTCGACTAGAATGGAATACTTGAAACCTACCCTCGTTATTGTCCCTTTACTTCAAGTTATAAATATTGATATAAATAGATGTTATAGATTGTTAATTTTTAATACACATAAAGCTCGTCAAGTTTCGAAGATCATCACATAAGAAACAATGGATTCTAAAAGTACAAATAGAATATTTCTTGAGAGACTTATTTATATTTTGTTATGAAAGTCATCAAAGATATTCAAGTGGTGCAATTAGAGATACATTTGTTACCGCAAACGAAACACTTCGAAATCGATTTACAAAGACATGAAAAGCTGTCAACGTCTTTGTGCGTCAGGGGCTACGGGTGCATCTCTCATTAAATATCAGTCAAAGAGGGGTGGAGTTCCTAAACAATCGACCTGATCCTCCTACTACAAAACTCCATGGAGGAAAACGCTGGCAAAAATATACATTACATCCATTTTCAGAGCGTTTTTGAAGGTTGAAAATTGTACGTTTTGAAGACGTCATCGGTTTGGTAGAATTTTACGTGCGAACTGCTTAGAGGGTTAAATACCTCCATACAAAATAAAATATACTTACACCACTTTCAAACAAAACGGCTCATATGTCCCTAATGAAAAATGGTCAGATTTTTTTTTTTTTGTATGTTTGTTTGGAGTGTTGCGGTCTACTTTTTGCAACACGAGAGCTAATCAGACCGGGACCTACAGCTTAAAGCCGATTCCGAACGGCTATGAACATCCATGCCACTGTGGGATTCGAACCCACGAACTCCGGTACCGAAGGCCAGCACACTAACCAATCGGCCATCGTTCGTCAAAAAATGATCAGGAGAGCAAAAATTTATTTCCCCCAATTTTTCTGCAAAATTGCTGTTTATTATTGTATGGATTTGAAATTAAATTTAAAAAATTAATTTGGAATTGTTATTCTGTACACCTAATATAAGTGGGACTTTTCCATTTTTTAAATTGATATTTTTGAATATTTGTGTATAATTTTTTGTTCTCTTATTTCATGTGGCAAAACAAATACCTCTATTTCTCAAAAATTGAAAGATTTAAAGAATTGAAAAAGCCACTTTATTCCAATTTGATTTTGGGATAAAGACCTCCATTCGGAAACAAAACTTGTTATTGCTTCCATTTTCGTATTTTTACATGCACTATATCTTCGCTATTACTTCAAAAATGATTTTTCCGCACAACAATTTGACTTAAACTAATCTGTAAAAAAATCTTAATTATGCTAACCAACAAAAATTTAAATTTATGACAAAATAATATTTATTATTAATGTAAAGTTTTGTTTTAAATACAAAAGTAATATTGAAATTTTATCAAACACTCGTTAGAAAATAAGAATAACTATTAAAAACAAAAGAATATTTCAATGCTATCTTTATTTCAGTAAAGGTTCATTAACACAATTAAGTGAGTTTTTATCAAGTTTATATAAAAACTAGACTACTCCACAGCGATGTGTGTTTTAAAGCTGTAAATCCAAAAGTTGTAAAATGTTTTTAAATAAATTATAAATTCAATCAGTTTGATGCCAAAATTAGGAAAAAATATTTTAGAAATACTTGATACCACGCAAGCAGTCATAGTTAATGTTATTAGATTAAATTAAAATTCTCATATCGCCTGTATGGGAATTCGATACTGTGACTTCTCTTCCTGAAGCCTGTTGTGCTGACCACTGCGCTACAGATACGTTGGCAATGAAGGGTTTCATGTGGCATTATAATAATCTCAATAACCTCGCAAGTCAGGATTTTTAATAAGAAAAATTTCTATAGGATCAAATTGTGAATCTAAACTACTCGAATCAACTTAATTACATATACAAAATTTCATCAAAATCAGTCCAGCCGTTTAGGAGGAGCTTTATTACATACACAAGGACAGAAGGATTTTATATACAGGATGGCCATAATTAAACTGACAGTCCTTACAGTGTTCTGTAGCGTGATCTATTTGCGAGAATGACGCCACATTTTGTAGGAAGATTAAACAAGACGGGGGACGAAGGTTTGGTTTTGGTTTGGTTTGGTTTGGAGCGCTACGGTCCTGCACACGAGGGCTAAAAAAAAAATTCCGAACGGCTACGAACATCCATGCCAGAGTGGGATTCGAACCAACGAACTCTTCTACCGACGATCAGCGCTCTAACCAATCGGCCAGAGTTCGGCACGGGGGACGAAAGATTCCTCGAAAAAACAAATTAGTTCCAAAGTCACCGCTAGGGGAATATTTGGCGCTGTGTAATAAAAAATAGAATGTTAACAAATGCAAATCAATACGGAAATTTATTTCTTAATTGTACCAATGAATGTAACATGAAATTTTAATAAAGAACTTCTTCTTCTGCTCATCGTACGTGATATTGCAGATCACGAGACTTTATCAGTGTTTATGTAGATTTTACGCTTTTTTAAAAGTGTTTCTATATTGCACTTGAACTAATTTAGAAACTGTGCATGATAAAAGGTAATTTTATTCCGTATTCATTTGCATTTATTAACACTCTATTTTCTATAACACAACGCCAAATATTCCCCTAGTGGTGACTTTTGGAACTAATTTGTTTTTTTTGTGGTATCCTTCGTCCACCGTCTTGTTTAATCTTCCTACAAAATGTGGCGTCATTCTCGCACATAGATCGCGCTACAGAACACTCTGATCACTGTCAGTTTAATTTTGGCCCCCCGGTATAAAAGGATGAAATATAAAGATGGACTACGTGTGGAGTGTAAAGCATAGTAAACTGACATCTCAAAAGGAAATAGTTTCATAGTTTAGTCAGAATCTCCTACATGCATTCATCCTAATCTCAAAATAGTTCATAAGTAAGCATAGCATTTTACTTAAGTTATATCCACTACTTATTACTTACTCGTATTATCTGAATCTCAAATTTTACACATTTCTAAAATAATATTTGACTGTACAAGCAAATTCAGTAAGTAATTCAGATCAAGGAGGCCATATTCTTCTAACATTGTTAAAATTCAAACATTAATTTTCACACAGACAATTTTTTTATTCAAGTTGAATAATTGAAATAGTTTCCAATATTCTGAGACTGTAGGGCCTACCTTGTCTGCCAATTAGTGAGAGAATATAGATAATGAATACCAGTAAAAGGATTTTCCTAATTAAATTATTCAATTTTGCTTGATAAGATAGAATGTCACACAATTTCTAAATTAAATTGCTTAAACACTTTTATTTCATCTTCTTCTACTGAAGTTGAGCACTTCCGTTTGTCAAAAAGACTAATTAGCTTTAAGAATACCTTGCTTCTACTTTTTTAGAAAATGATTTTATAAGGCTTACTCCAGGAAAACAATTTATGCATTTATTTAGTGTTATATTTTTTCTTTTACTTATAGAAATTGTAATCAAATATAAATGATTTATAAATTCAGGCAATAATCAAAGAAATTTAAATAAAACAGTAACTAAATTTAAGTACTTTTTTAAAAGTAAACTAAAACTATAATGAAATTTAAGTACTTTTATAAACGTAAAATAAAACTATAATTAAATTTAATCACTTTTATAAAAGTAAAATAAAACGATTTTAAAATTTATAGTTATAATATATAGATATTAATGTGCATGTATACACACATGGGTTTTGGTTTATGTAATACACATGGGTAATGAGTAATTTAGGATGGGTGTTTTAGGATGAAAGGAACGGAGTTAATTTAGGCTTTCTCTCTCACTGGTTTCTGCTGTGAAAAACCAGTACATCTCAATTTATATTTGTATGAACCAACCAATCAGGATTCTTAATAGCCAGTAATAAGGTGGCACTGTTAACGTAGTTTAAGCATCACTAGTTATGTAAAGAGTTTATGTAAGAGGATCTTTGGAGTTTTAGAAATAGCCAAGTTTATACAAAGAACAAAGACAATCGCCAAGTTTTCCAGAAAATGACAGAATCCACGGAAAATTATTTTAAGAAAGACACAATACGTTGGCTAATTTTTAGGGTAAAAAATTAGGTAAAAATAGATTATCCCTCCATTTGAAAAGGCTTGAAGCCGTGAATGTCAACACCAACACTATCCAGACAGTGAGAACATGAAATTTTGTTAGTGGAATGTTGAATTTTTGTTTTGGTCTCTTTCCTTATGTTTCTTTTTTAAAAAGTTAAGCATTTACATATAATAAACTACTTTTTAAATCTTTGTTAACACTTTCATTGAAATTCCATCAGCATGAATGGCAATATATAGATTACAATACAAATTTTATGCTATGTACTTAAATAATTTCGTAACAATATGCTACTTTTCTTGAATTTTTTTAACAGAAATTGATAAAACATAACGATGCCGCATGAGTTAAAAGCTGTTCATGAGTACCAGATTTTGTGGGTTTAAATACTGATAATGACATGTATGTTCGTAGCTGTCCAAATCGGCTTTAAACAAAAGGTTCCTATCTAATAAGGACTCGTGCTAATAAACCATATCACACCAAAGTAATCATCATCCTCATCATGATAATAAGCATGTGTTTATGAATGTATTTAATCAATAAATTTGTATGGCAATACTCTATCGGAGGTCTTTACAGAGTTTGTAAATTAGACACGTCGAAGTTTTCATTGGTTGATCACAAAAATGTATCCTATAGCTTTTTTTTAATTTTACGCTTTCATTGTGGTACATATTATTTATTAGGGTTGCAGAAGATTTAGGATAAAACGTGGCCTTTTAAAGACAAATTTATATAAGGTACACATAATTTTCCTCTCTTTAAAAAATAAACAATGTTTAACAGTTGCTAACCTGTGCTTAAAAAATAATAACTTAGGTGAGGATCATACTTTAATTCTGAAAAAAAATTTTAAAAAAAGATTGAATGGTTATTTTTTGTGCTGTAAACTGTTCTAAATCTTTTCTTCTTTAAATTGCTTTTGAAAGTCATGCACTATGTCCTGGGAATTATCTCTTGAAATGAGACTTTGATATTCTGCTGAATTCCTTAACAAATAATCCGAATCAAATAAGCTCTTTACGACAGGTTCGAATAAACTGCCTTCAGGCCTCTATATAAAAGCTAAAAGGTTTTTTTCAGGTAACTTTCAGGATATACTAAAGAAAATCCAAAAAAGGGGCTTTTATGTAAGTGTTTTCTAAGTTATATTTTTGTAGTCTACATACCTCGATAACAAGTGCCAGAAAATTGTTGGAGTGTTTCTCGTGCATCGTCCACGTATATTCACCCATAGTATAAGATTAATTTATATCAATCTGTTTACTAATTTGTAAATTTTCAATTAACTCTCTAAAGAATTATTTTTGTAAATTGGATCTAACTAAATTTGGTCTTTGGTTCTAACTTTCTGTGGTAAATAGCAATTCAGCCATATATATCCTATCAGAATGTGTCTGTCAAACTTTCAGAAAACTGTTTGTAAACTAACTAAAAATATATTTAAGTGCAAATGGATTATTTTATGTACGAATAACTGAATCAGAAATAAAAAAAATTCTATTGAAATAAAACAAATTAGTAATTAAATTCTTTGCCACTAATTTATTTAAAAAATATTAAAAATGGTAAATATGTTATTAAAATAAAAATTCGAAATATGAAATGAGTAGCATATATATGCGATTGCCTGACAAAAACAAATATTTATCAGCAAATTTTAGGTTAAATGTAGTGCTAAAATAGTGGGATAACCATCTTTACCTGACACTATGGCCCTTACTCTGGACGTTGCGGTTCGTTTCGCACCTTCGTTGGGATGTCATTTTGACGTCAGCCTGAGAACATTATGTGAGCAAATGATCAAGCTGACGTCAAAGTGACGTCACAAACGAAGGTTCGAAACGAACCGCAACGTCCAGAGTAAGCCCCTATATATCATGTTTTCGGCAGATCCCTGTTGTCAGTCAGCAAAAAGCAGTGTGTTATAATAAAATTCTTTAACAATTCAATTTTTCCATCACACAAAAAGATGTATAGAAATCGAATAAAATTGAAACATAGATGCAAAATATTATAAGAAACATAAAAAATGGCTCAACTGTAATCCACAAAGCACAATTGATTACAAGTCAAAATTTAGCTTTTAGAACGCTGTTTTACAGCTGCAATCATGATTAATATACATTGATATATATTATTTAATATGACACAATATAAAAATATTCAGTACAAATAGTCTATAATGATACTGAAGGTATCTACACAATATATTTTTATAGAGAGGTTATAATTGTAAGCAGAATTATTATACACTTATAGATTTAATTACACTTTAATTAAGTGATTTGAAGTATAAGTTGTTCAAGCATAATTGAACACTTCTTAGTATTTTTGGCGCTTTTTATCGGCGCTATCTGCGCCAAATCGAATCTGCTGGATAAAATGTCAAATATTAAAATATTATGGGGATAAAACATAAAAAAAATGTTTTAAAAGGAAAATAAAAAATTAACCGAAAACACTTACTGAGCATTAATAATTATAGGCAATTAATCTCCCAACAGTTTTTATACTTAATAGCTTCAAATTATAAAATATTTAGCCCTATGAACTGTTAGAGAATGGAATTTCAAACCAGTAAGGAACGATATACAAAAGGAAATGATAGAATATGAAATTAGCCGATTGGAATATCTGGTGCAATTGCCACATTCTCCAAAGACAATCAATTTAACTTCCTAAAATTAAAAGTGATAATAATTAGTTGAATTTAATATTAAAAATGGATTACACAAATATAATTGGTTACCAAATTATTATAAATCAAATGAGAGACATGTCAAGATCTCGACATAAAAATTAAATTACAATGCTTAGCGATTTATTTACCCCTTTAAAATTGGAGGATACCATGTTATGATATCAGAAATGAAACATAAAAGAAAAAGAAATTATTTACCTATTCTATACAATCTGGTATAACAAATACTTTTCATGCCAAAGAATTTGGTAAACTAGTTACATACAAATTAATGTGTAATGCTTAGCGTTTTATTTACCCCTCTAAAATTGGAAGGGTACCATGTTCTTACATCAGAAATGGAAGATAAAAGATAAAGAAATTATTAACCTATTCTATACTATCTTGTATAACAAATACTTTTCATGCGAAAGAATTTGGTAAACTAGTTATATGCAAATTACATTGCAATGGTTAGAGATTTATTTACCCCTCTAAAATTGGAGGGGTACCATGTTCTGATATCAGAAATGAAAGATAAAAGAAAAAGAAATTAATAACCTATTCTACACTATCTAGTATAACAAATACTTTTCATGCAAAAGAATTTGGTAAACTAGCTACATACAAATTAACTTGTAATGCTTAGAGATTTATTTACCCCTCTAAAATTGGAAGGGTACCATGTTCTGATATCAGAAATGGAAGATAAAAGAAAAAGAAATTCTTAACCTATTCTATACTATCTAGTGTAACAAATACTTTTCATGCAAAAGAATTTGGTAAACTAGTTACATACAAATTAAGTTGTAATGCTTAGCGATTTATTTACCCCTCTAAAATTGGAGGGGTACCATGTTCTGATATCAGAAATGAAAGATAAAAGAAAAAGAAATTACTAACCTATTCTACACTATCTAGTATAACAAATACTTTTCATGCAAAAGAATTTGGTAAACTACTTACATACAAATTAAGTTGTAATGTTTAGCGATTTATTTACTGCTCTAAAAATGGAGGGGGCACCATGTTCTGATATCAGAAATGAAAGATAAAAGAAAAAGAAATTATTAACCTATTCTATACTATCTTGTATAACAAATACTTTTCATGCAAAAGAATTTGGTAAACCAGTTACATACAAATTAAGTCGTAATACTTAGCGATTTATTTACTCCTTTAAATTGGAAGGATAAAATGTTCTGATATCAAGAATAAAAGATAAAAGAAAAAGAAATTATTAACCTATTCTATATAATCTAGTATAACAAATACTTTTCATGGAAAAGAATTTGGTAAACTAGTTACATACAAATTAAGTTGCAATGCTTAGCGATTTATTTACCTCTCTAAAATTGGAATAGTACCATGTTTTGATATCAGAAATGGAAGATAAAAGAAAAAGGAATTATTAACCTATTCTACTCAATCTAGTATAACAAATACTTTTATTCCGTGCATTAAAAAAGGTACACTTGACCTTTTATGCTAAAAAAAACTTTAGTTTTAAACACCAATGCACAGCAACTCCATGTGTTTAGGATTTTAAGTCATTAACGCGATTTGTCATCAGAAGCGCCACCTTTCATTTTCTTTAGTTTTTATCGTTTTCAAAAATTTTATTTTAGGTGTGTGGCAACCTGATTTGTTTTGTTGTTTTTTTATATGTTTAGAATCGGTTTTGATGCTAAATTATTGGTTATTAAAGGATTAATGTTTTATATTTGTTGTCATTCATCTGTAGAACTTGTAGTTCATTTGATTGATTGATTTTAAAAGGCTTCCGCACTATTTATTTTAAATTTTATTAACGACACCATGCAAGAATTTTATTCCAAAGATTTCATAACACTAACTAAAATGGCCAAGTTGCCATACACAGAATATAAACTTTATAAGAAATATACATTTGCCGTTAGAATAACCCTCGTGACACATCGTTTCCCTCAGACTTTTCATGCAAAAGAATTTGGTAAACTAGTTTACATACAAATTAAGTTGTACTGCTTAGCGATTTATTTACCCCTCTAAAATTAGAGGGGTACCCTGTTCTGATATCAAAAATGAAAGATAAAAGAAGAAGAAATTATTAACTTATTCAATACTATCTAGTATAACAAACACTTTTCATGCAAAAGAATTTGGTAAACTGTGTCAAAAGTGAGATAGATAAACCACTTTTAAAAATATTTGTTCTACGCTTTTTCAGCTATAAACATCCATAAATGAAATATAGATTAGCTTTACGCATCCGTAACATGTTATCCACCATTTATCTACGAATCCCATCAATTAATTTCGCATCGCACAGATTGATGCCTGCAAATTTCTCCTTTACCAAATGTTTGTACTTTAATGGCGCAAAGCAAATGCTCTCTGTACGAAATATTAATGCATGCATGAGAACAGCGCATAAGCGACAGATATTCTGACACATCTTTTATTCTCTAGGCATTTCCGTTAATTTGGCCATTTCAGTATTTGCGCGCGAATGATGGGAGGCGATGATATTATTGAAATCTATTTCCATTGAGTTACAGCTGAAAGGATAACAAGAGATGATACGCTGTCGTGAATATTCACCGGAAAATTATCGGTTTACATGCCGTGATGAATTGGTTTGAAATATTTAATCAGAGAATGTAAAGTTTAAGAGATAGATCCTTCTTCACATTCTAAAAGCTCGTGAAATTGGAAATTATTTCGCCTGATATCTAGAAAACAGATCAGGCTGAACGTAAGGAAACCTGTTTAGAGCAGTAATCACTCAAAATATTCTGCTTTCATACTTATGTCCTAATGCTTAGAATTATTGTATTATAAATAATATCTACAAATAACACCATTTATAATTATAATACGTTTTAAACAACTATTTGCCTAAATTTAAGTGTTTCAGTGAGTTAAACCTTGCTAAATGAATTCAGAAATTAATAATGGGGTAGTTTCTTCCTCGATACTTCTTACATCACCACATTTATTTAACCATTAACTTCTAAATTTTATTTTTTATTACTTCATGATTGGCACAACATATTATACAAATACTGTAATACGAGAGCTACGCTGAAATTTTTGAGATACAACTAGGTTTTTAAAGTATTACTTACAAAATTTTAGGTGTGTTCAAAGTAGTCTCTTCCAGAATCAATGCACTTTTGTAGACGAATTTTCCACAGATTAAATGCCTCAAGATATTCAGTTCTGGGAATAGATAAAAAAAATGCATTTCTAGACATCAATCTCTTTTTTTAATGAAAAGAAACATAATTTCTTTTTTAAAGAATAACCAAAATTCCAAAATAGTTAGATGAGATGAATACGTCGGATATTCTATCACTTTGTTTTGCTTAAGAAACTCAACTGTTAATCCGGCTGTATGTGAAGATGCATTGTCATGGTGAAGCATTACTCCCTTACGTTCACTTAATACAGAATTTGTGGAAGACATTTAGTGGTATGCCAGTTTCCTGTCTTCTGTCCTTCCAACTTGATGGCTTTGACCAATTCCGTACTTCTGAAGAAAACGGCATACATCCCTTTTTTAGTGCGCATTGTCTTTTAACAATCATCGGCGTGGGATCATCTTCAAAGACCCGTACTTTCTTGACGTGTTGGAGCATTAAAAAACGGTATGTACGCTTCATCACCCGTTAAAATTTTAGAAAGGATGAGGTGGCCACCATCATTTAGCAATTTAAGAGTTTCTTTACTGATTCTGACACGCTCCCCTTTTTGGTGCTCAGTTAGATTATGGAAAACCCAACGGCAAACTACTTTTTTCATATGTAATTCTTTATTAATAATTTTGTGTATGGCTCCAAATCCAACGTCAAGTTCCTTTTGTATAATTTGATAGGTACAGCGATTAACATCCATTAACACTTTTCGTATTACAGACACATTATCCTGGATTACTGCTGACGGCGGCCTTCCTGTGTGTTCTTCATCCTGAAGAAAATTGCGACCTCTGATAAATTCTTTAATCCATCTGAATACAGTAGCACGAGCTGAAGATTCATCACCAAATGTCAATTGCAACAGTTGAAAGCATTCTTCTTGATTTAACCCTGCTTTAAAAAAGTAGTTACCATAGCACGAAAATGTTCTCGCGTCAACTCCATTTTCTCTTGTGTTTAAAATTTATTCTACGCTAAATAAGTTAAAGTAAGTAAGTAAAAAATCGTCTACTGTGTTAAAATACTTTATTTTAAAATCAAACCGTTATTTTTATTTTGTAAATTCTTGTCTGCGCGCATCTCAAAAATTTCAGAGTAACCCTCGTACATCATTCGCGATTATCTATGTTACGTTTAGTCAAAATGGGAACTTTACCAAGATTTTACTTATTATAAAATTATTCATATCAATAACACTCATGATCTTTGGAATATACAGAATCGGTTGTGTTGTTTGCAAGGTAGGTGACATCTTTCACCCACCTTTGATTTTGATGGATATAAACCCATGTAATGACTGTACGCTTAAGTGTCTCCCATCTCTTTCTGTACAAAAACTGTGTAAGGTTTTATTTTCGTTCATAAAAATCCACTATCTCTACAATAGAAGTATAAAGTTTCTGGACATATTTGATATGCAAGATGATTTAAGTTTTGAATAGCATTTAGACTGTTGCATGCATTCCAGAAATTATAGAAAACAGCTTTCAAACCATAAAGATCTGCCACATAATATATTTTTATCATATACTTAAACTTACTGTGATAGTAAGATAAAATAGTGTTGTGGCTATATTGAAATCAAATACTACATCCATCGTAACAACCTACATTGTAAATATATTTTTGACAATATTGTCAAATATGTAATTCAACCTTTCTTACCACTAACATACTAAACCATAATTTAATAGATTAAAATATATTAATTTTCATTACAGAAAAGTAAATAAAAATTGAAAATCTCCTATATAATAATAGCCAAAGTCTGCCCGTCTATAATTTATGAAGCTGTTACACTTGGAATGAATAGAGGAAACCATATTGGATTCTTGATGAGTTACGGTTAGCAAATTTCAAAGTGAATTCGAAAATGTTCGAAATCCTCCTCTTCCCCCCCTTTTCCATATATTTAATGCCATTATTTCAAGCCTTATTATCCTCGGTTAAGAGCAGGCGATTAAATTTATCAATTTATCCCGGAATAAATAGGTAAAAATAACTCTTGCATTATTACATCATTTTTTAACCATCTAATTTAATCATGTCTTATTTTAAATTATTTAAATATCGTCTGCATTGTTTTTGGACGTTTTATCACTGATCTTAGATATTACGTAAGTAATTTTCTTTTATAATTGGCTTAAATTATAGATTAGGTACATAGTGATAATTTTAAATTTAATCATCGATTATTTCTTGTTGCAATGAAATTTTATCATCGGTATTAACAACAAACTCTTTTCATAAAAGTCTAGGAGTCTATTTCACGAACTAATAAATAGCTAGCGTTTAAGTTATACATCTTTGTAAATTAAGAACTTTGTTCGTTTGTGTGTTTGTTTTTTATACATAACTACACGGTTTTCAACCGATTCGCTAAATTTTGGTCATCATTCTTATATACCGCCAAATAATCACTGTCAATATTAAAACTTCTGCTGTCCATCCTATCATGGATTATGACAAGATAAATTAAATTTGGCAACTAACATGAGGTTAGTAAAGATAAATAAATTATAGATAATTCTCAGCCAAAAAAGAAACCTTGGGTACTTTAAAATTGTGGAAAATTAAAATTTTACTGATCCTGTCAAATGACAGACTATATGTTAGTAATACAATAATTCTAAAATATAAAATATCTTTTACGCGTAGTATAATATAATGAAAACATCGTCATATTTAAAAATGTTCATTATTTAAACAGGTGTAATTTTCACTCGGAATGACTACACTTTTATTATTCCTTCACTACATATAATGAACATTTATGACAAAGATAATTAATTGCAATATCCTGTATAAAATTTAAAAAAAAAATTCATTCGACAGTAAAAAATGAAATTCAAAATTCGAACAATTTAGAAATTGAATTGAGAATTTTCAGATGTTTCAGCTACAAAGAAGGAATTATAAGAACGATTGATAATTCTCTGTACTGAAGTATTCATCTTATTTTAACGTTAATAAATGGAAATATTTACCCGGAATAAGTACGCATTTCTCTTTATTAGCCCTGAAAGGCATCCTATTTGAGATTAATCGCTTGTTTTAGCCAAAAGGAATTGTTGTAACGAGATAGTCCATAAAGTTTTCCAATATTAAATTTCTCTTTTTCAGACAGGAAACGTATCGACGTTCTGGACGTTTCCTTGCCAACAAAGGATTATGTGAATAAACTACATTTGGTTATTATGCATTTGCGATCATAAAAATGCCATCATAACATGCATATCTCAATGAATTGTGATTTAATATTCATTTCTTATACTTAAAAGCTATAAAGAAATATATCCTGATCTATGAGGCAGGGCACATTTTGTTTATTAAGAAAAGTTCTAAAACAGCTCTATGTACGTATAAAACAATGTGGGACAAAATTTTGCCGTTAAACTTACATAAAAATACGTGCATATAAATATATAATTTATTTTCTGTGTCTTTTTGCGGTTGAAAAAAAGAATTAATATTTTTTTAACTATCTTATACACCAAAAGAAGTCGGGAATTACATAGAAGGAATAAGCTAATATGAACATAGTATGATTCAAAATATATCAATTGGATTACTCGATACATTTAAATATAGATAAACTTAATAATACATATAAAACGTCAAATCTGGATTAAATTACTTTTCTAAATTACAAACAATATTCTATGAGTGGTTTGCAGGAGATTTGAGTAAAACCGGTACTTTTAAAATATGGCTTCGACAGACATTTATGATTGACTATTTTTCTGCATTACTTCTCTATGCATTTCTCTTGCAAATTTGGGGTATAAAATAAATAACTATTTATTTTCTCACTAAGAATTAATGATAACTCTGAGAATTATTGCATCTTCTAAATATAATCTTTGGATAACACTAAAGTTGTTTCCCCTATCGAGTGTCAAAGACAGTTCTCGGGTTTTATATCACTGACAGTAACAGCGATGTTTATTCTCGTTTGATAAATTTACCCAGCTATGAGCAACAGAAAAACTATTAATAAAAGTTTGACTCATCTATAAATGTTGTATGGGGTTTCGTAACAACGATATGGCATTATGTAAAACCTAAACTTTAAACAATGACTTCATTTGGTTTCGCCATTCTGGTGTCTAGACAGTTAAGGTTGCTATTTCCAGTAAATTTACAAAATATTTACATGGATTATAATTAACCTCTTAATCTCTGTTAGCGTCTGTGGTACGGTTACAAATTGAACAAACTTTGTCTTGTCTATATCTCACACAAACTAAACTTTTACCGATAAAAACTGATGAAGCTTTCATTTTATTTTTTGCTTTAAGTGCTTCTATCATTTTAGTAGGAAACGAGGTACTATTGTAAAGATTGAAATGCATTAATATACGTACTAATAATCTTTCTAGTTCTCATAAAGAGATGTTAAATTTTAGAAAAATAGATTGCAACTGTTACTGAAGTGAAATAAAACCATTATCATTTCCAAATTATGATTGGCTATTGATAAAATGTTCGTTTTCAGTATTCGTTTTGAAAGACGGGTAAAAAGAGTTAAAGTCAGATAACCCTCTTCTATCTGGTATTTTACTGTTTAGAAATTAGATATTAAGAAATGAGTAGGAAAAAAAGAGAATTTTAGATATTTATTTAAGAGGTAATAATTGTAATGTATATATACATGGTGTTAAGAAAGAAACTGTTCCAAGATATGTACTTCTAGTGTCTGTTCCAGTAAACCGATCATATTAGATTGGAAATATAACTATCCGGAAGTATGAGCTAGAGATTCTATGAATGACAACACAATGGTGCTCAAGGTTACAGTTATAGTTACAGAAACTTGAAAATATCGAATGGCAACGCCTACTTTTTCCTGTCTCAAAATGTTTAGCGCATGCGAAAACCCTAAATAGCATTTGAACAGTATCAATATTCCCAAAAACGGACTTATTATGCGTACTCAACAAACAGTTCTAAAAATGAGCCATTTGGCGCAGAAATTTGCATATGACAGAGGAAAGAGACGAAGTTATATTCAGCATAGGAAACGCAAAAAATGCCAGGCGAGTATGCGAATTTCTCATTTGAGAAGTCGCACATGCTAACGAAACGATTCTCCCTGGGAAATTTCGTGGTGAATCAATAAAAAGTATTATCAAAATAGGATGAACCCATGAAAACCTTGAGTGTGTCTCACCGAAATCATTTCAAACGACGTGGCTCATGTACTCAGCAAGCTCTGGGTGATAAAATGCACACATTCAGAGATACCGTCTGCACCTGTGATACACCTCGCTCCTGATGGCCAAAAGTTTCTGAAGACATTTTCATGGAAATACATCAAACAGTGACTGCAGGATACAGAGAAACCTCAAGAGGCACATAGTGTGTTTTGAATGTTCCGAAGACAATGATCTTCAGGATACTGAGCTCGATTCTCCACATGTTTCCCTACCGGTCCCAGCGCGTCCAGATATTTGAGCCAGGCGACCCACAACTATCTCCTGACTTATTAATGAATTAATTTTTAATACCATATAACGCTGATAACGACTGTCCTTTTTGTATACTAGGGAGGCTTTCACCCTTAATAGCAACATTAAAACCAAGAATTGTGTGCACTGGGCAGACACGAATCCTCTTTCTATAGTACCAGTACCATTATTTGACGCTGAAGTGAGTGTGTGGTGCGGCATTATAGCCACACTTGTTCTCAGCCCCTTCTTTGACAAAGCGATACCGATAAGCCCTGTAACATGCTCTGGAACAGGCTCTCGATATACAGCCATACTGCAAAATTATGTACTACCGGAATTGCGTAGGCAGAATGCACTCAATGGCATTGTTTGCATTATTCTTCACCTCCACATATAGTGATGTCTGTTAAAAGGATGATGGAAAATCATTTTGGTGTTCGCATCCTCTCACGCCATTATCTTTTTTCAGTGGTCTCCACAATGCGTATGGATTTCTGGCTTTAATTATATCTCAAATCGAGATTTTACGTGTGCTATCCTCAAAGTTTATGGCATTTAAAGGGTTATATACGTCGTGAGATTAAAAACATCCTTCACGCCATGTTGCGTTCAGCAGTATTGTCCACCGTCTCCAGCACGCAAAGTGTAATTGTTTATGGCACCCATGTGGAAAATGTTTCACCTAAATAAAGGTTTTTTTGTCTGATATGTGTTGTTATCAGTGATAGGATACTTGTATAGATTATATGTAGTAGTCCTTCATGAATCCTGAAGAACTTTTTGTTGTGTATGCATAACACGTTCCCTTTTGGACATATCGGTATTGTTCCAACGCTATGTAGTGTTTTCGCATATGCTGAACATTTTAAACATAGCAAAAAGAAGATATTTAATTCAATATTTGCGAAAGTTTATGTTTTTGTGTAAGGAATCTATTTCGAAGATTAATGTATTTCCGCATTTAAATTAATAATGGGTTGTAAACTCAGTTCGGGACACTTTTGAACCTATTACGTAATACAAAATTTACATAAATCATTTTTTATGCATTTTTAGTAAGTATATGTTATTCATTCTCTGATTTTGAATTTTATCTATAACTTCACGATTTAATATAAAGGTGGTAGCAATAAGCATGTCTTAGCTTGTGAGAAGCAAGTCGATATCTTTATGAGTATTGCTAGAGATTTCCTACAGCGTAAGCATGCGCATTCGACTGCCTAACTTGGTTTATTTTCAGGTGGTGAAAGTATAACATAATACTACATGTCACACCTTGATCACCAACAGAAAAGATATTGCTTTATTCACTGTGACGTTGCTCACGTCACATTATCATTTGTAAGACACTACAGATCGTGACCACTTAGGAGTTGAAAGGATTAGATAGAGTTAATCTTGTAAATACTGCATGACTATTCCTGTTTAAACTGTGCACGTGCAAAATGAATGCTTCCCCTGGAAAGTTCCCCGATTGCGTGATGATTGATAACCACTAACAAGATCCCTGTTATCGATTTATCACGAGGTTGGGTTCTTCAAGAACTACTTCCTCGATCTAACAAAGAGGAATATATATATATATATATATATATATATATATATATATATATATATATATATATATATATATATATATATATATATATATATACATATATATATATATATATATATACATATATATACATATATATACATATATATATATATACATATATATACATATACATATATATATATATATATATATATATATATATATATATATATATATATATATATATATATATATATATACCACAGAGAGAAGGAGGCGGAGAGGCATTCCTTGGAAATCAAAATGGGAGTATTGAAAGGTAAGGCTATGTCCCTATTTGTAATTTGAGCTTTAATATTTGTGCGTAATGGCCCTAAGGCATTAGTATTATGATTTCTTGTGTTTAATAAATCTTTTATTTACTTTGCCATGAGCTACCAAAGAGTCTGTTTTAATTTAATATAGGGCAGCGTGATAATTCACTGTGATATTTACGTCGATTCAAAACTTTTGCAGTCACCTGGATACTTTGAACTCGCTGAGATTATGAATCATAGAATACTAACAACAACGCTGTATTAAATGACTGTCTTTCAGTTCCTAGTTAGAACTCGATAGGAAAATGAAGTTGGGAATCTTTTCGTGTTAGTAGAGACCTTCATCGACATTCAGTCGTATAAGAAAAATTAGTGCAATTTGAAAGGTAATTGTAACACATTCGGGAATATCATTCAAGGCTTATAAAAAACTTTATTTCTCCAATTTGTCTTTTTTATATAAAAAATGATTTCATTTTTTGTTATTGATTTATTTTGGTGAGTTTTGACATCAAGCGTAGAGTTTAGATTAAAATATAAATTGGCTACGTCTTATAAATAAAGTATATTTTTTACGCATATTTCATAAAGTCAATTTTTCATAATAGGCAGATAATAACACAATATATAGAAATAAACGAGTAATTTATTTCAAAGCAGCCACAGAAACTTCAAATTATGTATTATGAATTTCAGAACTCTGATGGGCACTTTCTTAGCTAAACAGATGGTTAATGGCCGTTAGAAATATAATTAACTATCCCATTTGAATAATAACTTCTCAAACTTTAGAGCAGATATTCTTTTTTTCATTACCTTATAAATATTTGCCAATAAAAGTAATTGCATTTTTCCACTAATCTGTTATTTAATATGCAACGAAGCACGAGTCGCTTCCTATTAGCCATTAATTTGAAATGCATTTCGTTAATTAATTCACTAAGTTTTGAATGGGAGCTAGGTTGCAAAAGAAGTAATTTTATTCATTTTGGGATACCGTACCGATATTAATTTATGAATTTGTTTTCTGCCTGACAATAATTCTCGGTGTCATTAACCAGCAACTGTCATGGCAGATTGAGGAGAAATACATTAAATCATCAATTAATGGCTTGGTAGCTGTCAGTGAATAAATTTTATGTTTCTTAATACTGAACATAAATTGTATTTATGTTCGAACATACAGAAGGAATACAGAATCCTGAAAAATAAATTTAATGATTATTTAAGTTGAATCACGTAAAATTAATAAATACGAATGAAACTTTAATAAGTTTTCTTGGAGTCTACTTTGTAGCCTTTAATTCTAAATACTACAAGCATAACATATAATTATTTTGTTATTAAGTTAAAACTTTTTACATGAAATTTTATTTTACTGTAACGTGAAGTGATTGGTTCCTGTCGTGTCCATTTATAAGTCATATGACTAGATGGAAAGGTGTTGGCCATTACCTCGAGAGGGGTTGAACTCAAGAGTGGGTCCTCGTAATTTAGAAGATAAGACCCCCAGGCTTGGCCTCCCACCTTTAGAGGTATCGTTTGGAAGACAGTGTGACCTCGAACTTATTTAACGTGGTCCAGCTGTCATTAGCCCCTTAACGTGCGCGATCGAGTTAACTCGAGATAGCTAAACTGGCAAAACTGTGCACACTCGAGAAAATTCGAGCACCGTTGTACTTTAAGTTGCTATAATTTTTCACACTCGAATGCAATCGAGAATTGAAAATAACAATGTGAAAAAAAGAAAAACAATCGTTTCATTGATATTTATCATTTATATGGGATTGTAAGCTATACTTATTCAAGTATAGAATATATTTTTTCTACTTATTGCTGTGTGTTATGCTAAAACAGATAGCAAAGGAAAAAGGAAAAGAAAAGAGGGTCGTTACATGTGTAACGTTGACAATGTTGGGCAATGTGCTGCAATTTGTTCCGAAATATGTCATACAAAAGAAAATTTTGATTAATTTTATAAATACTAGTATTGCTCTTATTTATGTTTAAAAGAATAAATAAGTATTTCCACTGATAATAATGTTTATTCTGAAATGGGAATTCGAAAAGAAAGATAAAGAAAAGTCGATGTGCTTGTAATATTACAATATTCGACTATTTTCTCCAATGTTATCAAAATCCAAAATTGCAATAAAAACTTTGATTATTTTTGTATTTTTGTAATTTTCTTGGCAAGACAATGTTCTAAATTCAGTTTTTTACATTAAAAAATTGATTTTTTGGCCGGCCATTTTCAAAAAAGCTGTGCATTAAGGGGTTAATAAACAAGGTGGATCTTAAGCAGACTCGTCTTCAATCTCACCATTTCCCTATCACGAGATCATTGTTTTTGACGACTGAGCTACCGCGGTTCAATAAAGTGAAATATAATTATATTTAAGTCTTACAATTATAGATGGCACTAAAACTGCTGCATACAACTGTTTAAAGTATACATAAACAAAAAGAAAAACACATTCTGAACAGGTAAAACTAAAAGCAAAACAAAACTAATTTTATGCTGTAAAATTAAAAAAAAGGGATTCAACACAAAAATACTTTTTCTCGGGTGTAAGTATCTTTTAAGCAATCTCCCATGCATTTCTGTGGGTAGGAATGGCCCCAACCCAGGGATGACGTGTAAAATATATAATTGATATGAGATTAGTATGGTAATTACAACATACTTCGATTGATTTCTTGATTTTTTTTCAAATATTGAATGTAATTTTTTTTATCGTCACGCTAATTTTTCTCATCATTAACAACGGAGGGGATACCATACCGAAATCCTAATTTTCGGAGTCTCTAAGAAAGTCTCGAATATTTCTCGACTCTTTCCCTTGTACATCTGGCATTTATATAGAATTGAGGATAAATGATGGTTACTAGTTTAAAATTATTCTAGAAAAAAGACGTGAAAAATATATGTTTTACACCATTAGATAAAAATATTCTAGTTTAGCTTGAAACTTTAGTATCTTATTAGCAACTTAACCACATTAGTGAAGAAAATTTGCCGCATTTATCAATTTTCTAAATAAAACAATAACATGGGAAAAGGTTTCATTCTTTAGGACTATTTAGTTAGAGAAACTTACATGGCGTATGCAGTAATTATATTTATCCTTCCTCACCCCAGCACTTTTTTTTTTGGGGGGGGGGATTCTAACATATTTTCTTGCCATGTGTTTCAGTTCATTAATGTTAATGAAGATATGATTAATGACAATTTGATGGCAAAGATTTTTTTTAGATGAAAGATTCAAAACTTAAACATTTTAAAACCTAAGTATATTTTTAAAACTTTCGTATAAATAACAAAAAAAAAATTTAATGCTATTGTACTTTACCATTTTTAGTAGTTTTTAACAATATTATTTTTAAGTTATAGTTTATAAGAAAAAGTGTATGTTTAAAATAAATCTGCTTGAATTTTTAAAAAGGAAATTCAGATAACATTTGTACGTCGGCTATTTTTAACACCTTGACAGCCGGTTAGATGGTTTGTCCAAGACGTCGAGGTGAACTTTTCATTATGCTATATATATGCATAAATATCATTTGCAGCAGATAAAATGAGTTATAAAATCATGCTTGAAGTAGTTTTCATGGGGGGGGGATCACTGTTGACTTCCAAGGCTCGATAGGCAATTGTTACCATTGTCCTTTTTTTTCAAACAATCGTGCTTCGTTTGTTAAGTGATTACTGTCATTCTTCAGCATTCAGAGCAGCTAAAAAGAAGTAGAGGAATTAATTTGACTAAAAATGTGGTGACATATTGTTCCAATTGTGTTGATTCACCTTTTTCTTTGCCTTGAATGAAATTGAATGTTTAAAACTTACTATTAGTAACTTTTAGGCTATTAAATCTATTAGCCATTGGTTATATGGCAGTAATTCTTCGGACTACTTAAATAACACATGGACAGAAATTATGCAGTAACTTTGTGTTCAATACTATTACAATATATTTAACAAACTTTAACGAACTTTTTTAATTTTTTCATTATTTAAAAACACAAATTTAATTATAGTTGAAAACTTATCATTAGAAACTTTTAAGCTATTTAAAAAAAATCTGTTAGCCGTTGGGAATATGGCAGTAATTTTTCGGACTACTTAAATAATACCTGGAGAGAAATTATGCAGTAACTTTGTGTTTAATACTAATACAATATATTTAACAAACTTTAATGAACTTTTTTAATTTTTTCATTATTTAAAAACATTAATTTAATTGTATTTAAAAACTGATTATTAGTAACTTTTAGGCTATTTTGAAAAAAAAATCTATTAGCTGTTGGTTATATGGCAGTAATTTTTCGGACTACTTAAATAACGCCTGCAGAGAAATTATGCAGTAACTTTGTGTTTAATACTAATACAATATATTTAACAAACTTTAATGAACTTTTTTAATTTTTTCATTATTTAAAAAGGATAATTTAATTATACTTCAAAACTTATTATTAGTAAATTTTAGGCTATTTTTGAAAAATCACCTTACCGTTGCTATATGACAGTAATTTTTTAGAATATTTAAATAATACCTGGAAATAAATTTTACAGTAACTTTCTGCTAAATACTAAGGCATGTATTTAAAAAATCTTATTGGAATATCTTTATAATTATTTCTTGGTTTAAAAAGGGATAATTTAATTATACTTCAAAAATTCTTTTAGTAATTTTAATATTGATGTTCTCATAAAAATTCCAAATATAATAAAAGTAGATATTTATCCATCAAGAGGGAATTTCGACTCCACCTTTTTCCCGTATTGATCGTTTTAAATTTTCCCTAGAAAATCTATAGATTGAGACTATACTGAATATTGAAGATTATACAAAATATTTTCTGCAAGCTATTGTACCACTATTTTTCTCAATTTTATTATCAGTTGCAAACAAAGATACCTGTAAAAAATAACTATCGAATTTTAGAATTAAGGTTTTTTTCTAAAACTCAATAGTTCTGTAGATGAATTTCAAACTTTATTTGAAAAAAGATTCCGTATAATCGTTTTTCTATCACAGTTAGCTTTATGATGGTTCTACTACGATGAAACAGGAAATTAGGATTTTAGATCTCTACTTTATCCATCTATTGTGAGATATTCCGTTTTTGAGAATTTTGTTTTTTTATATTTTTTAAATTCTTTTCAGAAAAATTCAGTCTTAGTCCAACAGCTGCTTTCCTCAGAGATCTTAAAAAATTGCTGATAGATGATATTAAATTGTTTCATGTTAAAATTTGAAATGCTTATAATAAACTAGTGATACTTTTACTGATTCTTTCAAAGAATGAGTACCATAAGTATGTGTGTGTAATACACATAGAAACATTCAAAGTATTCTTAATAAGCATTAAGCATTATTCTTATTAAGCATTAAGCATTTAAATTATTAATTACTATCCTTATTATAACTCGATTTCGTTATGAAGAAAAGAACCCCAATTAAGCAAAACTAACTTTTTCGTTTTCCCATCAGTAAAATATTATCTTGCAAATTTTTCTCTTATGTTTATTTCAAATCTGACGGAATTAGATAGAGCAATATGCCCGGACAACAAATCTTGCAATTTTGAGTAACAAACTGACCAGCTATAACACTACAAGATTGCTGAATTTACTTGTCTACGTAAGCGCATTTTTCTGTCCTGAATTAATCACGTTTTCTATCAGTTTTTTGCCAACCAACTTTATTTCCAGTATATGCAGCAGAGTTGCTTTGTTTTATGTCAATTAATTTCGTTAATATACTCGGTTATCAACTCCCTCATATGTGTTAAGTTTAGCCATAGCAAACCACTTTTTTTGTGTATTTTGTGTACATGTAATACTGGATGGCCACAGAAATTTCGGAAGACCGCTGGTGTCAGAGATCGGGTACAGATGCATTATAGACGTCGTTTTTTTCTCGCCAAACTTGGCGATTTTATGGGGCAATGACTGGGTTCCTGTATATGCCCTAACTTTGGTGGGGGGATATGGAAGCTCCGATATGTTCTTGCATCCTATTGTTGCAAGTGATTTTTGACGTCATTACTCGGCACTATATGAAAATTTGCTGTTCTAAATGTTCTTAGCTGTTCTTTTCGTTCTAGACGCGGAGTGGTAAGGTGTCACCTAGGTTAGGTAAATAATTTAGTTATGACGGGTGTTTCCAGAAATTTGCATCTTAGCTGCTCTTTTGGTTTAGTCGCCTAGGTCAGGTTGTATTTTTTTTTCTTATCATATTCTGGGATTTAGTATTTTAGTTATGGTGGGTGCAGTTATTTCGGTCCTTACTATTTTTATTCTAGATCAAACAAGAAGCTTTGGTTTGAAACATCTTGTTTTTGTTCTTATCATTTTCTGGGATTTAGTTAATTTAGTTATGACAAGTGAAGTTATTTCGGTTTTGAAATTGTTAAAAAGTATCAAAATATTCTAAACCAAACAAGATGTTTTGGTTTGGAACATTTATTTTTGTTCTATCTCTTTTTCTGGGATTTAGTAAATTTAGTTATATGGTCAAATTATTTCAGTTTTGAAATAGTTAAAAAGTATAGCTATTCTATTAATTGGTTCGGAAATATTTGTTTTTTTCTTATTTTCTGGATTTAGTAATTAAGTTATGGCGAGTGTAGTTATTTCGGTTCTTACTTTTTTTAAAATTGTTAAAAATAATATCAATCCATCTGAGTTTTTTTTTAAGTTTATTTTAGTTTTTTGAATTTTTAAATGTTTAGTGTTTAAAAATTTCTGGCGCTACTCTTTATTTTCATTTGTTATTAATTTTTTTGCATTTTTTTATTACAAGGGGGAATCATTGTTAGATTCTTCATAATATTAGTGCTTTTTAAAATGCTATATATTGTGTTTATTCTGTTGATACTATCATAAATATTACTAATCTGTTATTATTTTTTTAAATAACGTAAAAAATGATGATTATTAGCTAATTTTATTTTAAATGCTTAAATTGCTAATCTGTTTTTTTCTTTTAAAGTTTAGTTTTGTTAATGTTGTGTTTCAAAATGCCACGTGACCGCCACATATAACATATAATTATATATATATATAAAATAAATATATATAATATAAATATATATATATATATATATATATATATAAATATATATATATATATATATAATATATATAATATATATATATTATATATATATATATATAAAATATATTCATAACTATATATTAGATATATTATATATTTATAAAATATATATATATATATATATATATAATATAATTTATATAATAATATATACATATTTATATATATTATATATATATATATATATATTGATAAAATTAGATCGATAAAGACAGATAGTTAAAATTACTTACCATGTAATGCATTCCAAGCATCAATTACATAGAGGTAAATAATGTAATAAAAAAAAACAAACCAAAACGCTATAACTATTAAGAGAAATGTAAAATAGGAAGAAAGATGGATTAGGTGTGTAAGGTTTACAACTTCCATACTTAAAACAATTGTTTGATTTGAATATTATGTACAAAAAGACCTAAGAATAGGAAATGAGAATAGGAATCAGAAGAACAAAGCATCTATGCTATAAAAAAGCCAACTCATCCGGAATTTATGTTGCATGTCAGTTAAAATTGCATTTAAAATTACAGTTTGAGAATTGGAAATATTAATTTCATTCTGTTAATATCTACTTGAAAATAATTATTTAATTGTTTATAAATAAATGTACATAGTTAGCATTTAAAGCTAATTCTAAATAGTAAATATTAATGAAATATAACTGTATTACTATGGAACGTTCACTGCGCTGTAGAAAAATTATAATATATTACGTTTAATATGGGTGGATAAGCATGTATTATTATAATTTTATTATTAGTAAAGTTGTACTAGAGTTTTTTATATAAAGATTATATAAGATTTTATTATTTTCAATTTTTAAATTAATATAGAGGGAGGTAATCTTGTTTAGCTTTTAAGTTATAACTGCATCTATATATACCATTAATTTGTACAAAATAAGATTCCATTCCATACATAATTTTCAATAATACAATTTTTAATAGTGTTTTTCAGTAAAGCTTAAAGAAGAAGGATAAAAATTTAGATTTTGAATTGAGAAGTCTTTGTCAGAAATACAAATTAAGATATCGTCGACATAGCTCGACGAAATCTAATGATCGGGATTCATAAAAATTAATAAATAAGTCTGCTAATAACGAACTGCATCCCCCTCTAGGCATACCATTAATTTGTACAAAATAAGATTCACCATTCCAGATAATTTTCAAATAATAAATTTTTAATAGTTTTGTCAGTAAAGCTTAAAGAAGAAGGATAAAAAATTTAGATTTTGAATTGAGAAGTCTTTGTCAGAAATAAATTAAGATATCGTCGACATAGCTCGACGAAATCTAATGATCGGGATTCATAAAAATTAATAAATAAGTCTGCTAATAACGAACTGCATCCCCTCCCATAGGCATACCATTAATTTGTACAAAATAAGATTCACATTCCATAGATAATTTTCAATAATAAAATTTTTATAGTGTTTGTCAGTAAATTAAAGAAGAAGGATAAAAATTTAGATTTTGAATTGAGAAGTCTTGTCAGAAATACAAACTAAGATATCGTCGACATAGCTCGACGAAATCTAATGATCGAGATTCATAAAAATTAATAAATAAGTCTGCTAATAACGAACTGCATTTAGGTATACCATTAATTTGTACAAAATAAGATTCACCCTTCCATAGATAATTTTCAAATAATACAATTTTTAATAGTGTTTTTCAGTAAAGCTTAAAGAAGAAGGATAAAAATGTAGATTTTGAATTGAGAAGTCTTTGTCAGAAATACAAATTAAGATATCGTCGACATAGCTCGACGAAAATCTAATGATCATTCATATTAATAATATAAGTCTGCTAATAACGAACTGCATCCCCTCTTATTATACCATTAATTTGTACAAAATAAGATACCATTCCATAGATAATTTTCAAATAATACAATTTTTAATAGTGTTTTTTAGTAAAGCTTAAAGAAGAAGGATAAAAATTTAGATTTTGAATTGAGAAGTCTTTGTCAGAAATACAAATTAAGATATCGTCGACATAGCTCGACGAAATCTAATGATCGAGATTCATAAAAATTAATATAAGTCTGCTAATAACGAACTGCATCCCCTCATGGGTATACCATTAATTTGTACAAAATAAGATTCACCATTCCATAGATAATTTTCAAATAATACAATTTTTAATAGTGTTTTTCAGTAAAGCTTAAAGAAGAAGGATAAAAATGTAGATTTTGAATTGAGAAGTCTTTGTCAGAAATACAAATTAAGATATCGTCGACATAGCTCGACGAAATCTAATGATCGAGATTCATAAAAATTAATAAATAAGTCTGCTAATAACGAACTGCATCCCCCTCCCATAGGTATACCATTAATTTGTACAAAATAAGATTCACCTTCCATAGATAATTTTCAAATAATACAATTTTTAATAGTGTTTTTTCAGTAAAGCTTAAAGAAGAAGGATAAAAATTTAGATTTTGAATTGAGAAGTCTTTGTCAGAAATACAAATTAAGATATCGTCGACATAGCTCGACGAAATCTAATGATCGGGATTCATAAAAATTAATAAATAAGTCTGCTAATAACGAACTGCATCCCCCTCTTATGGGTATACCATTAATTTGTACAAAATAAGATTTTCCATAGATAATTTTCAAATAATACAATTTTTAATAGTGTTTTTTAGTAAAGCTTAAAGAAGAAGGATAAAAATTTAGATTTTGAATTGAGAAGTCTTTGTCAGAAATACAAATTAAGATATCGTCGACATAGCTCGACGAAATCTAGTGATCGGGATTCATAAAAATTAATAAATAAGTCTGCTAATAACGAACTGCATCCCCCTCTGGTATACCATTAATTTGTACAAAATAAGATTAACCATTCCATAGATAATTTTCAAATAATACAATTTTTAATAGTGTTTGTCAGTAAAGCTTAAAGAAGAAGGATAAAAATTTAGATTTTGAATTGAGAAGTCTTTGTCAGAAATACAAATTAAGATATCGTCGACATAGCTCGACGAAATCTAATGATCGGGATTCATAAAAATTAATAAATAAGT
>CM063498.1:141738516-141743516 GCA_032207245.1 Pardosa pseudoannulata | reverse complement strand
TTTATAATATCTAGAAAGTATTTTTATACAAGAATGAAAATATAAATAAAAATAACTTAATATAAATAAAAATAACAATGTTACCACTCAAATAAACAAATTACACAATTTGCAAGAATCACCTAGAACTATAATTGTGCTCGTCTTCCAACTCGGAAACTGGATTATTCTCAACATAAAGTTGTAATGTATACCATAATACCAGTTCTTATAAATACATGTGCGGAATAAAAAACAATAAACAAGAATCAAGAAGTATGAAATAGAGGTTGAGCCAGGAGTTGGACCGCGTTCTTGGCATTTTCGGCCAGTGTACTGAGGAGCGCGATACCGCTTGTTGGCACGCAAGGGTTAAAAATGTAAACTTCAGACTCTTCGACTTGCTGTAAAACAATACTTCTTAAAGTATTTAACTGGTATATAACTTTTGGAATAAAATACATTCCTATAAAAGATACCACAATTAATAAAAGTCAATGTGTAACTAAATTTTAGCTTTAGTTTTATTAATTATATTTCTATTGTATCAAATATTTACTCATAATGAAGCAAATTATTTTGAGAAGTTATAGCTAAAAATTATGCCTTTTCTTTCACATGAATACTCTCATAATATACAAGTTTTTGTTTTATTCACTGTAGTAGATTCATATTTACCTATGGTAGAAAAATTTTATGTGAAATAGCAGGCTACATTTAAATCTCTCGCTAACCTGAATCTCATATGTGAATTTTATTTTAAATAATAAAAATAGTAACGAATAATGTAGACGAATAACATAGTAATGTAACGAATAATATAGTAACGCATCTGTGACTTGATTCTCATTAGCAGTTTGTATCATTAAATTGAAATTTTGACTTCCCAGATTTCTAGAAGAAACGAATACTGAAACATTTTGTTTGACCTTTCTTTCAATTTATTCACGGAAAAACCACTACGAAAATTTAAGCACCCAACAGTAATAGCAGAAATGTTAAGGTACTACTTTGCTAAGAACGGCTTTGGCGAAATGGGGAAGGAAAGTAGGAGATATGTTTAGACATTAAAGGAAAAAGAGAAATACGAATAAAATATGAAAATAATTTTGGATTTCAATAAATTCTAATATTAAACCGTCCTGGAACTATTGTCAAAAAGATGTTTCAAACCAAAACAAACACGATCGATATTAATCGGCTAAATGATCACATGCATAAAGTTTACGGTGTATGATTATGCTTTCCAAGAGGTGATCGACCATAAAGTAGTTTCCAAACCTGTGAGGGTGGATAAGAGGAAAAGATGTACACACAATAAGGCTGAGAGCATACAAAAGATTTTCAAGATAATTAACCCGGCCACTCCATACACACAATTGTCTCATTCGCCACATAGTTCTCGACGGTAACAGTATCTGTCAATGCACTTTATTATTCAATAAACTATAGAAGAATCAACTGATTTAGTAGATAATAGTGGTATCTGGCATCTAAGACATCACCCTTTGAGCAGACTACCGTCATAAAAAACTACCGAAAGTGTGTCTGTCGGTGTGGTATCTCAAAATTACCCTGGTCCTACTTTACATGATATTTGCTAATGTTCTGGGCTCGATAGTTGGCCCTGTTTCTTTGCAGACGCTTACACGCTTTTCTTCTAATTGTAGAGTACACATCCGTGAATCCATCTGAAATGGACTGTCAGAAGAACATAAAATTTGTTGCTTGGTGTACATAAAGCATTATATAAAACATTTGGTGTACAGTAACAGCTGATATCGTCTTACCAAATTACTATGCAAGTACAGATGCACGTAAACAAATCGCTTGCCAATTCTGCAAAACTACAGATTAGATTAACTTCCAAGAGAAAGTTTGTGTAACCAATCAAACATCAGCTACAAATCTACAGACATTTGTTGGACTGGTTATGAATTAATTCCATAACTGTGAAATTAAGAATTGATAAACGTCGAGGAAAAGAGCAGTATCTGTGATTAATTGTTTTCCTTCAATGTGTCTAGCAGCACGCTAACGCTCATAATCTTCCATTCGTGTTCTGAAATTTACAAAAATACGTAAAAATAAAGTATGTGAAAATACTAAAAACTTCTAATCCCTTAAACATGCAACTCTTATAACCCTTCAAATTACATTTACTTATACTACTCACTGTTTTACTTCTAGACACGAAATCATGATTATTCCCTAACTAGCATATAGCCTGTCATTGTAAAGCCCAAAATTGTAAAGTACCCTATGAGGCAGGTAAAAAATGGTTTGTTTTTTAGCTGAGAATTATCTTTCATCAAAAAATAATCAATGATTGAATTAAAATTATCACATATGCACCTAATCTATTATTTAAGCCAAATATAAAAGAAAATTATTTACGTAATATCTAAGTTCAGTGATAAAAAGTATGAAAATAATGCATATGATATTTAAATAATTTAAAATAAGAAATTATTATATGAGATGGTTAAAGGAATGACGTCATAATGATAGGAGAAAAAAGGATATTTTTACCTATCATTATCTGATAATTTGATAAATTTAATCACTTGCTCTTAACAGGGGAAAATAGAGATTAAAATTATGGCATTAAACGCTCGAAAAGGGGGGAGGGGTAGATTTCAAACGGTTTAAAGACGACAATATTTTTTGCTGTGATATGAAGCATATTTATACCAACTTATTTTAGAATCGGATCGATAGTTTAGGAGGAGATAAACTTTACTTGCTTTGAATTTTGCTAACCCTAAATCATAATAAGGATACTCAAATAAAGATACTTCTATTCATCCCAGGTCCAACCGCTTCAGAAATTCGAGGACAGACGGACAGATATTGTTGGCTATTATTATATAGGGGGGGATATTAACTAGCTTCGCAATTTCATGCATTTTATTCACAGCATTTCCTATACAGATTGTCTACCGGAAATTAATATTTTTCACTGTGAGCTTAACTTATGACAGCGAGTATAATTTTTAAAGCTACATTTATAACAAAACGAAATTTTTACGTTATTGTAAATGTTAAAGTTTAAGTTTACCATCTAAATCCACTGTTCCTTTTAAATTTTCATGTATTCGCAGTTTCGTCCGAGTTATTTTAATCTAATATGAGACTCCTTGAACAATACTTAATATTGTCATGATAAGCAATATATATTTTGAAATAATTAAACATACCACTTTAAATATAACAATTCATGAAAATATCTTACTTTTGACGCAATAAGTGAGATAGAGAATTAAAAAATAGCTCTTTTACTCCTACACAAAGTAAAATGGAATATTATTTATGGAATTATCTTTTAAATATAATAAGAAAAATAGTTAAGGAAGAGACATTGCGGAAAGAATATTCGAAAAGTAAAATCCATTTTATTATATAGTGAATCTTCCCTGAACAACATTTTATATTTATAAAGAATAGATAACAACGCGTATATGTTTCTCTACGTTAAAATATATAGAAAATATTTTTTATGTTTAAAACAAATGCGAAAGTTTTGTCCTGCAAGTGTAGGTGTGCCTTATGTGAAAAATGACTAGAATTGTTTGAATTTAAACGAATAAAAACATACTTTTGTAAAATTATTTTTAAAAATTATTATGCTATTTAATATTATTTATTTTCTATAAATATTTTAATTATATTTTCAATACATATATTAAATACAATCAGTTTTTTTCTCCTTATAAATATAGATTAAAATGCTTGCTGTTCTTAGTCATATATTATCTTCAATTAACTCCTTCGAACTAATTTTCCTTCGAAGAACGACATACTCAACCCCTATACCAAACTTTTCTTCTTCAAATCTTATTTTTAGATGCTTTTATTGATTATTTCGAATTGTTCCTTGTTATTCTCTATTTTTCCAATAAACATCTGCTATAGAGAAAAATATTTTTTTTTCTTAATCCAACTTTACGACAATATCCGAGAAGTTAAAACTTGGTACACTTTTGCAAAAACTTCCAAATACACTCAGACAATGTTTTAATTTTTCCGAACTGTTAGTTTATATTCTTAACTTAAAAGGGACTGTATACAAATTTAAAATAGATAAATCACAAATTTGTTTATTAAAATATAGGATAAATACAGATATTTTTTTATTCGCAGTAAACTGGATACTACTTTCAAGTAGAATGTTAAGTATTGTACAACATCACCAGGTGACTGCTACATTATTATCAAAAACCCCTTGAGAGAAAGTCAAAATTGTACATTTTAAGGCTAGTTAAATACAAAATTACTAATTACTAATTACTAATTTCCTTGCTTTTACCAATCCTCACTCTGACTCACTCACAGCTCAAGTCAGACCTACAAATTATGCCTCCAAGCGTTAAAGTCTTAATTATTTATCTATCATACAACAGAGCACAGTGAATTGATTTATTTTATTAGTAAGGACTTCAGATTTCTATTAAAATCAATGAGAAATATTCAAGAACTTTTCGAATTTCCTCACAAGATTGGTGTTGTCTAAAAGTCCTTTTAAATAATTATTTATGCAATATTTCTTACATAAGCTGTAATTAAGATAGATTTTGTCTCTATGTTAATATTAAATATTTTGCAAAACTTTTAACGTTTCTAAAATGTATTATTTGAAAATTTGGTTCTAAATTAAATTTCCTACAGTTATAAACATAAAAATCCTCAATTCGCTTCTAGATATTTTTTCAGAGCTGAATCTATTTCTTAAGTATGTATTCTAAGCTTTCTAAAATGATTTATGAAATTAAAACTATACTTTTCTTAACTGGTCAAATCATTTCTCACAGTTGAATCAATTTTTAATTTAAGTATAGTTTTCTAAGTATGTATTCTAAGCTTTAAGTCTATTTTTTAGTATATATTCTAACCTTTCTAAAATCCTTTACGCAATTAAAACTATATTTCTCTAAAATGATTAAATCTTCCAAATATAAAATTTCTAGCCATTTTCTCACAATTGAATCTATTTAATTATGTATTCTAAGCTTTCTAATATT
>CM063498.1:141718516-141733516 GCA_032207245.1 Pardosa pseudoannulata | reverse complement strand
GGAAGTTCTGTTTAGTAAAAGAAGTGAAAAATTACGGTTTAAAATACATTGTAATTAAAAGTTAATTTTTCAGTAAAATGACAATAAATATAAAATACAATTAGACATTTAAAAAATTAATATCATACTGTAAATTCAGATGTCGTCACTATGCCTTCGACCTATTGCTTACGAAGACAATTTTTCAGCTCCAGCATTTGTAACAAACATCTTTTTCTCTTTTATTGATTATTTTACAGCAGCATGGAATCAAAATGTTGTATACATAATTCAGACAATATTTCATATTATATTTGTAGTGATTAAGTTGTGGAAAAATAAGAGCACAAAATGGCTGATTCTGTAAAAATGGTAGGTCATGCTTACTTCGGTATGAAGCTTGGCAATATGATAAAGATATGGACATGAAAAGTGCTATCATATTACGGTTGAGATATGTTATAGGTGACCCCGTCATAATACTGTCACAAGTCGTCATAATGACGTTGAAAGTCACCATAGAGGGGAATTTATGGTACCAAATTCCCATCTCTTGGTGCCTTCTGACTCCCTTATGATGCAAATGTCACATGTGTCATACCTCGACCGCAATGTGGTAGCACTGGTGTCTGTCTAACATGTTATAACAAGTTCATTTAAATTTCACATGCGAAATGGCAAATACAAAACTGGGGTTGCTGGACTGAAGGATTTATTTACAACTACATACAAATCTAAAATATTTTTTACAATATTTACCCAAGACGTTGACCTTTTTAAAGGAATATTTTCATTCTAGATACGTAAATATGAGTCCTAAAATTAGTGCAGAGAGGATTAAAACAGAATTTCAGTAAAATAGGTTACTCTGCTGACTTGTAAAATTGTTATACAAAAAGAAAAAGACTTCCAAATTAGAATTGCTGGTTTGTGAAAATCAACGAGGAACTTTCCTGAAGATGATAATCACCACAAAAAGTATGAAAGTTCTCCCAGCTTGGGGACTACTTCTTCAACGAAGCTACCAAAAATTTCACAATCTCCGGTGATGATAAAGCTAAATGAAATCCCGTGTTGGAATTCATCTAATAAACAAAACTAACCGCGTCTCTTGAAAATAAAAATCGGCTTAAATTACTACATCAATGGTATGGCGAGAGCCATACCATTGATGTAGACTACTGTTCCTATGTCGCATTCACTAAAATTAAAACATTCAAATAAATTGACTTTGTGGGGTAATGTGCTGCTTGCAAGATCAAACTTTATATCTGGAAGTAGTAAGCAAAACCTGGTGGTTTTCTACTAGCTTCCTTCTTTCAAGCTTAACCCACCTAAAGCTAAAACGTTATTTCCCCTACCGGTGCTCTTCATAATAATATACGCAACCGTTAACAATCTTTTAAATCTTCGTCTAAGTATAAAATCGAGTATCCTCATGCTTATAAACTTGGCTCGATTATATGGCATTAGAAACAGCTATTTCTTTTTATCAAAAAGAATAGATATAACTGTTTATAAAAACGTTATTGATGCCTCGCCTCATCAGCAGGATAGGGGCAGCCTAAACTAACGATTTAAGTCGTTTTGGATGCAACACTGGAGAATCTCCTCATTAGGAGGAGGATATATCATCATCTTGTGCAGTATATTTTTTCTTGATTCCGTAAGTCTTCCTCACTTACTGCTTTCCAGCTAGAGGACATAAATGCATCTAAATTTAACTGAACGTTTTAATAAAAGCTGTATTTAAAAATAATACTTGCTTTAGATATTTAGTTAATATTTTCCTTTTATTGAAAAGTAATTATAAGGTGGTGTATTCTTTGGTCTCATAATAAAGGATAAAAAAAAGGGAAAAATTATATCCCCCAAGAAAAAGATTATTTATAATTATTTTGAATGTTGTAATTTATTCGTTTAAAAAATAGTTCCTCACAATACAACGGTAGAAAAAAAATTGCTACAAAGGTTTAGAACTGGTTTGAAACATGAAATTAACCAATTAATAACTGAGTTATTTGTAATGAATGTATATTGATTACTATCTTAAACCTAAGTTATTATCGACCACGCCGAGCAAAGAAATATGAAATTTGAACAACTTCCAATATATATATCTCTTCATTAATGGCCAGGATTATTTATGAAATAAAATCTATTTAGTACATCTTTTAAACATTGTACTGCAGTGAAATTTTATAACAGACAAAACTACCTGTCATAACTTCAGCCCAAGTACCTGCCAAAAAAATAAATCTACATGTGATCCTCAAAATTTATAAATGTTGAACGAATCGACAAATTATAAATCCCAAAAGATACTCAAACGTTTGGTAACTTCTGTATAAAAAGGAAAATTAGTTCAAAATAACCAAATTAATTTCAATTATTTTTCACTGTTCTTAATACAAGACTTTATTCCTAGATGGTTAAATATACACTTTGTGTATCCTTTAGTATTTTCTGAAAACCTTTGTGCATTCGATGAGGAACAATGTGACAAATTTTAACAAGTAAAATGCATTGTAAACTTATAGTAAGACAATCGGAATATTAACATGATTAGAGAACAATGCTTATTTTTAACATAAGATAATAATTTAATTATCGTGTGTTAAAAATAGAAATTGCTCCATTGTCAAAATAGAAAAGACACAAGTATACCTTTGAAAGAAAAGTAAAATATATAAAGCAAAACAATTTCGATAAAGAAAGCGAAGTACAAATCTTGCAATCCTATTTAATTTTAGTTTTATAACTCACTTTATCATTGCTTATTTAATGTATCTTTCAAGTAATTTATGTAAGTAAATATTAAACTGAAACGATGAATTCTATATAAAAGTATTTTTAATAATTCCTAAAATCTTAATTTTTTTAATTTCACGTTTTTTTTTAAATTGTATATAAAATGCAGAATAATGTAAACTTTTTTTTTCAGAAAAATAAATATAACTCACGTAAAGTTATGTGAATTCAAAATAAAATGTTAATTTTTTTCACGTATATATGCGTGTGACTAAGAATATGTGTGCATTTATTTGTATGTACCTGGCATTTTCTCTTTCTAACTCTAGTAACAAGTTGGAAGATTGTAATTATTGAATTTATGTAACAGCCGTGTCAGATAACGAGTTAACAGAAAAGAAATAAAGAATTGGCTGGGTTATTCGTTCGTCTTTTCTCTCCAGAATTTGTTATGTTCTACTGTTATTTAAAGTTGCACGCAATTGCAATTAAGAAGTAAGATTTGTTCACAACTTCAAGGAATATTACTGGAGGGGAAATGCTGCACACTTCATTAATTTTTACGCTTGGTTCTTAAAAAGTACTGTAAAGTTACTGTTCAGTCAGCTGAAAAACTTGCAACGGTACATTATCGCGAATGAAGAAATTCTAATTTTAGATGTTTAATTTTTAAGTAGTAAAACTCTTAGAAATATTCGAAACTTTAGACAGTTTCAGATTTTGCATGAAAAATAGTTAGATTAATTTACATGGAAATAAAAGCAATTATAAAGAAAATACATTTGAAAGCTTTTTAAGGAATTTGTATGATATTATTGCTTTTATTATTTTATTATTTATTATTATTGTTGTTGTTTATTACTATTATTTATTATTATTATTATTGTTTATTACTATTATTTATTATTATTATTTATTATTATTATTATTGTTTATTACTATTATTTATTATTATTATTATTATTTATTATTATTATTATTATTATTATTATTTATTAATATTATTATTTATTTTTATTATTATTATTTATTATTATTTATTATTATTATTTTAATATTTATTATTAACTATTATTATCTCTTTTTATTATTTTATTATTTATTATTAATTATTATTATTTATTCTTATTATTTTATTATTATTTGTATGATATATTTTATGATATCTTAATATTTTGAATTTTTATATTATTTTCATCTTTTTTTATATTATTTTCATCTATGTCATTTCTTCTCATTCTTGATCCAATCAGCATAGCTGTACATTGTACATACATTGGTTGTCCTGCCCCCCGCCTTTAAACCACAAATATGAAGAAAGCCAATACCCCTTCAAATTGGCCACTGTCTCTTAGGGACAAATAAATAACGCCAAAAAGGTAAATCCTTATTTAGTGTTATGAACAGAGACATGATTCTAATCTGGGACTGGGATCAGAAGCCCTCCCAAGAATCCCGTACATGACGAATCCATTCAATTAAATTCTATAGGTGTTCTCAAGTAAAGTTATGTGAATTCAAAATAAAATGTTAATTTTTTTCACGTATATATGCTTTTGACTAAGAATATGTGTGCATTTATTTGTATGTACCTGGCATTTTCTCTTTCTATCTCTGGTAACAAGTTGGAAGATTGTAATTATTGAATTTATGTAACAGCCGTGTCAGATAACGAGTTAACAGAAAAGAAATAAAGAATTGGCTGGGTTATTCGTTCGTCTTTTCTCTCCAGAATTTGTTATGTTCTACTGTTATTTAAAGTTGCACGCAATTGCAATTAAGAAGTAAGATTTGTTCACAACTTCAAGGAATATTACTGGAGGGGAAATGCAGCACACTTCATTAATTTTTACGCTTGGTTCTTAAAAAGTACTGTAAAGTTACTGTTCAGTCAGCTGAAAAACTTCCAACGGTACATTATAGCGAATGAAGAAATTCTGATTTTAGATGTTTAATTTTTAAGTAGTAAAACTCTTAGAAATATTCGAAACTTTTGACAGTTTCAGATTTTGCATGAAAAATAGTTAGTCAGATTAATTTACATGGAAATAAAAGCAATCATAAAGAAAATAAACTTGAAAACTTATTAAGGAATTTGTATGATATTATTGCTTTTATTATTTTATTATTTATTATTATTTATTATTATTATTATTTATTTGTTGTTATTTATTACTATTATTATTTATTATTATTATTATTATTATTGTTTATTACTATTATTTATTATTATTATTTATTATTATTATTATTATTATTGTTTATTACTATTATTATTATTATTATTATTAATATTATTATTTATTTTTATTATTTTATTATTATTTGTATGATATATTTTATGATATCTTAATATTTTGAATTTTACTGTACAGATTATTACTGTTCATTATTATTTTGTGTCTTAATAGTTTAGAATTTTCTATGTAGCATAATGTAATGTCACTGTTACTTTTGTCTTTTTGATTTTTTCCCTACAATCTTTTCTTCTAGTGACATTGATGTCTTTGTGTTTCTGTTCAAAACATTTACTTCATATAGTTTTATTTAAAAGTTTTGTATTGAAGGAAAGTATATTGAATGATATTAGCAAATATTATAATTACAGTAGATTATTTGTTAATTTTTTCTTAAGTTATTACCAAAAATAATTAGAACTTCAAACATGAAGTCATGTTATACTCTCAAATGCAAAGTTTTTATATTTTAGTCAAAAGTAAATTATTTTTTTCTCTCTCTCTTTTCAATATACATGTCTAGGAATATACTAGATGAGGTACACGAGTCCATTTACTTTCAGAAAATCGAAAACAAACATAGGAGACCTATATATGTCCTCAAGAGACAACCCCAGGCACTCAAGGATATGTGCGGTGATGCCGATACCTTTTGACATTTAGGACAATTAGGGTGCATTTTGAGACCTCTCTCTAAAGTAAGTCATTTCAGGTATCCATGGTGTCCATTGAGGAATCGGGTAAGTGTTGTCTGAACATATCTATCACAATCAATAGCAAGAGATCCTCTAGGGCAATCTGCCATTGATGACTCTGGGGAAGGAGCCAAATCTGCCTATTAGCATGTCTTCTAATGGAATAAAGTTCAAGATATGTCAGTGAATTGGTAATAGGTAATGGTTCTTCAAAATCCTCCTTCAACAGAACGTCTGCCATCTCATTCCCCCATATGTCAACATGCTAAGGAATCCACTGAAGGTGCACTTCACAAAATGACGAGACCTGCTTAAGTTTGACAAGAATTACAATTCCGGCCCTATCACCAACTCTTCGCCAGTTTATAAGATATTATATGGCGCTACGACCCTATGGATTTTCAAAATCCATACAGCCCTACAATCCGTAAAGGACAAAAGAACACTTAGCCCCTCTTCGATGGCTATAAGCTCAATCTTGACGAACTGAAGTCGGTATTCCTTTTCTTTATCATAACAATTCCACTTGTGCATTTAATGACAACACCACTAGCGGAACGAGAGTCTTCGCTTTTACTCCCATCAGTATAAAAAAGTATAGCTTCAGCGGGGATTCCGTGTATGGTTTCCAAAGAAGATTGACATAACAGAACCAGAATATAATTTCTCTTGGAAAATTAAGACGAAAGTTTCGTATGAAACCCGATTCTAGGGAATCCCTCAGATGGATGATTTTTCTTACAAAGATGAGAGTTGAATAAAAGGTTTGTTGGTATTCAAAACAAGAGGCTGTTGATTCACCTTTATATTATCAAAAATTAAAACAATGAACTATTAAAACTATTAAAACTATTGAAACTATTAAAACTGTATTGAAATAAAGCGAAATTTAGCAGATTTATTCTTAAGCTATGACAATATCCATTTTTAGGTAATAATTCACTTTTGGTTCAACTCAACCATCTGCAAATTTCACATGTATGATACACTAACTATGCGTAAAGCAATAAAAAAATCCCGTTTCAGGAAAAAACTCGTTATTTTTTCTTTTATACACATCTTTAAATTAGTTTTAGGTTTATAAATCTTTGTCATTCTAACTAAGCGACTTTTTGATCTACATTTATCATTTCTGGATATGCTAAATATTTTTCATCCATTTTAACATTGTTTTAAAAAGCTTAACAGTGGAGAAGAAATAGAAGCTTTCTACCCCTGAATTAAATGAAGAAAAAAGTAGGAAAATATGTGTCGCCCAATACATTCTACTATCATGATTGATAATTTGTGCTATGCAATAAAATGAAGTTTGTTAAGACCTCACAGAGCCTTTTATTGATTAACTCAAAATTTGTATTTTATTAGAAAATATTTCTTAAAGTGTTTATCAGTGTAATTTCTTTTGTTATTGTCCATCCTTGTTTTCTAATGTAAGTATTACAAACCTTAAAATTATTATTAAAGATCCTAATTTCTTTTGTTATTGTATATTTTCCATGCATATCCTGAAATTAAATAGACAGCTCTGAGATATCATCCTAATAAGAGATTTAAGAGTAGTTAAGTTATAATATTCAACAAATACAATGTTTTAATTTATTGTAATTTTTTTGCAGTTTTATTCTAGAGGTATTAAAACAGCATGTTAGATACAAAACAAGTATTGCCTCTGTTTCTTGACTTATTTTAAATACTAAATTATAGTTTTCCTTCGTATATGAAAGAAAAGAACTTTTTCAATCGTCTTCTCAGTTAACATAATTTAATTGGTGTTATTTTCGGTAGATTTAATCTTTAACAACATTTATAATATTAAATTTTCTTTAGAAACATTTTGATATTAGTTTTTTTTATAGTGTCATTATATATTTTTAAAATGTTTTAAAATCAAGTATTAATTTTTTATTTAATTTAAGATTCATTTAGTGCTGTTCACATTTATCTAAAAATTCAATTAATTTACCAATACGCATTAAGTATTATAACAATAATTCAGAATATAAACTTATTTTAATACATTTTAGTTTATCTAAATTTCACATTTATATAAAAATTAATTAATATACCAATATGCATTAAACATTATAGCAATAATTCAAAATATAAACTAATTTTAATGCATTTTACTTTAGCTTAACATATTTTCGTAATTCTATGTAATTTTTCCATTCCTTTGTGGTTTTATCTAATTTTTCACTACTCTATAACAGGATTTCTTATCAAAGTTTTTTAAACGATATTAAATGGTATTCAGACTAGATGTGATTTAGGAGTTCTTTAGATGAAGATAGGCTATGCGAATGATCCGAAATATATATTTAAAAGCACATACCTGGAGACAGTAGAAACCTGCAAATTGTCATGAGAAACTGATAAATAAAATAACATTGACTGGAACCAAATATTGCCGCATAAAGAAGCTTTGCCAACGAACTAAGTGGCCTCTTGTCAGAGCACGAGATCCACACCCAAAGTCTGTGGGTTCGGTGCTCGCCATGGCAGTTGATCCGAAGTATATATTTTTAATTTTAAAATGTTATGTATTGTTGCCTTATGTTCTCTAACATTCTAGATCTTTCTTTATTATGTAAAATAGTTATTTCTCGAATATTCTTTTCGGGTATAAAAGCTGATACCCACTAGTTGCCGGCAACTTCTCGATCTTGTAAAGTTGCGAGTTGCTACTTTGTTCAATAAATTAGTCTGTTAGGCAAAACGGTGTGTTCATTCGAATCTTCGTAACAATATAGTATTTTCTTGACCTAAAATGTTACTGATTTTGATGATTTCACGATATTATTATGTGTCATGCAGACAAAATGTTTAGGATGGACGCATCAAAATGACGCTTGAAAAACGATAGGATTTCCTTAGTAAAATTATGTTCTTCTCTACACATCATTCCATAACGATTATGCAGGTCTACAATTAAACAAAAGAAAACCGGATGCATCTAAACATTTGCATTAATAAAATAAATTCCATTGCACTACACCACCTCATTCGTATATATTTATCTGTATTGTTCTGCTACTTCACCGAGCAACAGAGTGTTCTTAAGCATTAACAAGGTCTGCTTCGATGATACAAAGGTATTTATTACACAGTGTGATGCATTTCTTTCCTGATATTACATCTTATCTTCAAACATCTACTCTTCACTCCAAATATTTTACTAGGTGCCACATTATTCAAAATTCACCATTAATGAGATACTAAAACATTTAAGTAAAAGAGAAGACAGAGGACATAATTCCAAATTCAAATATTTATAGTAAAGTACCTCTGTGGATCTGCAAACGGATGTGCATCTGTAGAGGTGTGCAGGGTGGTGCTCAGGTCTGGAGCTTTTCAGGATTACAGTTGGTGGAAGGATGTAGATCTCATTGCATGTACTCAGCCTCACCACTGATCTGGGACCTTCTAAATAATGAGGGTGATTCTGAAAGACAGATGCACTGGAACACTTCTGGTCATTGCCAGATGTCGTCCTCGTTAGTTTTTCGGAGTCTCTCTTGAACCCAACTCTTACTTTGGTCCCCAAACTCTACTCTTCGACTTTCGAACTCCAACTATCTTCAACAATATTCTCTCTTTTTTTATATTATTTTCATCTTTGTCCTTTCTTCCCATTCTTGATCCAATCAGAAAAGCTGTATATAACCATTAGTTGTCCTGTCCCCGCCTTTAAACCGCAAATATGGGGAATCTAATTGGTCTGCTTAACCCCGCCTTGAGACCGCCAATGTCGAAAACCTTATCTCTTCTAATTGGGCACTGTCTCTTAGGGACTCATAAATAACCCCACAAAGGTAAATCCTTATTTAGTGTCATGAAAAAACATGATTCTAATCTGGGACTGGGATCAGAACCCCTCCTGAGAATCCCGTACATGATGAATCCATTCAATTAATGTTTATAGGTCCTCTCTCCTTTACAAAAGATGTGATGAGGTCAGATTTATATACCAAGCATTCCACTTCCAGTTTTATTTATGTTAATTACATCATTTAGAATGGTCTAAAACACCTCACCACAGTAATTCTAGACATGATGAATTCCTACGATCTGCAAGTAGTAAATTCCTACCTACTATCAGATTTCAGGGCTAGTCCTAATCAAAGTAAATAAAACCTGATCACGCATAAGACGTTTGGAGCACTATTCGTTGAAATGTACATACTACTAGTTTATGACTTCTGTTCTTCAAATGCCACAACCATGTCCCATGCCCACAGGAAAATATGTTCGATTTTATTATTTGATTGCTACAATATCACCACTCCGCTATTAATAACTACATAAAATGATGATTTTGTGACTGTTATAAGATATTTAGTCTGAATCTATCATTCCCGTTGTTAAAATTAATAGAAAGATTACGTTTCAAACTTTTTACAGTTACGTCATTTAGATGAAATGAGCGTATTGTCAAATTTAATCGTAATTCAGCTTTTCTTGAACGTACTATTCACTCGAAACAAAATATTTTAAACTCTTCCAACAATAGACTAGTCTATAATATCTCTTCTTTAAGCTGTAGTTCTCAGAATCCATGTAATCTCACCGCGCTCTTTTAGAAAACTTTCTCTTTCTATACATTTAATCTCTTATGTAATCCGGTTACTATTGTATAATCTGCCGTTTCAACATTGCCTATAATGAAAACAACCATTAAAAGAGCTTAAAGCTCTTTCATACCTCAGTCTTCCCTCCCTAAATCTCAGAAAATCCACCGAGAAGCCAAAAATATTTAATTTTAAAGTAGATCTTCTTTACAAACCCAAATAAAAAGATTAGAGTGATTTCCACAATACATTGAGTGGCTAAGTCTTCCCCAGAGAAACTTCAGGGAACATCAGAAGATTTTCTAGTTTGAAATAAAAGTTTCGAACCGAATTATAACAAATACGCTTCTTCTTGCTTTTTAAACGAAATATGTTGTTCAAAATTTGTTAATCATTAACATCTACTGGTGTATTTAAATAATTGAATACTTTATGTTTCAGGGATCGTTGTTTGTTTTCTATTTGTGTCAAAGCTTTGATTCTTTAGTCATCTTAATAGTTTTAAATATATATGAGTTAAATTTAGTTAAAAAGAGCAAGCAAGATATGCAGTTTGCTATCGATAAATTTCAATTAGAACTGTTTTATTTTGGAGCTATTTAGAAAGGCAATTAAGAAGAGGTAAATTGAATATTATTTAGGGTGAACGGAATGTTTTTTTTTAATTTTATAACCAGACTCATTTATATTGTTAAATTATAACGAATTTATTTTTACAGCTTGTATTTGTTTTCCTCTTTGACGTTTTAAAGGGCTTCTATAAAATGTTCTAAAATGGAGAAAAACAATGCACAAAATTAATCTAATGCGTTAGCAAAATGGTTTTATTAATTTTGATCATTTATAAAATTATGGTAAAATAATTATGTTAAAATATAACTGATAAATTATATAAAGTTTGTGTATTTAATGATGATATGATCAAAAATATAAACGATAGAGTAATTCTAATATTAAGAATAAATTTAAATCATTACACAATCTATCTATCTCTGTATTATCTCTCTCTATATATATATGTGTAATATTGGAGAGATTTATCAAAAACACATTTTATTTCTCGTGACGATACATCAAATCAATACAACAGTCCAAACACTTCGAGAAAATCGTGCACCACACTTTTTAATTAGGAATTTCTCAGGTAAAAAGACTACGAATAATCCCTAAACACATTTGATCATGTGATAAGAATACCCGACTAAAGAGAATGCGTTTACTATTGATCAAAGGAGTAAAGACAGAAGCTGGATTAATTTTGTAGCGTGTCTTTAGGAAAAAATCAGAATTAAAGCGCAAACCCCAATAACGTAATTTATGAACAGAAGTTAACAAATTAATATTAAAATATGTAAATAAGGGGGTTTAATATTACCCATATATATATATATATATATATATATATAGCAACATTGGTATATAAACCAACTAGTAACTTTAAATGAGACATGGATTTCATATATATCTGGTAGATATCATAGTATGAACACATGAAATGACAAGGTAGACCAAATGCAGAGCGCTGCTATTGGGAACCGTAACTTGTATGTTCTAGACCTAATTCTGGCAAAAATATGTGTATCCCTACGAAAATAAGTTTAAGCATTAGGCCTTGGTCAAATTAGGCCTCTCTTGTATCATAAACATAGACTATAGCGCTACAAACTAAAGCAATGCTTCCATAATTGGTACTTATGGTAAATTATCTACTTAAGTAATAATCCATTGAGCCACTAAAAGTTAACTGTAGTACACCCAAGCAACCACAAAATCAACTATACCATATAAGAATGCTTGAACATCGTTTGTAGGATAAATATTCTATCCATTATTATTATTTTGTATTTTTTTGTAAGTTGCAAATGGCAACGAGCATTTTTGTGCAAAATTGTGTGCTTGAGTAGTTGTTGTATTTTGTTGTTCTGGAAAAGAAAAGGGCTCTTAGATACTTTTTTTGTTTTTGAGAAAATTAGTTATTAATTACGCCATAAAAATTTCGAAATCTAAATCAGAACATTCCCATCACAAGCAATGTTTTAGGTTATACTCAATGTAGAAAATTAGCATCTATTACTTGAAAATTCCACATATTGCATCAAAACATGTTATAAATAAAAACAATATAAGCATCTTTAATTTTAAATTTCAATTTGGTCACTGATAACTTTAATTTCTAAAGGAATAAGAAAATCAGTTTTATTAACAATCTTTCATCTGAGTCTTAACAAACTACATTGATGATTGGTCAATTATTCTTTATCTTACATAAAGAAAAACAGTTCTAACGACCATTTAAGTCCTTAGAACTATTTTTTTCTAGTATAATAATGTGTTCTAGTAAATATTTTCTAATCCAATTAAGGGATAACAAAGAAATTCTAATGCTGAAACTATTTTAGCCGATTACATTTATTGTTAGCCGAAGATTAAAGTTGCTATTTAAGCCCTAACAACTATTTTCGTTATCTATTCGTGTCTAAGTATTTTCGAAGTTATTTACTAAAAACCTCTCCAGTAAAGCTGTCGCCTAAAATTTTCTTCAAATAATATTACACAAATCCATTTCTTCTAAACGTTCTACTTTGAACAAAACCCGCAATATTTTTCTCAAACCCAATAAAATAAGAATTTTTATCTCGCTGTACATTTTTCTCTTTCTTGAAACGGAGATAAGTGTTTTTTATATGTAATGAAGAAATAAAAGCTAAATGCTTATACTTAGTTTATTTGGGAAAGACAAACTTATATATTTCTAAGACATCTTAAGTCCAATATTTTATCTCTGGGTATCAAACACTTTAAAACATGATTCGGCTTTCTTTAAATTTCAAGAGAAATTAAATACAGTTGTAATAACTGAAATAATAAGTTCTACTATACCTGTCATGCTATTTCTCCTGATAGTAATACTTTCATGAAAAAATTTTCAAGTACATCAGAAAGGATGGTAAAAGAAGGTTTAACATTGCTTATTTCAATTAATGTGGACAAACAAATGGATACGATAAACAAAATATATTTAATGGCTGTTTATAATAATATAAATACTCAGGATATGAACATAAAGTTCATTTGTTTTTGTATTTTTAAAACTGTTTAGATACATTTTTTCATGAAATATTAATACTCCATCGAGCGCGCCTTCAAACTTGAGATATCTAGTGTTCTGTATTTCAGATGCAGCTTTGTTTTAGTTGAACTATAACCAAATGGTAAGACATTATTCTTCATACTTGAGACCTCTCTCAGCTGGCATGTTTCGTAGCCAATTGGAATCGGCTTTAAGCAGTTGGTCCAGGTCTCGTTAACTCTCGTGTAGTAAAATGGAGGCAACGTTTCTAACCAAACCAAAAATTCTTTGCTTTATTTGATTTATGTTGGTTTGTATTATTTCAAGTATTTTAATTTTGTTCTCTTAAAGGTCTAGGACAGCAGTCGGAGAACCGGGGTAAATTACTCCAAATGGGGTAAAAATGAAACTTTTTTGAGTAAAAAGTATATATTTTTAATTTGCTATTTTATAAATTTGTTAGTATTTTTTTCAACTTAAACAATTTAGCGACATATGCAGGCCACGCCATCTCACTACCCACCACACTAAAGTGTTCTCGCCATCTCACTACCCATCACTAAAGTGTTCTTGCCATCTCCCTAACCCACCACTAAAGTGTTCTCTTTGCGCAATAAAGCACATTTTATTTTACTTTAAATTGAGTACAAATAAAGTGACAAGTCAGAGAGCGAGTTTTTATTAGTTGCTGATTTAAAAAAATTTTCAATTATTCTTTTTATTTTAATTTTTTCAATTCTAATTATTGTTTGTTTTTGTTTTATTATTATTATTATAATTTGTTACAATACCGTTATGGATTACTAGGTATTACATTGATAAATTGAATAAATGAAGTTTAAATAAAATTTTTAGTTTTTTTCTTTTCAAAATTATCATGGGGGGGCTATAATATGAAAGATGCTAAAAAAAGATTACGATTTCGGGTTTTTTTTCTCTTCGCCATGGGGTAATATCAACTTACACAAAAATATTTTGGGGTAATGATTAAAAAAGTTCCCCGACCGATGGTCTAGGATGTTACAGCCGAAAAGTTTCTCTATGAACCTCGGTAGCTTAGTTGGCAAATACAACGATCTCGTAACTGGAGGGTTGAGTGTTATGAGCCCGAGCGGGCCTAAGATCTGCCGTGATCGTTAAAGGTGACTGCAACACGTAACATATGCTCGTGGTCAAAATGCCCTCCAAGTTCTCAATCAATACCTCTAGGGAAGGCAGGTGAAGTCAATGGGTCTTATGTTTGGTCCTTGCCTCAAAATTATGAAGACCACTTGAGCAAGATGTCTTAATTTCACTCAGGAGGTGATCGTTAAAACGAAAGGCGCATCCTCTTCCCTTAATACGAATAGCCTCCTGCTCAAATCTTGCTTCGTTTGACAAGTGACACAAGACAACAACAACTGCAAGTTTCTTTATTTTTAATATTTTATTTCTATTTTATCTTAATAGTGTTTACAAACATTTTTAGACACTATATAAAATTCTGTTTTAATATACAATGAGACAATTAACCCTCCAAGTGGAACACACCGAGGAAGAAAAAGTCTCCAAAAATACACTAAAGGTTTATTGTGTCAGTGGCCAAAGCGTTCTATGATTTTGTACTTCACCCTTTGTCGACTAGAATGGAATACGGAAAACCCACCCTCGTTATTGTCCCTTTACTTCCGGTTATAAATAGATATATAAATAGATATTAT
>CM063498.1:141708516-141713516 GCA_032207245.1 Pardosa pseudoannulata | reverse complement strand
GGGCATCTGAAAGGAGGATTTTCACTTTCCGAAAGGGCTCAGGTTTCCAGAAGGTGACCCCCCGAACAAGGGAAGGAAGTCTGCAGCAGTGGAGTTTGAAGAGTCAAGGCAGAGACTGCGATTTGAAGAGATCTCGCTGTTTGATGGGAGTGAAAACACTACGTCCGTTTTTATTCTGACATCGAATGCTCGGTTATCTAAATGTTTAAGACAGGCTCCGAGACTCAGAAATATGTTATTTTTGTTTATGCTTTAATTTTTCATTAATGTTGTAAATAATTGTGGTTTGTTGTCCTAAAAGTTTCGGAGGTAATCTAATGCATCCTCAGAGATGACAGAAAACACCTGTTCCAGTAACGTAAGCGGGCAGGTCACACGCTAGTATAGCATCATAGAAAGTGGGTGAGTCTGCAGTTACCTTTTTCCACCTTCTTGTGGAACAAAGGTGCCCCAAACATCACTTTGAGAAAAGGAAAAGCACAAAGCTGGCTACCACACTCATTTATTCTACAGGTTATCCACGCCTAACGAGAGAACACGACATATCTGTAAAAGATAAATTTGCACCAAAAGGAGAACAGTATGACGAATTTAAGAATGCATGTTGAATCGCTCCAAGTCAAAAAGCAATAGGACTTGTCTAGTATTAAAAATATTTTATTTTTCACCCACAAAACTAGTATTCTCTATCAGTAAAATAAAGTTTTTACATTAAGATAATGTTGATATTTACTAAAGCTTCCGGCGTTTTCCGATTATAAGCGTTGTGCGTCATTGAGTCTGCAAATTAAACTGCTGAAGATACTGCTGAAGGTGAAAGAGAAAGACTGAATTGAATAAATCAGTTACAAACAAACTTTTCTATTCCAGCTTAGTTAAAATAATATTGAATCATGTAACTTTTCACCAGATTTTTTCCGGTATTCGGTTTTAGATTGAAAATGGTATTTAATAAGTGTGCTGTATACTTACAATGACTTTACGCAGGCAGAACCTAAACAGAAACGTAGCAGAAGAGAATAAAACGAGGCAAAATTAATTTATGGTGTATTTATGCTACTTTTTTAAAATTAATTTTAACTTTCTTTAATTTTCATTTAAAGAGAATAATCTCTTTGATATCAAAAATCTTTCAATCTATCAGCCTTCATTTCATTTACTATATTTTAAGATATTTAATAATATTCTAACTTTGAAAATATATTTTTTTCATTTCAAATAATACCTTTTCTTCTGCATGAAATGTTTACAATGATTCACTATATTAATTATAAATCCTAACTCTTTCTCATATGATACGATCAAACTCCAGTCTCTAATCCTACACTCCCATTGGTCACATCGGTTCCTTTCTATTGGCTATCCTAAATATCCTTAGTCTCAGAAATTTTGCACAGTATGTAGTCTTGCACTTGACTTTCTCCATACCTGGAGTACGAGAAAAAAACATTAAATGAAAGAGTGTGTTTAAGCTGTTATTGCAACTATCTTGTCTAGTTTTTTCTGCACACACACACACACAAATCTATTGTAAAAATGTTTGATATAAATGTAGATCTTTTCTAGATCCATAAGGTCCCTGTAAGTATAAACTATGCTTATCTACAAAGTAAAAAAGCTCAAGAAAAATACTCCACTCTAACATATGAGAAACCAACAAACTCCATGGACTTTGTCAGTTACAAATTTTTACATTCAAGTTGCATGTGGGCATTCAAGTTGCATTTGGTCAGGAGAAAAAGTTGAAGCACGTGAATAAACGGAGTAAACAATTATTTAACAGAGGATTGATCCTCTAAGCTTTATTTTATTCTGCGGAATAACTGGCCATTCTACCACTGGATAGTGTTAGGATTTGAATCTTTATTTAAACTTCTGAGCATGCTAGAGCCTTCACATTCATTTTTCTTGGGTATAATCATGTTGTGCTTAATCTGTCCTATTTGAATACAATTTTGCTTTTTTCAAAATGCATGCAACATTTTTGTATGTGATTAATTATTAGAAAACTTTCTGCCATCTCTCACATTTCGCTTTTATTGGTCAATCTGAAAGTCCTTGGAATCTGATAGAGAATTTGTACAGAATCTGTACAGAATTTGTATTGAATCTGTACAAAATTTTTATAGAATCAAATCTTGCCCAGGATATTCTCCAGTGCATAAGAGATAAAACATAAAATAGTGTGCAAACACGTTTCTGGCAACCTTCTTGTTTCTTATTCACAAAAAAATCTAATAAGCATTAGATTTTTTAAATTCTCATTGTTAAACTGTATACTTTATAATTCTGTATTGTTACTCACTTTAAAAATCTACTTTACCGTAAACTCTTAAAGTCCTTACTTTAAAAGTAATCAGATAAACTAAGTTCTCCAGAACAAAAGTTCCATGTACGACTAAACTATGCTTATTCTCAGGTAGATGAAAGCCTGGCATTATAAATCTGGGATTAAAAAGAACACTCTTCTCTAACATAAGTCAGTTCAAAAATATGTATTATGTATTGAAACAGAAATTATTATATCAATTTCTAAACTGTGGCAAATGGGCTATAGCATTGAACTGTAGATAGATTTTAACTTTTCCAGTTGAAAATAAATTTTCCTTATCAATTCATTAGTTTAATACATAAGAACCTTTAGTATTACTATCTGATCGCAATTGTTATTTTCATTTCCAGTTCTAAGCTATTTTCTTAGTTGCGGAATTTTAACTTTACTCTCATTTTATATGGAAAGGGAAAAAAATTCTTATTTTCAAGGAAAAAAAAGAGCAGGGAATTATAACCTGCGGAAATTAATTAGTTTTTTGCTGCCTCTAAGAAACATATATCTACTGTAAAGCAAAAACCATTAATGTCCGGACTTCGTTAATGTTTTTTCGGAATTCCCATTTTTAAAAAAAAGGCATCACTGGGAATATAATAGACCATTGAATATGAGTTCAAATTAATACACCGATTTCAATTAAGTCCCGTCATTGTGTTTCACCTGTCAATTTAATGAATGTTTTATAAAACAACGGAAATTGGCGAATCAGTGTATCGTAATGAGAGTGGAAAGCAAATAGAAAACGTTTTTATTAACAGCAGTTAGGAATGCAAGTTTTCGAAAATTATTCAAGCCAGCATTACGCCTGGAATTAATTATTTGGGGCTTACTGTTTTAATTAAACTTTTAGGATTATTATTTTCGGAGGAATGATTAAAAATTTTAATCTTCAATAAAGATCTATGTGAGATTGGTATTTCAAAGTGAAAATGCACTGCGCGTGTGAGTACTTATTAAAATTTCAATTTCAGTTAATCGTTCTTAGAGTAAAGAATAATTTACTTTTTATTTCACCTACGAAATAGTTTTTTTCTTCTAATTTTAGAGATTTTCAGTTCCAGGTTCGGTAAATTCATTTAGCGGTCTTGTATTATTCTGTGTCTTATTCTACAGTAAAATTATTTTTTAATAAAGGTTAAAATAGGCAGTACAGTAGAACCTCGATTATCCGAGATAATTGGGACCTCTAGTACCTCGGATATCAAAATCTTGGTTAATAGAAACTATGTATAAAAACCTACCATGCTTGCGAATTTAACTAACTTTTTAAAGTAATAAACAATAGAACGTTCTTTAAATGATAAAAATAAACATATATGAACTTATGTTTCGCAGCTAAGATTTTAAAAGGGTGTAATATTTCTTGAAAGTTGAGTGCTTTTGTTGGGAAGAAGTGCCTGTAACACAGATAACGAACTAAAATATGTATAATTTTTTCCCCTTTTGGAAAGGAAATAAACAAATTACACTTCCTTATTGACTCGGTTAACAGAAATCTTGGTTTAATCGAGGTTCTACTGTACAACGTTTACTATAAAGACTACTTAATAATTGAAATAGTATAAAAAATATGTCAATTTTGATAAATTAATATTAATAGAAAAAAAATCGCATATCATTCTATCTAAAATCATTGTTACTTTCTGATCAATGGTCGATTAACCTATGCTTACTTTCAGGGAGATAAACTAATCCTGGTATTATAAAATAAGAATAAGAAGAACACTCTTCTCTAATATGAGTCAGTTCAAAAATATGTATTATGTAATAAAACAGAAATCATTATATCAATGTCTAAACTATGGCAAATGGACTATAGCATTGAATTTTAGATAGGTTTTAACTTTTCCAGCTGAAAATAAATTTCCCCTATAAATTCATTAGTTTAAAACATAAGAACCTTCAGTATTACTATCTGATCGCAATTGTTATTTCCATTTCCAGTTTTAAGCTATTTTCTTAGTTACGGAATTTTAACTGTACTCTCATTTTATATGGAAAGGGAAAAAAATTCTTATTTTTCCGGAAAAAAAAGAGCAGGGAATTATAACCTGCGGAAATTAATTAGTTTTTTGCTGCCTCTAAGAAACATATATCTACTGTAATGCAAAAACCATTAATGTCCGGACTTCGTTAATGGTTTTTCAGAATTCCCATTTTTAAAAAAAAAAGGCATCACTGGGAATATAATAGACCATTGAATATGAGTTCAAATTAATACACCGATTTCAATTAAGTCCCGTCATTGTGTTTCACCTGTCAATTTAATGAATGTTTTATAAAACAACGGAAATTGGCGAATCAGTGTATCGTAATGAGAGTGGAAAGCAAATAGAAAACGTTTTTATTAACAGCAGTTAGGAATGCAAGTTTTCGAAAATTATTCAAGCCAGCATTACGCCTGGAATTAATTATTTGGGGCTTACTGTTTTAATTAAACTTTTAGGATTATTATTTTCGGAGGAATGATTAAAAATTTTAATCTTCAATAAAGATCTATGTGAGATTGGTATTTTAAAGTGAAAATGCACTGCGGGTGTGAGTACTTATTAAAATTTCAATTTCAGTTAATTGTTCTTAGAGTAAAGAATAATTTACTTTTTATTTCACCTACGAAATAGTTTTTTTCTTTTAATTTTAGAGATTTTCAGTTCCAGGTTCGGTAAAT
>CM063498.1:141678516-141686016 GCA_032207245.1 Pardosa pseudoannulata | reverse complement strand
TTTCCGTTTATGCAGTTCAAAACAAAATAAAAAGAATTTAATCTTATCTGTTCAATAACCGACTTCAAGGCAAACATATATTTTATACAGAATTCGTCGCTTCTAACGCCCAAGGCTAATTTGATTGTTGTGACACTACATACATCTATATTTATTCTTTCAATATATCAAGATTTAAAGAGAAGAAAGTAATTTCGGTTTTCAAAAATCACAAAAAGGGATAAAAAATGTATCAAGAATTGTTAAAATTTTTAAATATATAAATAACGACTATTTCATACTAATACAGCTTAATCAAGGTTGAAGTTTGAAGAATACATAAAAATCGTTTCAGGAAGTATTTTTTAAAGACATTTTATATCCTGCTACGTAGTATCTAAGTTCTAAAAGAACATTTTGTACATTTATAAAGCATAAAAAATAGACGTGGTTTAATATTCTTTAATATTTCAGTGAAACTCAATTTAAAGGCTACAAGATTACCCGGTAAAAATCTGTTCCAAGTTACTTTGTATTTTTTAACATTTTATATTAAAATTATTTTTGCATTCGGCTGTAGGTTAATTAAATGAAAAAAACGTACAAACTTTCAGAACTTGAACAAAAATACAAATTTAACCTGGGCAAATAAATAAATATGTGTAAACACTACATAATTGAGTTCGGTATTTTGCAAATGAATGATTATTTTTTTTTCATACATTTCTTTTTCTTCTTCTACGCTCGCTTTAGGATTTTAAAGAAAATCTCCTTATTTTAATGCAATATAATGTAGTATAATGTAATGTAATGTATTTTTGCTATAATGTAGATTAGAGTGTAAGTAATTAAGGGCTTAAGGGAACCTAGTGGATAAATCTTGTTATAGGCGTTCAGAAAAAAGAATTGATCAAAATAAATTTCTTATCCTTTAGAAGTTGTATCTTTTACTGTAAATCTGGATTAAATATAAGCAAAATTTTGCATTAACAGCAAATTATACTTCTCCAATAACACTTTTTAATATTAATGTAGTTAATAATAATGTAATATAATTTCACATATTTATTAAAATGTAATGCAATATAAATTCAATATTAATGTAATTTAATGTAATGCAATATATAATTTTTAACAAAATGCAGATTCGAGTAAGAGTAATTAAAAGCTTAAGCGAAACCACGTAGATATAAAACTGATCCAAGTGTGTGGAAATTGATATAAATAAATTAATCATTGGTTTAAATAAAAACCCTTATCCTCCAATTGATCTGTCTTTTACCACAAATCTAGCCCTAATTTTAAACATAGACAAATTTGAAAAGTTGGAGCAATTTTTACTTTTCCTCCAATAATTTTTAATACTTAGAAAGCAGATACATTTCAAATGCAGTTTTACACTTATATTTGAACAAAAGTGTACGGCTGGAATATTAACGAATATATTACATACCCAAACAATCACCCAGTCTTCATGGTAGTGAATGCTAAACAACAATACAATACGTAAGAGCTTCAGGAAAACCACGTAGATAAAAACTAATCCAAGCGGGTGGAGATTGATATAGATAAATTAATCATTGATTTAAATAAAAACTTATCCTCGAATTGCTCTTTCTTTTACCACAAATCTAGACTTAGATTTAAACATAGACCGATTTGTAAAGTTGCAGCAATTTTTTACTTCTTCTCCAATAATTTTTAATACTTAGAAAGCAAATACATTTCAAATGCAGTTTTACACTGATATTCGAATAAAAGTATACGGCTTTAATTTTAATGAATATATTATATATCCAAACAATCACCCAGTCTTCATGGTAGTGAATGCTAAACAATAATACAATGCGTGAGAGCTTAACGAAAATCACGTACATAAAAACTAATCCAAGCGGGTGGAGATTGATATACATAAATTAAACATTGATTTAAATAAAAACCTTATCCTCCCAGTGATCTCCCTTTTACCACAAATTTAGTATTAATTTTAAACATAGACAAATTTTTAAAGTTCCAGCAATTTTTTCTTCTCTCCAATAATATTTAATATTTAGCAGATACATTTCAAATGAATTTTACACTGATATTTGAATAAAAGTGTACGGCTGGAATATTAACGAATATATTACATATCCAAACAATCACCCAGTCTTCATGGTATTGAATGATACACAACAGTAAAATACGTGAGATCTTAAGGAAAACCACGTACATAAAAACTAATTCAAGCATGTGAAGACTGATATTAATAAATTAATCATTGATTAAAATAAAACCTTATCCTCCAATTTTTCTTTCTTTTACCACAAATTTAGTATTAATTTTAAACATAGACAAATTTTTAAAGTTCCAGCAATTTTTTCTTCTCTCCAATAATATTTAATATTTAGCAGATACATTTCAAATTCAGTTTTACACTGATATTTGAATAAAAGTGTACGGCTGGAATATTAACGAATATATTATATATCCAAACAATCACCCAGTCTTCATGGTATGGAATGTTAAACAATAGTACAATACGGGAGATATTAAGGAAAACCACGTACATAAAAATTAATCCAAGCATGTGAAGACTGATATTAATAAATTAATCATTGATTAAAATAAAACCTTATCCTCCAATTTTTCTTTCTTTTACCACAAATATAGGATTAATTTTAAACATAGACAAATTTGTAAAATTGCAGCAATTTTTGCTTCTCCAGTAATTTTTAATAGTTAGCAGATACATTTCAAATGCAGGTTTACACTGATATTTGAATAAAATTATACGGCTGGAATATTAACGAATATATTATATATCCAAACAATCACCCAGTCTTCATGGTAGGGGATGCTAAACAACAATACAATACTTGAGAGCTTAAGGAAAACTACGTACATAAAAACTAATCCAAGTGTGGAGATTGATATAAATAAATTAATCATTGATTTAAATAAAAAAAAAACCTTATCCTTCAATTGCTCTTTCTTTTACCACAAATCTAGGATTAATTTTAAACATAGACAAATTTGTAAAATTGCAGCAATTTTTGCTTCTCCAGTAATTTTTAATATTTAGCAGATACATTTGAAATGAATTTTACACTGATATTTGAATAAAAGTGTACGGCTGGAATATTAACGAATATATTACATATCCAAACAATCACCCAGTCTTCATGGTATTGAATGATACACAACAGTAAAATACGTGAGAACTTAAGGAAAACCACGTACATAAAAACTAATCCAAGCATGTGAAGACTGATATTAATAAATTAATCATTGATTAAAATAAAACCTTATCCTCTAATTTTTCTTTCTTTTACCACAAATATAGGATTAATTTTAAACATAGACAAATTTGTAAAGTTGCAGCAATTTTTACTTCTCCTCTAATACTTTTTAATACTTAGAAAGCAGATACATTTCAAATGCAGTTTTGCACTGATATTTGAATAAAAGTGTAAGGCTGGAATATTAACGAATATATTATATATCCAAACAATCACCCAGTCTTCATGGTAGGGGATGCTAAACAACAATACAATACTTGAGAGCTTAAGGAAAACTACGTACATAAAAACTAATCCAAGTGTGGAGATTGATATAAATAAATCATTGATTTAAATAAAAACCTTATTCTCCTATTGATCTTTCTTTTACCACAAATTTAGGATTAATTTTAAACATTGACAAATTTGTAAAGTTGCAGCAATATTTACATCTCCTCCAATACATTTTAAAATTTAGAAAGCACATACATTTCAAATTCAGTTTTACACTGATGTCTGAATAAAAGTGTACGGCTGGAATATTAACGAATATATTATGTATCCAAAAAATCACCCAGTCTTCATGGTATGGAATGTTAAACAATAGTACAATACGGGAGATATTAATGAAAACCACGTACATAAAAACTAATCCAAGCGTGTGAGGATTGCTATAAATAAATTAATCATTGATTTAAATGAAAACCTTAACTTCCAATTGATCTTTCTTTTACTACCAATCTAGGATTAATTTCAAACTTAGACCGATTTGTAAAGTTGCAGCAATTTTTTACTTCTCCTCCAATAACTTTTAATACTTAGAAAGCAAATACATTTCAAATGCAGTTTTACACTGATATTCGAATAAAAGTATACGGCTGGAATATTAACGAATATATTATATATCCAAACAATCACCCAATCTTCATGGTAGTGAATGCTAAACAACAGTACAATACATGAGATCTTAAGGAAAACCACGTACACAAAAACTAATCCAAGCGGGTGGAGATTGACATAAATAAATTAATCATTGATTTAACTCTTCCTTTTACCACAAACCTAGGATTAATTTTAAACGTAGACAAATTTGTAAAGTTGCAGCAATTTTTACTTATCCTCCGATAATTTTTTATACTTAGAAAGCAGATACATTTCAAATGCAGTTTTACACTGATTTTGAAAAAAAGTGTCTGGCTGGAATATTAAAGAATATATTATATATCTAAACAATCACCCAGTCTTCATGGTAGTGAATGCTAAACAACTGTATAATACGTGAGATGCACCAAGATCTTTGTAAAGCGAAAATGAATTTAAGCAAAAGATTCCCCTCGGTAAAACGTGTTCAACTTTATTTACCACTCAAAAGTACCTAAAATTAAAACGAATTTTTTTCGTAATTTATGCAATCAATAAATCATTTAAAACTGCAACGTCCTTTACAAATCCTAAACCATTCAAAGCTTATTAATTTTGATTTCCTTTCAGCAGGCAATTTCCGAAAGAGTTTTTATTGTTTCCCAGGAAATAATGACAAATACTGCTGTAAATCGTAGTTCAAAGGAATATTTTTCGTAATACTCTAAATGCGCATAATTAATGATGATTAGAATTACGAAATAACTTCGTAATTGAATTTTGCCGTAGCGCAACTAAATCTCAAAATTAAATTAAAGGAGAAATAATTATCATCGAGAGAGATTATAGGAATCAAGGTCATCATCAATATTTAGTGGGATGCGTTTGAAATATTTATGGAGGGAATAGGGAAAAAATATATGAGCAGCTATGCACTTAATGGGGAAAAATAAAAATATTGCAGCATTTATGTCAGACGGGATAACAAGGATAATTATATCAGTTTGGCATTTTTATTAACGAATGGAAACAAGAAAATTACTCTGATGTTTTAGTCCAATCCTTTTTAGTTTCTGCTCTTGGGAAAACTTTAATTCGAAGCACGTAAATATCAGTGTTGTGTGAGAAAAGTATTACATGTCAAAGAATTTGAAAATTATTTGAGAAAAAGGGGAAAATTCCAAGTTTACAAAATATAAGAACTTTCACTCTTATCAATTCTGGATATATTGTACCCTTAATCTTCTCACTGCGTAAATTTTTTATCAAAATAGGTTAAAAAAATTGCCTATTTTTTATCATATTTGAAATCTATATGCATTTTAGAGTTAAAATATACAAAAAAAATTTGCAAAAGAGTTTTTTCTTTAATGAAGAATTAGGTCCTAAATAAAAGGTGTTCAGAATAATGAAATTGAAGAATAATGATATAAAAGCTAAATTTTGAAAATTAATCTTGGTTAAATTATCATTTTTTTTATAAAATACAAAAGCAAAACATATATACTAATTAAAAATGCAACATACTTATAAAACATTTATTAGAAATGAAGTCTTGTATGATAAATTTCGAAACAAGGCTCGAGGCAATGTCCTACCTCGCAATTCTTGCTCCAAATTCGCGTTTCTTTTCTAAGTTTTTGTAACACCTTCATTTTTTTAACAACAGACAGCCCACTATCTACGAGGCTCTTTCTTGATAGGATTTGGGTGTATATGGCTTGCAAAGTGTCGAGCAGTTAGTCTCATGGGTCAATTACTGTCATGTTCTGTTGGTCTCTTTTACTATTATTTGCAACATAACAACGTCAAAATAAAGTTCAAAATAGTCCAAAACAGTTGCACTGTTATCCAAAGTGAAATTTAGTCCGAGATTTTCAATTAAAGGAAATGAAGCAGGAGCTGGTGGAATATTTTGCTTATCAATTTTGCACCCCTGTAGAACAGTTTGAATAGAAACTGAATTTTTAGATTCCTCACTATCCGCAGAGGAATCCAAGAAATTCTCATCATTTTCGCCTAAATATCTTCAATATACTTGAAATCAGAGTCAGAAGTGCTATCAGTGTCGGAAATATCGTCAGGAGTATAGGTTATATAGCTCGCGAAACGCTTCCTTTCAGACATCTTTCAGCTATCAAAAGCGCTTTCTTCTATATTTCGCAGAAATGTGGACAACTAAAGCCATCTGCTAGTTTACAGCTAAATAAACAATAAAAAATTACAGTAAATATAAAATGAAAGAATAAACGGGGAAAGAGCGGACTGCACAGTTAAATAAACGGCTAAAATGCATTCCCGCGGAAATCGCGGGTTGCGCAAATTTTGCTACATCTATGTTGCCTCCTGGAAATCGCGGGATGCGCAGCGAGAGGGTTAACCCTTTAACAGTTTCATTTTTTTTCAAAATTCATTCAAAAAATATCATATATTTTATTATATTTTTATATTAACTTTAAAATTTTAAATAGGAAAATGTTATTAAAATTAACATTTCTAATATTTTTAAGTATTTAGGATAACTTTTTTACTTTAATGAATAGAGTGTTTGCCCTATAAGCTAATAAAAAAGTTACATTTGCAGTTGAAAATATAGAAACATACAACAACTTTTCAGTTGTTTTTTAATTAAAATAACATTTGCATACGTCTTTTTCTTCATTTGAGTATTATTATAGATAAATTTTTAAAATGCCTTGTGTTCGCTGAAGCCTTGTGCACAACTATCAGAATTACTAATAACGAAATCATTTAGTAAATTCACAGTACTATCATACTCATTAACAGATATTTTAGATTCTGATTCTGAGTCACAGTTAGAATAACAAAATTATCTGGATGCCCTCTAGATTCCCCATTAAAGTTAAAATTGATTTCGCCTATATAATTATTAAGCGATTAGTAAAATAAAATCAAAACCCTAAGTACTGAAAGATGAAAATTGGCCTATTATTACAAAACAAGTGAAAACAGCTGACCAATAAGAAGAGAAATCACAATCTAAATCAAACAATTATTTAATAGACATCTATAAGTCGAATTTGATATAAAAAATAGAAAATATATGAGAGAAACAGTACAAACGAAAGAAACAAGATTGTCCGTACACCGTACGGGCAAATCAGTAGCGGCTCTCACGCAGTACTCGAACCGTGTACGGGCAAAACTGGAAAAAGATTAACTGTGTTATATTTTTTCTAAAAATCCAAATAAACATTAACTGCAGATATTGTCTGTTATTCCAATAAAAGGGTTGGAAGCTGTTTTTAATAAAATAAATTTGAATTAAAAAACTTGTACTTAAAATTTTGACATACAGATAGATGATATAATAATGAAATAATCGCTCATATTTTACTTATTTTTATTAACATTGTATGATCGTTGCTTTTGTAATTTA
>CM063498.1:141658516-141673516 GCA_032207245.1 Pardosa pseudoannulata | reverse complement strand
CTAATCATAAAATAGACATTATTTTGACACGATTAAGCATCGTCCGTAGTAGACTCACCCATATACGTTTACTCCTATCGGAACCAACTCCACAATGTCCATTTTGTCATACTCATCTCACTATTCATCATATTTTAACTTCTTTAGGGGCTTTTACAAGATATTGTTATTTCTGTACTATTTTAGTCTTATACTGTTTTATTTGACGCAACGTACCCTTACCTGGATTTAATTATTGAATTAGGAATATTCTAAAGGGTGATCTGGATCACAGACAGGCCAGGATAATAATACAAAACTGATGGTATGCGAGAAAATTTTCAAAAATGCATGCTACTTTCGGTCATGCATTAACCAGTTGGAACACAAAACGGTTATGCTTTAAAGTAATATAAGCGAAGCAATAGAAGCTTAGAGGATAGATCATTGTGCTGTAGATGACATCTATTGCTTCGGGGAAAACCGATTGTAGTGTTACAGTCTACAATCTTTGTGTTGTGGTTACGGATGTAGGAATGCGGTCCATCAGTTATGGTGCCCACAGCTGGTCTATCTTTACATGGAGTGGTACAATGAAGCGGTTACAACCGCTCCTGTCGATCAAACGTCTTTGGCTAACTATATTTTTGAAAATTTTTAAATCAGTTTCCCGTTTCGAACTTATATAAAATACAAAATATTTTGTATAATTTTTTTCCTTAACTATTAGCATATTATAATACAAATACATACAAATATTTAAAACATTCAGAAATATACTGACAGATATATTCTTTACTGTGTGTTTTATATATTGCTGAAACATGGAATTTTTTAAAACATAACGCATAAATATTTTAAATGTAATAATAAATACTAAATATAATCATCACTGTTTAGCTACTAACTATTATGTCTCATAAAAATGTTATCAGTAAATGGTAATATAAAATATGAAGGATTGCTACATATGTCTTAATGCACTCAGTGCGATAAACAAGTTTCAGATATATTGGCCCATAAACCTATATAATGGATAAATGTTTTGGTCTATCACGTAACGTGTGGTAAAATATACATCCACAGAGAATAAAATCGTTTTCACCAGAGAAATATTTCAAATATTGCAATAACTCATGTTTTATATCATTGAAAAATCAGGTCATATAGGAAATTAATCATGAAGGTCATTTATTTTTTTTTCTTGTAAACGGTACCATAAAGAACATCATAGTTACCTAGTCATAGTTATATAGTATAAAAATATTAAGAAAAAGAAATGATCTAATACCATTAAAAAACATTTTTTCTTTTAAAATAATGAATTTAGGTAAAATTTTAAGGAGAGGGGAGATCACCTTTAAATCTTAAATAATTCGATTTTTCTGCTTATTTTACCTGTACAATTAAGCTGTAGGATTTATTTTAAATACGTCGATTCAATTTGAGTTTATTATTGAAATTTTATAGCAAATGCAAAATAATATTAATATATATATATATATATATATATATATATATATATATATATAATTTTTATCTTTGAAGTATTTTATCAACAAAACCATTATTTTTAACTTTTTGTGCAACTAACGGAGATAAGAAATATAAAAATTAAAAATTTTGGGTATTTGTATCTTAATAATGGAGAATAATCTCTACTAACTTTCAAGTAAGGGCTTTTAACATTTTTTTTTTTATATTTCTTTTTTATTTTTAAGATTTATTACTTTTTTTCATTTTTTATTACAATACGCTAAAAAGTATTTTAATGTGAATCGTACAAGATATTTTGGATGTATCTTATAGATTAATCTTTTGAGAAGATACATATGTTGGAGTGCATTTGTGCAATAGTTTGTTTTAAAATACATTCATATAACAAAATAGCAATTATAAAAACAGTTCATATTATTTTGTATTTAAAAACTGATTATTTCTATTAAAAATACATTTTTTATATTTATATATAATGGTTAATAAAGTTTGATGTAATTCATACTGAAAAAAGTGCCTAAAGGGATAAAATATAAAATGAGTAAAAAAATTGAAAATGGTTAAAAAATCGTTGTGCTGCAGATTTGTAAAGGTTATATCCCCCTTAAAGTATATGTTTTAAGGGCTATTCCCTTTAATCCTTTAATGAAAGGTGGTTTTGCAGCGAATCCACCTGTCAAAAGTTTCTTTTTCTATTATTTAAAGACATATGAATGATTTTTTTTATTTTTCTATGTTTATGACATTTTAAACTTACAGCAGATAAAAACAATACACTTAATTCATTTTTCCATTTGAAATATGCATTTTTAAACTTGCTTTACCCAGAAAATTCAGAAATTCGATTTATCCTCCTTGTGGACCTAAATACCTATATTATTCCAATAACACTTAAAAACTGTTTAGCTATTTTTATATCATACACTTTTAATAATAATTATTCATCGTACTCCCCCTTAATAGAAATTTAAAAGAAAGTGTTATCTTCATACAGTACAAAGGGATGGTTTTGAATTTAAACTGGTTTTCTAACCTTTCTTCTTCCCAATGAGTGCACATTTTCTTCATGTATTTTACATTATGAGGTTCATAGGTAACATTTGTAAGCTAATTTTATTAATTTTTAAGAATGTTATATTAGTGTACTTTAAAGGGTTAAGCGTTTAGTAGTGAGGTCCTTTTTAACATCCTAAACAATATATACTTCTGGTTTATTTTCCATTTAGAAAAGGTATTATTCGAAGATACATTTTTAGTATCATTAGATTAGTTTTCCCCTGTCTTACTTATAAAATCAATATCAGTTTTCCTAATGATCATATATTTCTTAATTTCTTACAATTTTGACACTTTTCAAAGTACTCTGTTGAAACCAAATAATCATCTAGATTCTATAACATAACAATCTCCATTGTACGCAATACAAGTGTTAATTACAATATTTTGTAAATTTATCAAATTAGCTTTCACGTTTTCATTATCATTAGAAGAATTCGAGTGGACTATGAAAATAATGTTACGTTAGCCTAGTGTTTGAGAAAGAATAAATTAATACTTATTAATAAACACATCGACAAATATGTCTTGATTACATGATTTTTTACAATTAAATGCCTAAGGAATACAACTGGAATACAACTTATCATTTGTAGATATAGAAGACTCCTCTCGAATCGGCCTCGGTCTCACAAAAAAAAGGATGGCATCGCTTTTCCTTTTTCTTGTGTCGCTCCAAAAAAATGTCTATCCCGCAAGCAGCGGATGCCAACAGCGTTCACCCTCTTCTTTCCTCTGGCAACACAACTGCCCTCTAAAAAAAATCAGACTGTCCCCGGAGAAAAAACAGGGGACCAATCAAGAACAGAGGGGTCAGAATCCCGCCAAACCAACAGGCCCTTCTATTGGTGGTGAGAAGTCCTAAGTTTTATACTAATTCAAACCGGTTCTGTTTTGTAGGTCTTTGACGAATGCTTACGAGAAGGGGTAAAACAAAGTTGAAACACAGAATGTAACTTATTGTTACATGGACCAAAATAAATTTTGAGATTTTATTTTTGCTATCACAAGAAAAATCTGCAAATTATTCATTAGGGAAGGCATCTTAAGCTGAATGCGCTTTTGGCGATTTAAAGGGAATTCATAAACCGCAGTTTCAGTTTCAGCAAAGTTCAATATATATTTTGTAGTCAAACAAATCCTTAATATCGTTTGGATATTGACTGAGATTTAAAATATATTTTCTTGAATGAATCCTTAAAAAATATCTGTGTTAACCACTTCTTCTGTTAGCATTACTTAACGGAATTTTATGCACGCAGTTACGATTTGAAAGAAACTCAAAAGAAAACCTATTTAATTTTTATTTCCATAATAAAGATAAATGAAATGCTTCTTTAAGTGCAGAAATGCTGTTCTCTACGGCCAAACTCTACAGTAAACCATCGGAAAAGAATCTTTTCCGGGGAATAATCGCATATACCATAAGTTCTTAATGGAACTGGGTTAAAGAGCAATAGTAAGTAAATAACTGGCAAAAATATTAAATCTATTTGGAAGAAAGTACTTTGGAGATTAGATAAGAAACAGACATTACGAATGAAGATCGTAAAACCACATAAACGTTTTTATGTTATTTACTGAGCTTACAAGTAGAAAATAGATAGTAATTTAATAAATTTAGTTTATTACTCATTAGAACATATGAACATATGCACATACAGTAAAATTCATAAATTTTCAATAATATTACTCTTATCTTTCAAGATAATTTAATCTTTAGTATTTAGTGATTTTGGATAATATTAGAATGCAATTAGTCAGAATGATATTTAAATGCCTCATAATTCTGTAGCAACATTTCATTGATTCATAAATATACAATGCAATATTTATTTTTAAGACAGGTAGATATTTGTGTATTTATAATAGATTGCATTTTGTTATGTAAAACAGCTAAATGTCTTATGTCTTTTAATTTTATAATTCAAATTATTTTTTATTACATTTACACAGTGTGTATGAAATGGAGAATCTTCTCTTTAAATAAGCAAATAAAAGCTTTTGTCCTAAGTATTCTTGATATCGCTTCACTAGGATATTTCATGGCATTCTTACTCAATCGGTCATATGTGGTACACCCATCGTCATAATTCTGCTGTGTGATCCTGCTCTACTTATGATCACTGTAACGTTGTCATCTCAGTAAAGCATGTCCTTATCGATTGCTCCTTTTTTAAAAACCAAGGCACCGATAATTTTAATTCTCTTTCTATTAGTATTAGCGATATTTTAAATGATTTGCCTCATCCTAACTTCAAATGACATTGGACTTTTACCTTCACGTCTGACTTTGATCCTCTTTTACTGCACACAACCCTTTCTTCCCTCTTTGTTTGTATTTTGTCTACGATTTTTATTTTTTAACTAGTGTGACGCTTTCAGTATTCTCAAATGAGAGGTAGCGTGAATAATGGATCACAGACAAATTATAACATTCGAAATTTACTTTAGTTATGGAATAAATACGCTATTTACAAAGGAATATAAATTCCTGCTATTTACAAAGGAATATAAATTCCTGCTATTTACAAAGGAATGTAAATTCCTAAATCATCTAGAACTACAAAGGATGGTTGCCGATTTAACTTCCTCACGACAATCACAGTCGAAAGAAAAACAAGAGATTTACTAATCTCTTACAAATGGGGAGGCATTTCAGGGTGCAATCAAACCCAATATATCCCCCGTTCGGTCCCAAGATTCTGCCGCTTCCTATATGAGCGGACTTTACGAATCTCCGGAACTAGCAAGCTGTCGCTGGTAAAAAGCCTCCACGAGGTCAACACACCTCCTAAAAAATGACGAAAAGCCCTGAGTTGCAAAATCGTAGGCTTTTTATACTTGGGGGTCAGTTACGGTCCCGTCACTGTTTTTTCTCAGTTAAGCTCCCAGTTACATGAGAACTCCAGCCAAAGTTACAGTTATACTTTTTAACTGGATTCTCATTCGCTGGCTGTCTCTTCACGGAATTCCCGAGCTTTCATTAACGAGATCCATCAGGGAGGGTTCGTCCATTCAGTCCGATTGTCAAGATACGAGAAGTCACGTTATTGTCCAGGTACAGGTGCACTCGACTAGCTGTTGTGCTCGGACAAAGGGGAGTCTTCACACTAGTATAGGCTGAAAAAGTCCGTTATCCGCCAAGCCTCGAATAGATTACTGTCATGCCTGTATTTCAGTAATATTTGCAACGATATTAGGCTTAAAAAGTCTTTAAATAATTTTATAACGTTTACATTTAGTCATGTACCCTTCGTTTTTACCCAGGTAAAGGGATTTTGCTTGGAGGGTCGAGAAACCCGTTACATGGTCAATTTTTTCTAATTTTTTTTATCGTCGCTAGAAGTCACGTGATCTGGGACAAATGAATGTAAGCGCAAAGGATGATGAAAGAGAGTAAACTCCAGCAATTACCCTGGTAGAAAGTGGTTCTTTCTACTCCGTAATTTTTTCCCGCTAAGGAAATTCTGAAAGGGAAGTCATTCACGTATATCATTCTACGCTGCTTTTGGCACATGTAAATTTTTTATAGTGTGTTATCATGGTTGCACAATAAATGCAATCCTAGAAGGTTTGCAGTACACAGTTTAATCGGATGAAGATATGTTCGATGAAGATGATGGAGAACTTGATGATGACGAAAATAATCCTAATTATGAATTATCAACTGATAGTGAAGAGGATGAAGAACTGGAATATGCTAATTAAAAAGAAAATTATAATTTTTAGAGGTTGGCACTATAAGAAAAGGGATAAAAGAAAAATCCACTTCTAATCTTAGGATATCTGAGAAAATACTATTACGAAATTTCCCGGAAAATAGATAAGTTTCAATAATTCTTACTTCTACTTTTGAAGATTGCAATCTACTTACTGATATTTTAGAAATAATACAAAGTTTAAAAAAAACACTAACATATTCCCTGATTCAATTCAAGAATGTTTGTTTAGAAGAAAAAAGAAAGGCGCTAAATATAGGAGTACATAATAGATGTGTTGAATGTCCAAGTAAAAATAATTTAAACAACTAAATTTGATTGTGAAAGCGTGACAGAAATATCTATATAAAATATAGTATTAATTAATATAGATCATTAAAATTAATTACAAATAGCATCTTAAAATAATTTTGTGAATTTATTTTTCCCTCCTTATAATTTGTCTTTAGTGTAAAGATTTTATGGTAGCAAATAGCAAGAAACATTTCTATATAAGATATACCCTGCGCATGCCTTTCCGTTCATCTTTTTCGAGCGTTTTATGCCGAGTTGAATTGTTTACTTAATTTTAATCAATTTAATTCAATAAAAATCATTTTAATAGATTTTCACCATTTTCAATTATATGACTAATGAATACGCTAAACAACTAGTGCATTATATACTTTATTTAATTCTTTTATATTGGCTTGAATACAGCAAGCCAGGGTTGGATCATAGCAGAAACAAATTAGACAAATGAATGACTCGATTCTATGGAGCAACAAACTACTATTATGAAAATATTTGTAAATAAGTTTTATTTTGAAAATTCTGTTTTTTTTAATTATTTATATAAACATAGCTAATGATAAGTCGTATGAAATAATACCGCATTACTAAAAAATACGTATAGTTGTGACATTAATATTAAAAAATTGGAACAAGAACTGCTGCAATTTAAATTAATTTACAAAAGCTAAAATTTAACGTTCTTATTTTATATGCGGCAATTTATAAAACCCGTAAAAATTGTTTCAGCATTTCCAAATATAGAAATAGTGTTACGAATGCATCAAACTTTGCCTTTATCAAATGCATCTTATTAAAAGTCCTTCTGAATAAGAAAAACACGTAAAAAATCATTTACGAAACTCATTCAGTAAAAGAAAATTAAATATTTAATTATTTGAAACTTCGAATAAAATGCTTTGGATAGTTATAATTGCGATAAGATAATTGATAATTTTGAAACTAGATCTTTGAGACTAGGAAACTGAACTTTTAAACAAAGTTTAGTTACCTTTATAAACCGGATGGCCATAATTAAACTGACAGTGCTCACAGTGTTCTGTACCGCGATCTATTTGCGAGAATGACGCCACATTTTGTAGGAAGATTAAACAAGACGGGGGACGAAGGATTCCGCGAAAAAACAAATTAGTTCCAAAAGTCACCGCTAGAGGAATATTTGGCGCTGTGTTATAGAAAATAGAGTGTTAACAAATGCAAATTAATACGGAATAAAATTACCTTTTATTATGCACATTTTCTGATTTAGTTCAAGTGCAATATGGCAACACTTTTAAAAAAAAACGTAAAATCTACATAAACACCGATAAAGTCTAGTGATCTGCAATATCACGTATGCTGAGCAGAAGAAGAAGTTCTTTATTCAAATTTCACTTTACATTCATTGGCACAGTTAACAAATTAATTTCCGTATTCATTTGCATTTGTTAACACTCTATTTTCTTTTACACAGCGCCAAATATTTCCCTGGTGGTGACTTTTGAAACTATTTTTTTCGGAATCCTTTGTCCCCCGTCTTGTTTAATCTTCCTACAAAATGTGGGGTCATTCTCGCAAATAGATAGCGCTACAGAAACTTGTGAGCACTGTCAGTTTACTTATGGCCACCCGGTACTTCTGTTAGATTTCAATAAATTCTAATTTCAATATTTTCAAATTTTTCTAAACAAAACCTACAATTTCTTGTTGTATATTAAAGAATATTTATTAAGAAAATTTAAGATTTGCTTTTATTTGTTTTATTTATTGTTTTATTTTATGTGTCTGTGCTCTATTATTATAACAGAGGGAGGGGGTAGTAAGAAAGAACCATCTGAAAATTCTAACCATAACATAGAGTGAACATAATCTTTGCTTCTTTACAGTTTATTAAAACGGGTTTACCTGCATGAACATACATGCATAAATATGTCTAGAATATATGCATCATCTTTTAAATACTTTATAATTATTTTTTAAATACATTTACAAAATGTAAATGCAAAATTCATTTTGCACTTTACTTCAACGAAATATCATTACAGTCTTCTTAGGCTATTAAATATAAAGACTAGACACGAAATTTAGTGTACTTAGTATCCTAACATTCTAAAAATTTGCCATTTAAAGAATGCGTATAACTTAAGACTAAAGTTAACAAATATTCCTTGACTGATGTATACTGTTTTTTAAAGGCAATTAAAATTTTTGTGGTGAATAAATTGCTCCCTAGAATAGATCGTAGAGTAAAATTAATGATGCAAGTTGATTTTTCTATGGCAATATCCTTAAATTTACTCGTCATTTAAATTACAACTATTTTTGGATGAAATATAACAGCTGATGGCATAAATTGTTCTTTTTGTAGAAGGTATAAATATTTCGCTAGTATGTTTCAAAGATAATAAACAATGAAGTTAAAGTTTGTTTGTTATACTTCTATACTGAAAACAAAAATGTTTTCTCACTCAAACACATATTTGGATTCGACTGAAAAAGCAGCATAAAAATATTTAAAAAATAAATACATTATTTCTAATTTGATTATTTTTATAATTCATAATAATTTCAGTTAGTTCAATTTAAAGGCTAATAATCTTCTTTTCTCCTTTTCAGTTCTAATGATTGACTGAAAATATTATTCTCAATTGGAACAAACATTTTTATTAGCTCTGCAAAACTGACTAATCTAGATAATTATACATGATATCAAGTACCGAATATTTAAATTTTAGTATATTTATTTTTACGAATAAGGAATATTAATTTACCTTAATCATAATGTCTTAACCTTGAACATGTTTGCAGTTAATATAACGTCTTACATTATCACAACGTAGCACCCACCTCAGGTGTTCAGGTCAAATATGACCGATGGTATACTTCTCATTGTTATTGAATTTTATTTCCATTTTATAAATATTTTAATGCAATTATATATTTAGTCATCATGTATTATACTCACTCCACTCATCAGAATCTTACAATCAAAATTTAATAATAAGGGATTATGAATTTAGGAATCTACTCTGTACTTCGTATATACTCTGAAATAAAAATGTTATTAATCAGTTATTCACCTAAAAAAACCTGTAAACCTAAACAAATCTAAAACATAAGACATGTTCTTCCACTTTTTTGTTACATATGTTTATTTTTACATTCATTTGAAAGAGGAAAAGAAAATTTCACTTCTGTGTATTATTCGTTTATTTTTTGATAATTACATATAAGATACGAAATATAGTAAATACTTACCTTGCATTAAAAATACGATTTTGTGCGTTCAATAATTAATCACCTAAAAATATCAACTTTAAGAAAGAATAACGTTTATTAAGCCTTCTTACGTAGGCGGGGAGAAGATATAGAGAGGCTGTTCACACATTTTTAGGTGATGTATATTGTAGTCTCAAAACTAAATTACATATAATTCTTCTGTTTGAAATGTTCTATTTGATAGTCCTTATTTTGAACTATCTTGCGACACCTTAATTTCCAGGATAATAATGCCTTTTGAAGTGACAGAAGGGGTATACTATCCCATTCCTCCTGAACAGCTTTCCAGGGTCCTGTAAGGGTTGTGGAACGACGTTTGGATAATGCAGATTTTAAAAGTCCGAAGGCACAAAAATCCATAGGTGATAAATCGGGAGATTTAGTAGGGATATCAGTGAAGGATATGGACTTGATACCGGTTTTTTGTTCCATTTCCTTTGGGAAATTTACAGTGAATTTTGATGTGTGACTGCTAGCTTTGTCTTGATGACGTTCCACGGATTGATGGTACTAATGTAAAGCAATGGTATTTTATTCAGAAAAATTGGCTATAAAATATGTTTCTGATAGTATTTGGAGTTAATCTTGACATTTTTTTCAACTCTTTTTGCCGAACACTGGTCGAATGGTAGAGCGCTGCTCTTCGGAACCAGAGTTCGCGGGTTCGAATCCCGCTGATGGCATGGATGTTCGTAGCCATTCGAAATTGGCGTTAAGCAGTAGGTCCCGGTCTCATTAGCCGTCGTGTGCAAAACAGTAGATCGTAGCGCTCCAAACCAAACCAAATTTCTTTATATTTATCTTGTCATTATATGAAAAACCAGCTACAATCATAAATCCCTTAGAAAAACTTTCTTTCGATTCTTTGAACCATGTACTTAAATTTTTTCTTCCATTTTAAGATAATAAATGGCTCTTTTTTATTGCAATCATTTAAATACACCTATGATTATACTATTGTGACAATATTTTTCCATTTTTCTTTGGATAAATTTTTATCATACAGAATTTTGCAGCTTGTCCTGCGTTCAGCTATAGAGAAAGACGGTGCACACTGAATTTTTTTCTTTTTTAAGATTTAAATCAACGTTTATCGTTTTGTTTGCAGTTGACATCGAGCATTTTAATGATTTTGCAACTGTCCTTCGACTAGGGGGATTTTCTTTTAACATTAAACAACATACTTTCGGAATAGTCGAAGATAGTTTTTTCCTTGGTACTTGTTTGAAATTTTTGTCCCACCTGAGGCTAAAAATTTTTCTTTTCTTTTTGTCGATAGGTAGTATCGACGCTTTAGCTATCACAAAACCATGACTGTCACATCGTTTTTGATTAATAGAATATGAATACATCTCTTTGGAAAGAGTATAAATATAGCCTTTGAAATACTGTTTCGTTAAAAAAATCCATTTTGAATAAAAACAAACCTCTCAAGTCGGAGATGATAATTTTGACTTTTAAAAACATAGTACGATTACAGTTATTTATTTTGAAACAAACAATCTTTTAGTACAGCTAACCAAAATCGTCTAAAAAATGTGCAAACAGCCTCTGTAACAGTCACGAAAATCATCGATTGCTACGAACCACACTAAGCTAGTTTAATAACATTTTGTACCTGTTGAAAACTAATACAAGTTATAATACAAAAACAGAATAGCAGAAATATAATTTCAAATCAATAATAATTTAATATAAAAATCAAAATTGTTGTGATCACCATTCTATAAATGAAATATTCCACTTTAATCAAAATTGATCTGATTGAATTCAGGGATACTATGTTTACTGAAAAAAACTTTTAGAGCAAAAATTTCCGAATTGATAAATATTTACAATAGCTATGAAAAGAAGGTCATATTTTTTAAAAATTGAAGGAATGTACAAAATGAAAGGAATCTGCTAATATTATATATTAGCATATAATCCGCCATATGACGGATCAATAAAATTTTTAATTTTCCAGAATTGTAAAGTACCCTTTGAGGCAGGTAAAAAATAGTTTGTTTTTTGGCTGAGAATTATCTTGTAAAAAATAATCGATGATTAAATTTAAAATTATCACATATGTACCTAATCTATTATTTAAACCAAATATAAAAGAAAATTATTTACTTAATATCTAAGTTCAGTAATAAAACGTATGGGCATAATGCAGACGATATTTAAATAATTTAAAATTAGAAATGTTTAAATGAGATGATTAAGGAAATTACGCCATGCTAGAAAAAATGTTATTTTCATCTACTTAAAATGTGATAGATTGATAAATTTATTCTCCTGCTCTTAACCGGGAAAATAGGGCTTCATATAATAGCATTAAAAGCTCTAAAAGGAGAGAAGGGGTTTATTTCAAATGTTTTAAATACGACAGTATTTTTTGCTGTGATATGAAGCATATTTACAGCAATTTATTTTAGAATCGGATCCATAGTTTAGGAGAATATAAATTTTACTCGCTTTGAAGTTTGCTAACCCTAACTCATCAAGAATCCAATATGGATACCTCTATCCATTCCAGGTCCAACCGCTTCATAAATTCGAGGACAGAAGGACAGATAAATTAGGCTATTATTATAAAGTATAGGGATGTTATGGATCAAAAATAGCCTGATAGCTTGAAAATGAAATACTAATCAAAAATTTGTTAGCTTGCTTAGGTCGAAACCTAGAAAGTCCGACGAAACACGCCATCTAGTGACATTACAAATATTTCGAAAGAAATCACTGCAATCATATTTTTCTATTGACAAATTTTTTTCATATTCTAAATAGTTAAATTATGCATAAGGTTTTCTATTCTCCAGTAAAGTTACTACTATGTGTTCCCTACATCGAAATCCGAAGTGAAGGAATTGCTTCCACTTCCTTAATCATGTATACCCTATATCGATGGTGCACTATTGTATTAAAGAGAGATATGTGGTCCATCAAGACCCAATAAACCGTATATTAGGGATGGAAGAACTACAGACCATGAACTACATGCAAAATCCAAAAATAGGTTTTTAAAGAATGGCTGATAAATTTTCTATCTCAATATTTTTTAAAAATCACATAAGGATGCCATATGATTTCTTTGTGCACCTATTAAAATATGCACATATTTTTACTTTGATTGTATACTGTTGGATTGTATAATCAAATAAGCTGTTATAATGAAGACTTTTCATATCGAAATACCCACCATAAATTTTCTATCTCCCTCTTTTTATAAAATCCCATAAGGATACCACATGATTTCTTTGTACACCTATTAATATAAGCACATATTTTTATTTTGGTTGTATAAAATTGGACTGTATAATCAAATAAGCTGTTATACTGAAAACTTTTCATATCGAAATATCCCCCATAAATTTTCTATCTCCCTATTTTTATAAAATCACATAAGGATACCACATGATTTCTTTGTACACCTATTAAAATATGCACATATTTTTATTTTGATTGTATAATGCTGGACTGTATAATCAAATAAGCTGTTATAATGAAGACTTTTCATATCGAAATATCCCCCATAAATTTTCTATCTCCCTATTTTTATAAAATCACATAAGGATACCACATGATTTCTTTTCACACCTCTTAAAATATGCACAAATTTTTATTTTGATTGTACACTCATGTCCATAAATTAAGGATAATTCAGAATCACACAGAAATTGAGCAATAAAATAAAAATTTCACCTGTAGAATTATCACACACATCTTGAAGAAGAATATGCAAATTGCAGGAAACCGCCAGATGGCGCGGATAGTACGTCACAATGACGAGAGTGCATGAAAGGGGTATATAAGGAATGGTAGCAAAGAAGTAAAATTGTTCACAAGCGCTTTAAAAGCCTTTCAGTGCAATAACCGCATAGGTATGGCACAAAAGAAGCATTTGGATGATTTGTTACGTGGTAGAATTATCGGACGACTGGAATGTGGACGTACCCAGCTGGAAGTATCCGACGAACATGGAATCGCCCAGAGTGTCATCTCCAGGCTTTGGCAACGATTCAAACATGATGGTAATGTGAGTAGATGTTACAGCACATTTCGCCCCCGAGTTACTACGCCGAATGATGACCGGTATTTGGCAGTTACTGCCAAAAGAAACAGACGGAGCACAGCATCAGACCTGTCTCGTCAGCTCTCTTCAGCTACCGGTATGACAGTTTCAAGGCAAACCGTGTACAGACGCTTAGGGAACATTGGTCTATATGATGGAAGGCCTGTAAGATGTGTTCCCCTTACCGCAACTCACTATCGCCTGCGATTATGCTGGGCTAGAGAGCATGCATTGTGGACACCGCAACAGTGGTCTTGTGTGATGTTTTCCGACGAGTCCAGGTTCAGTTTACATTCTGATTCTCGCCGGATTTTCATATGGAGAGCGCCAGGTACCCGTTACCACCAAGAGAACACCATTGAACGACATCGTTACGGTGGTGCAGGATGGCTCGTTTGGGGAGGAATTATTCTTGGTTCCAGAACTGACCTGCATATTCAGAGTGTAACGATGACAGACCACATCTATCGGGATGTCATTCTGGAACAACATGTACGTTTGTTTCGGGGCGCCATGGGTCCTGAATTTCTGTATATGCATGACAACCCCCGACCTCACCGTGCAAACATTGTAGACGAATGCCTTCAATCGGAGGATATCACCCGTATGGATTGGCCAGCATACTCACCGGACTTGAATCCAATAGAGCATGTGTGGGACATGCTTGGCCGACGTATTGCAGCCCGTCAACCCCCTCCCAACTGTCTATCGGAACTTCGGAAGGCATTGCTTGATGAGTGGTGTAATTTTCCCCAAGATCAGATTGATAATCTGATACTCAGCATGCGTAGGCGTTGTAACGCTTCTATTGCATCGTCCGGGAGACATACTCCGTATTAACCATCATACTAACCATGTTACACTGTTTTCTGTAAATAGGTTCTTTTTTGAAATTTGCTCGAGTGAGTAAAAATCGCAATTTTTATTAATTATGTCAAACATATAGCATCTTTTTTGCTCGTTACCATTTGTTTAATAAATAGACTTTACAAATAAGTCAAATTTGTTTTGCTTTTGTCTCTTTCATTGCCTGAACTTCATTATCCTTAATTTATGGACATGAGTGTATAATGCTGGATTGTATAATCAAATAATCTGTTATAATGAAGACTTTTTATATAAAAATGTACTATATCC
>CM063498.1:141646016-141651016 GCA_032207245.1 Pardosa pseudoannulata | reverse complement strand
CCGCAGACTCACTCCTGGATTAGCAATGGCACATCATTGATGACTGGCCGGAAATTCTGCATAGCGTTAAAGCCCACAAAAATACGCTGCAGGCCAGGTCACGTACCCGGTTCTGAAAATAAGAGAAATAGCATTCCGCAAGCGAAGGCTTCGAGACCCCCGAACAGTTGTATTCAGCAATATTTTTGTACTCACGGTCTGATTATAACATGACATAAAAAATCGTACCGTACTTACAGAGCAGCTTCAGGAAAAATGGGTATGACGTGACTCCAGAGCCCATTTTTAGAATCAGCTCTGGAGTGTTCAAGCCTGACCTGCTGACTATCAAGGAGAGCGTATCCACATTAATAGACTCCCAAGTAGTTGATGATGCTATTAATTATTCTAGAAGATGCACACTTGGATAAAGTAAGCAAATATTCGTCCCAAAACAAGGCCAAGCTTGAGAGAACGTCTTTTATGTTTGTCTTCTTCTTTATGTTTTTACTAACCTAGTAACCCCTTCTATGTAAATAAGTGTAAAAACTATGCTTTTCATATCTTTTTTTACAATAACAGAAGAAGATAATTTTTATTTAGAAAGCGCAAAAATATAATCTTCAATTCGTTATTGCTATTCCAGTGAAATTTAAAGTACATAATATTTTTAATGTTGCAGACGATATTTAAACACCCTTTTCCAATTTGATGTGCTGAACGATGGCTGATTGGTTAGGGTGCTGGCCTTCGGTACCGGAGTTCGTGGGTTCAAGTCCCACTGTGGCATGGATGTTCGTAGCCGTTCGGAATCGGCTTTAAGCTGTAGGTCCCTGTGTCATTAGCCTTCGTGATGCAAAACAGTAGACCGTAGCACTCCAAACCAAACGAAACCAAACCAATTTGATGTAATTTACTTTTTTTTTTAATTTTAGCATTTAAATTTAAAATCATGGAAAAAGTCCCAAACACTGCAAAAATGTGTGAAATCTCTCTGTAGAGTTCAAAATTCATTAAGCATTATTCAGATATGAATATTCAGTATTTTATAAAGAGCACACGAAATTCGAGTACCCGACTTAATGTTCTGAATTACTACCAGAAAAGTAAAAAAATTCTATGAGAAAGATTTCCGTTAGATTTTTGCAGGACCTTTTCATTCCTTGCACAAAATAAAGGGAGTAATGTATTCGCAAAAACTTTTGATCTTCTAATTTCAACTGAAATACACATTTCGACAATTCCTAAATCCATTTACCCTAGTTTACACTTGCACGAGAGAACGACGAAACTTTAAACACCTATGCTGCCCATCCCTGAATGCATTTTAACTAGTTTTGTCGTAATATCTGTACGTACTTATAAATCTCTCTCATGTAATTATATATCTCCCTCAAGTACGTATATAATCTCATGTAACTCAAAACCAATTAGAATTAACAATTAGACCCTGAAAAATGTCATCTAATTAAAATCACTACACTTAAAATTCTAAATCTTTTGTTCATTACCTAAACTCAAAAAAAAAAAAAAAATTGTTATTGAAACCTCGCTATGCTAAAAAGAACTCAAGTGAAATCCGATATCTTAAAAAAAATGCTTTTCCAGTAAAAGTTAAAACACATACTATTTTAATGTAGCACGAGAATATTTAAATGCTTTTTCGCAATTTTTAATAAATTACGTTTTTTATTTTAGCATTGAAATTTATAAATTCATGTAATAAGTCACAATCTCTGCAAAAATGTGATATCTTCTAGAATTCAAAAAATTTATTATGTATTATGCAGATAAAAATATTCAAGATTTTATAAAAGAACATGCAAAATTCCTTTTTTCGACCTAATGTTCTGAATTACAGCCAGAAAAGTACAAAATTTCTATGAAAAGAAATTCCATCAGATTTTCTTGACCCTTTTCATACCTTGCACAAATTAAAGTGGATAATGTATTCGCTAAAGTTTTTGATCTTCTTATTTCAACTGAAATATATAAATTTTCATAATGTCTGAATCCATTTTCACTAGTTTACAGTTGTACGAACGTACAATGAAACCTTAAATACATATATGCTGTCCCTCCCTGAATGCATTTTAACTAGTTTTGTCGTAATGTTTGTACCTACGTATAAATCTCGCTCATGTATTTATATATCACCCTCAAGTAGGTATATAATATCATGTAACTCAGAAACAATACGAATTAACAATTAGATCCTGAAAATGTCGTGTCTAATTAATTAAAAACCCTAAACTCAAAATTCTAATTCTCTTGTTCATTACCCAAGCTCAAAAAATTATTATTAAAACCTCTCGATAAAAAACAGCACTCGAGTGAAATCCGATATCTTCAGAAAAAAAATGATATTCCAAAAAAATTCTAATTATATAATATTTTTAATGTCGCAGAAGAATATTTAAACTCTTTTTTTTCCAATTTTTAATAATTTATGTTTTTTTAATTTTATAATTTAAATTTATAAATTCATGGAAAATGTCACAATCTCTGCAAACATATGTGAAATCCTGTAGAGTTCAAAATTATGTATTATTTAGATAAGAATATTTAAGATTTTATAAAGAGAATGAAAAATTCCAATTTTCGACCAAATGTTCTGAATTACAGCCAGAAAAAAACAAAACATCTATGAAAAGGAATTCCGTCAGATTTTTGCTGGACCTTTTCATACCTTGCACAAAATAAAGTGAGTAATGCATTCACAAAAGTTTTTGATGTCCTGATTTTCAATGTAATACAAATGTCGATAATGTTTTAATCCATTTTCACTAGTTTACACTTGTACTAACGTACAACGAAACCTTAAATACCTATGATGTCCATCCCTGAATGCATTTTAACTAGTTTTGCGGTAACTTAAGTATAAATCTCTGCTGTGTACTTATATATCTCCCTGAAGTACTTATATAATCTCAAGTAACTCAAAACTAATTAGAATTAACAATTAGACCCTTAAAACTTTAGTCTAATTAAAATCATTAAACTTAAAATTCTAATTCTCTTGTTCATTACCTAAGCTCAAAAAAATTGTTATTGAAACCTCGCTATGCTAAAAAGTACTAGAGTGAAATCCGATATCTTAAAAAAATGCTTTTCCAGTGAAAGTTAAAACACATAATATTTTAATGTAGCACAAGAATATTTAAACGCTTTTTCGCAATTTTTAATAAATTACGTGTTTTATTTTAGCATTGAAATTTATAAATTCATGTAAAAAGTCACAATCACTGCAAAAATATGTGATATCTTCTAGAGTTGGTTGGTTGGTTGGTTGGTTGGTTGGGGTTTCTTGGCGCAAAATCCAAGCAAGGATATGTTGTGCAAACAAAGATTGAAAATATTAACCAAAATATGTATACTTATATATAAAATTTACAAGCAGAAGTAACTATTAGTCAAATATTTAAAAGTAAGAACTAAGTAAAAAACGACGTAAAGATTGATATTAAAACCTTTTAAATTAAACAAGGTTAAAAGACCCCAATACGGATGAGAAATTCAAAAAGTTTTGGGTTATCTTCTAGAGTTCAAAATTTATTAGGTATTATGCAGATATGAATATTCAGGATTTTAGTTTACATTTGTACGAACGTACAACGGAATCTTAAATACCTATGTTGTCCATCCCTGAATGCATTTTAACTAGTTTTGCAGTAACGTAAGTACAAATCTCTGTCGTGTACTTATATATCTCCCTGAAGTACGTATATAATCTCATGTAACTCAAAACTAATTAGAATTAACAATTAGACCCTGAAAAATGTCGTCTAATTAAAATCACTAAACTTAAAATTCTAATTTTTTTGTTCATTAAATAAGCTCAAAAAATTATTATTGAAAACTCTCTATGCTAAAAAGTGAATGCCGAGTGAGTATGCTCAAGTGAAATCCGATATCTTAAATAAAAATGTTTTTCCAGCGAAAGTTAAAACACATAATATTTTAATGTAGCACGAGAATATTTAAACGTTTTTCTGCAATTTTTAATAAATTACGTTTTTATTTTATCATTTAAATTTATAAATTCATGGAAAAAGTCACAATCACTGGAAAAATATGGGAAATCTTGTAAAGTTCAAAATTTATTATGTATTATGTAGATAAGAATATTCAGGATTTTATAAAGAGCATGCAAATTCGAATTTTCGACCGAGTGTTCTGAATTAGAGCCAAAAAGTACAAAATTTCTATAAAAAGAAATTCCGTCAGATTTCCGTTGGTCCTTTTCATACCTTGCACAAAATAAAGTGAGTAGGGAATTCACAAAAGATTTTGATTTTCTGATTTCAACTGAAATACAAATTTTCATAATGTCTGAATCCATTTTCACTAGTTTACACTTGTACGAACGTACAACGAAACATTAAATACATATATGATATCCCTCCCTAATGCATTTTAACTAGTTTTGTCGTAACGTTAGTACCTACGTATAAATCTCGCTCATGTATTTATATATCACCCTCAAGTACGTATATAATATCATGTAACTCAGAAACAATAAGAATTAACAATTAGAATTTCCTGAAACAATTTCCTGAAAATGTCGTGTCTAATTAATTAAAAACACTAAATTCAAAATTTCTAATTCTCTTGTTCATTACATAAGCTCAAAAAATTGTTATTAAAACCTCCCGATAAAAAACAGCACTCGAGTAAAATCCGATATCTTCAGAAAATAAAAGCTTTCCCAGTGAAATTTAAAACACATAATATTTATAATGTCGCAGAAGAATATTTAAACTCTTTTTTTCAAATTTTAATAGTTAATGTTTTTTTTATTTTAGTATTAAAATTTATAAATTCATGGAAAAAGTCACATCCACTGCAAAAATATGTGAAATTTTGAGTTCAAAATTTATTATGTATTATGCAGATATGAATATTTAGGATTTTAGTTTACACTTGTACAAACGTACAAGTGTAAACTAAAATCTGTACAATGACATCTTAAATACCTATGTTGTCCATCCCTGAATGCATTTTAACTAGTTTTGTCGCAA
>CM063498.1:141623516-141638516 GCA_032207245.1 Pardosa pseudoannulata | reverse complement strand
AAGAATACACCGTAAAGCCATTACATTATGACCACCCTCCATTTATAATTATGGGCTCTGCGAGGAAAAAAACACTGCACGGTCGCGGCTGATGTTGGAGTATATAAAGCGGTTATGCATTGTCTTTCCAAACATAGCGAGATTAGTGAAATAATGGGAAAAGCGGCTGATTTATCGTACTTTTATATAGATAAAATTGCCAAACACAATGAAATAAGTTAATTAGTTTTATTTTTATTTCTGTTCAAGAATAGTCTCATTCTCCTTAAGATAATTTATTTTAAATTCATGAAACAATAATTCAATTTTGGATCTTTCATGAAAGTTACAAAAAATTTCCATTATAAATAAAATCCAAACTCATATCTTCTATATCATAATTTTCACATTTAAACACCAGGAATTATTTTGTGTCAATTTTCCTTTCTCTCAAACAAAAAACTTTTGATAAAATTACTAACATGTTAAATTTATACTTTTTAATACTCTTTACATTTTATTATTTTTTCAGTTAGTAAAATTCATAAAGTATTTGTTTGGCAATTATGACTTCTCAAGGATTTAAACACAGAAGAAAATCATAATTTCCAAATTTTAATACAAAAATTATTTTGTATCATTTTCCTTTTCTGTTTCAAGCAAAGAACCATTAACGAAAGTGTTAATATCTTAGATTTATACATGTAACATACTTTAAGTTTTACTTTTCAGAGAGTTAACTTCATAAAGTATTTGTCTAGGAATGATGAGTTTCTAAGTGGCTTAAAAACAAACGAAACTTTTTCCCCAAACATAAAATAAATGATAAAATTTCAGCTTAAGGCTCAAATCAAAGAGTGTAGATTTCAAGTAAAATAATTCAACCAACTCCATGAAATAAGTCAATTAGTTTTCTTTCTCTCTGATCAAAAATATTTTCATTTTCCTAGGGAGAATTTATTTTAGAATCTAGAAAGTAAAATGATCTCAGTTTCAGAGCTTTAATGAAAGTTCAAAGAAATTCCGTTTGCAATAAAATGTAGTTTCACATTTTTAAATCATAATTTCCCCATTTTAACACCAGGTAATATTTTGGTCTCATTTCTTTCTTCTACTTCAATTAAAGAACTTTCCATAAAGTTCTAACATGTTAGGATTCAGACTTTGTAACGTATTTTACTTTTTTAATCAATTTCTTTTACGCAAAGTTAATTTTATAAAACACTTGTTTGGCAATGCTGAGTTATAACTGATGAGCTGTGACTCACAATCATGAGTTGTGACACGAAAGAAGCATTTTTCTAGTTGAATTAAAATAAAGGGTAAAATTTCACATAAAAGTTTTAAAGAAAATATTTCTTATAAATAATATATGCACTTTTAATTAACCCATTAACACTCGAGTTATTTCTAATGAATATACAGGATGCATAAATAATGTTCTCAACCAAAGTTTTAATCTGCAACTGTTAGTCGTAGACATATATTTAAAGTTAAAAAACAGTCTAAAATAAGGTGGGCGTTCCTTTTGTGGTGTTAATTGTGAAAATCAAGAAATCCAAAATTTTCTACGTTTTCGTATTTCTTATCCCTATATTTAGTAAAAAAAATTAAACTAGTTCTAATAAGCATAACAGAAAAAGTTTAAATAATTTTCTGTAACAAAAATTTCCCAAAAGCATTACAAAAAAGTGAAAATTCATTTTCTAACACACGGACATGCAGACGTCGTACTAGTTAAAATTCCTTCAGGTGCAGTCCAAATGGATTTTTAAAGCTTCAGTGTCAAAGTTCCCTTATATTTCCGTACAAAAGTAAAGCTTAAACTAGTCAAAATGGATTCAGGCATAGTAATGATGGGTATTTCTGTTGCAATATGAAGACCGGAAGTTTTCGTGTTGTCGCTTCCTCTCTTCATTTGTTGCCAATTGGTGCTTCTGGTGTTGTTAATAATAAGTACGAGTTGCTTAGTTGTAAACCTCAAATATTTCATGCTCTTTCATGACGTCCATATCTGTAAACCTTTTATTTCATTTCGGTTGCTTTTCAGAGATAAAATCCAACTTGAAGTAAAAATCTCAATACTTCTTTAACCTCTTTTGTTATCATTTAGTACGTCCCTGTATTATTACTTATCAACAATACGCTTAAATACTCTTTGCGTAATTGTAAATCTCAAACATTTCATTGCCCTTTCATAAGCATCTATTTCTGTAAAGCTTTCTTTCTATTTTAGTTGCTTTTCAAAGATAAAATCCAACTTTCGTCAGAAAGTTCTTCTGAAATATCATAAAGAATTTTCATGAATTTAGAATTTAAGAGTACAAGGGACCTCCGAAGAGACAAAGTTTGACCAAAAATATAAAATGAATTTTTGTTCTGAAATAACTTTCTATCAAATATGCAAATGTTCTGAAATAGCAAAATTCCTCATATTTTTGCCCCTCTCTACGAACCTAGTAGAAAATTATTTTCTAATTTATATTAGGGTCTTATATGTTTAATGTAACAGCATTATTAATTCCCATTATAAAAATGTCGTTAAAAATTTAAAAACTGACTAACCTTTTCTTAGTAAAATTCATCATATTTTTGCCTCTCTCTACGAACCGATTTGAAAATTATTTTTTAATGGATTGTAGTGTCTTATACGTTTAATGTAACAGCATTTTTATCTCTCATTATAAAAATACCATTAAAGATTTAAAAACTGACTGATGTTTTCTTAGAAAAATTTCATCATGTTTCTACGAACCCTTTCTACGAACCTATTGAAATGCTTTATTTCTCGCAATAAATAAATTTACAGCGGAAAAAATTCTCAATCTGTTTTTCTGGAAATCTAAAGTTTTGTACTTGCCCCATTAAATCGGAAATTTATTTTTCTTACATTTTTTAATATCAATTCTAGTAAAAATCTCAGAGATATAAAATATTTCTCTGTTTCCTTTATCAAGAGGAAGGGGAAACAGAGAAAAGAGGGAGAAAAACTTAGTTTGAACCTTTACGCATTTTTCTCCATGTAAATTCATTTTTTTGTTCGAATTTTTATCACTTCTTGGCAATGAGATTCATTACTATCGTTTGTCAAAACTGTTTTAGTGGATGTTGCTTTTAATAATATAAATATTTATTTTCTTAGAAAAAGGATAGACGTCATATATTATATTTGTGAAGAAAGATGTTTCTAAAAATTCCTCTATACTTCATAATTAATAATACATTTATAATATTCGAAACAAAACCTTATTTTGAAACATTACGCGTTTTTTCATGTACTTTTATTTTGTCTTCAATTTTCATGGCAATGCAATTCATTACTATAATTTTCCAAAACTTTCTTATTAAATGATGTTTTAATATAAATATTTCTTTGATATCAAAAAGAACAGCAGTCGTACATTATATTTATCTAGAGAAAATAATCCTAAAAAGTTTTATATACATCATAATTATCTTGATAATCAGCAATAAGTGTATAATGAACTAAATAAAAGCTTAGTCCCATGTAAATTCGTACTACTTTCGAAATTTTATTGCTTTTTGACAATGAAATTGCTTAACATTCTTTAAAATTATTTTAGTAGATGTTACTTCTAAAAAAAGTATAAAGGTGATTATAATTAAAATCCCATCTACAAAATGCTGTAAAACAAAAAATAACTGGTCAGAATGACTTCAAATTTGATCTGAATGTACTGGAAACGGTATGGCATAAGTAAAAAAAAAGTCAGCGATTAAAAACAAGTTTTTTCGAAGAAGGTCTCTGTGAAAACCTGGTGGCTCTAGGCCACGTGGAATACCAAGGAGAAGATGGTATGAGGATGTAGAGGATGATTTAAAGAAGTTAAAGAATTGGAAATCAGGACTCAGAACCATGAGTGGAACCACGGTGAGTTATCTTGAGGCAGGCTCGACTCCTTAATGGGCTGTTAAGCCAATGATTAGTAGTAGTTGTTGTAGTAGTAGTAGTAGTAGTAGTAGTAATGTGGCACGTGTTGTCAAATGAAACACCTTGGTTTGTTCACTCATACACAAAATACTAGTCAAAAAAACGTGTCTTAATTTAACCTTTGGCCAGGCCGACTTCTCAACTCCATAAAATAGTCAGCTTCTAATTGGGTAAGGGAAATTTATCCCAACGAATTTAATAATACAAGTTCTTACTTAAGCGGTTCATTTTAACTTGTTTGTTGCTTGAGAAGTCGATCTGCGTAATGAGGGGTGCAAAACAACTTCGCTTTATGAGGTTCTGCTCGTGCCTGGTTCTAGGTTAGCCTAAGTTTTAGTAAGGTCAAATGTATTCCTTTTTGTAATCGTTTTCAATGTTTTTCTTTTACTAGTAGTAATATTGTTTAACAGTTTAAGTTACCATTTTAAAGGATTCTGTACCATGTTTATTTGCCTTAAACCTTTTTTTTGTATGCTTTAAGTAAATTAAACATTAGTTTTATTTTTAAAAGTTTGCTTATGTTCATTTACATTTAAAACACATTGCTGATACTCTGCAACGATAACTTTTACAATTCTATTTTTTACAATTTAAGAATGTTTAAGAAGTCTGTTTAATTTTTAGTTTGACTAAATTAGATTGACTATCAGCACGACCTTGAGTGAAGGATGGACTTTCCCCTAACAATGCCATAACTTTTGACTGATAATTTTATATTTCAGTTTTTGATGTTTGAATTGTTCCCTTTTATCTGAAGTAATGAGTCACACCACAACTGAAAGTCATAAGGATTCACTAGATATGCATTTTGAATTTTACTACTTCGTACATTTATTTACACCGCTTAAAAAAATCTTAAAAATCCGTGTTGTATCAGAGGATTGCATTGAGGTTCAATTGTAGGTCGTTGTTTCAAAACTGCGGAAACAAAATAAAAAGGGTAATCATTATTATAGTTAGAATGTTGTGCTTTTCAGTGTGAATCATAAACATTGTAATCGCTTTAAGAAACATTTTTGAATTTGTTCTGTAAAATAGCAATTTGAATATTTTAATAAAATATTCTATTGAAACCAAAATATACAAAATCTAAACTTCAAAAGTTCTTTATTTATTGTACAAGATGTTTCACTTATTTCATCTTGAAACCTTATATAAAGCGAATAATCATGTTTAGTATGTTAATAGGATAAGTTTTTATTACTTTTCAGACAAACAACAGAAATACTCGTTCACATTGAAAGGGAGCAGTTGTTTATTTGTGACATTTTATGCCAAATGCCACTATACCAAATGTTGTATTTGAATTCAAAATGTCACTAGTAAACGAGTCCACTTTGATACACTTTAGATACACTTTAGAACTTTTGATTTTTCCAAACCGTTTTCTCTACTTCCAGCATATTCAATTTAATTTTGAAGTCTTTCTGACCAGTGGTACTTTTTTACTATGAGACTTCAATTATAATTACTTTGTATACTTAAGATAAAGAGCAGCAGTCCTATTTATCTAGAAAAATATTCCTAAAAATTCTTATGTATTTTAAAATCATGTTGATATTCAATAGGTTTATAATATACTACAAGAAAGCTTAATTTGAAAATTTACATATTTTTAATGTAATTTCATATTTAAAAAAATTTATCAAAACATCATGACAATGCAATTAATTACTATTTTTTGTTCAAACTATTTTAGTGGAGGCTGCTTTTAATATAACTGTTTATTGGTTCAGAAAAGAGATAGTTGTAATATATTACATTAATACAGAAAAAATTCGTAAAAGGTGCTGTAAACTTCCTGATAGTTAATACACTAAACCAATGTTAAAAGATGCTGTGAAAATTAGAGATCGTTTAACCATCAAACGCGAACTTTTAGTATGAGGTACGAGGAAGTATTTATTACCAAAAAATTTTCATAGTGAACGAAAACATTTTCACAGCAGATTCCAGAGCCATGTTCAGGCTGGCCTGAACATAGCACTAACCTGAAGTCTTTCCTGTGAACTGAGACAAACAATTAAAAATTATTCTTTATATTTAATATTCTTTATTTCAAGCTCATAAAATATTTCACTTGTTGTTTCAAAAGAAAATTACCCAATTTAGGTCCGGGTGGATATAAAAGTTGTCGCTATCACACAAGAAATACACGCATATTTCATCGATGAAAGGAATCGTAAACTGAATTATGTTACTTTTACAATGCGTGCGATATAACGTGAGAAAAGACCTCGACGTAATCTTTAAATAAAACTACCTCCTTATCTTAAAGCCCTTCTTAACATACAGCGCGGATTAGTTCATTTTTCTTTAGTTTGAGACAGATTTATATGATTGACTATTCATAAATAGCATATAGCCCGTCATATGACGAATCAGTAAAATTTTTAATTTTTTAGAACTGTAAAGTACCCTATGACGCAGGGAAAAAATGTTTTGTATTTTGGCTGAGAATTATCTTTAAACAAAACATGATCAATGATTAAATTTAAAATTATCACATATGTACCTAATTCGTTATTTAAGCTAAATATAAAAGAAAGTTATTTACGTGATATCTAAATTCAGTGATAAAATTTATAAAAATAATGCAGACGATATTTAAATAATTTAAAACAAGAAATAATTAAATGAGATGGTTAAAGGAATGATGTCATAATGCTAGAAAAAACTGTTATTTTTACCTATTTATTATGTGATAAATTGATAAATTTAATCGCCTTCTCATAAAATGGGGCTTGATACAATGGCATTAAACTCTCGAAAAGAGGGGAAGGGTTGATTTCGAACGTTTTAAAGACGACAGTATTTTTTGATGTGATATGAAGCGTATTTATACCAATTTCTTTTTAGAATCGGATCGATAGTTTAGGAGAAGATAAACTTTACTCGCTTTGAATTTTGCTAAACCTAACTCATCAAGAATCCAATATGGTAGTATCTATCCATTTCAGGTCCAACCACTTCATAAATTCAAGGACGGATGGACAAATAACTTAGTCTTTTATTACATAGGATAATCAAGCAAAATTTACCACTATTATTTAATTAGAAACTAGCATCGTTATTTAATTTCTTTCTCATAAACTAATAAACTGGACTCAAAATTCATTTTTTCCAATACATTTGGCAATACAAATAGATATCTTTATATCAAACACTGCTGTAAAATTGTTACACATTTAGCACCTCCCAAGGATCACGTGCAGCTTAATGAATGCACCGAATTCGAGTAACATTTCTCCAGGTAACAATAACAGTTCCTCGTAACTCGTTACAAGTACCCTGGTAAGAAGTAACAGTTTCTCGTAATTTAGAAGCATGGAACAAACAGAAAACACCCAGGCTCAGTCTGCCACCTCCAGAAGTACTGCTCGGGAGCATGGATGACTTCTCAACCATGAAGTCATGTCTGGGCAACCACGAAGCTATTTCATGTACCCCAACCGTGCCATTAACAAACACGGCGGATCTTCACCTAGCCCCAAACCTCGAACTCACAATCTTAAGTTTAGGAGATAGATGCCATTTCCAACTGAATTACTGGGCCACACAAAATATATTACAATATAAATTAATATATTACTTCAAACACATTACCTAAAAATACATCATAAAAATTAATATTTAACAAAAGATAATAATCAGTTGAGTATTCAATCAAATTAGTGCTTTATTTACGACCGAAATGAATTTTTTATGTTTAAAAAAAAGTGTGCTCTTTCACTAGATATTAAAAATTTATCTCAGCCAAAAGAGAAAAAAATGATGTCTTTCTGCATTATGTAGATAATTTTCTTTTAAATGTACTGTACCTTTACCTAGTAATTAGATTTAATCTACATAGAGCTTAAAATAAAAAACAGTTATTTTTTTAAAAGCACAAAATAAAAACACCTCATTACTTTTTCAGTCCATAGCAACATACATATCAGCATAAAATAACAAGAAAATGAAACTTTTTAACTATCAGTAATCAAAAAGGACGTCACGTAATGTTAAACAAATAAAAATAGTAAATGCCAGAAAAATGACTGCAATAACTCATTGCATTTTAATATACATAATTCAAAATAAAGAGGCCACAGCTTGTTTGACACTAGTTAATAGGCTACTAGTAACATAAACTTCACAGAGAGAACAGTTAATGGTCCATAAGCGAAAAAACACGATGAATTAAGAAGCTATAATATACTACTTTATTAATAAATTTTCGGTTATTTGAAAAGTGTAAAGTCCTAAGATATTTTCTACTAACGTAGAAACTTAAGATAACTTAGAAAATAAGATAACATATTCCTTAGAAATATGTAGTTTAAAAGTACAGATAAAGGAGGTGTCAGTTTTACCGCTGGCAAAGAATTCAGTTCTTGAAATAACAATTCTTCTTTTAAAATATATTTTACCTTAATGTTCTTTCTTTATTCAGTGTGCTTTACTGAACATCTTAACACTAGACACACTTCATAATAGAAGGCCTGTAAGTATGCAACTTGCTATTGCCAAGAATACATATATAATTGTGTATGTATATGTGTATATATATATATGTATATGTATATATATATATATGTATATGTATATATATATATGTATATATATATATGTATATATATATATATATATATATATATATATATATATATCTGTCAGGTTTAAATATGGGGGTTAAATATTATATATATATATATATATATATATATATATATATATATATATATATATATATTTGTATATATAATTCCGCCAAACCAACGGGCCCTTCTATTGGTTGGGAGAAGTCCGAAGTCTTAGCCTAGACCACTCCTGTTCTGTTTGCTTTTGGTGATGGCTTCCGAGAAGAGGTAAAAAAAACCGTTGAATGTTGAAAATGTAACTTATTGTTAAAATTATAAAAAATAAATTATCTTTGAGGCGAAATGTAACTCCAGGTCGATTTCCACAGATACAGTCACATGCCCTCCTCTCAATCAGCCTCTTTTGTCTGTCTTTATTCGTCTTACTTTTTTATATATTTTGTCCATCGCTCTTTGGTCCACAGAAACGATTGACTTGACTTATTTTGCAATAAGAAAACACATCAGACTGGTGATCCCAACAGGATGCCTATGCGGTATCTCCATATGAGTCAAGAACATAACTACTGTAAAAGAGGAATATTTCGATAAGTAACAGTGCTAATTCCGAATATGAGTTGCGAATGTCTACCGGAAACGATGTATCATCTGCTGAGTTAGTATTCTTTAAGAAGTTTATATTCAAAAGAAAAAAGATACATGCTTATTAAAAAGTAGATCGTTATGACAATGAATATATATTTAGTCTAACACTTAAAGAAACATTTCTCAAATGAAAATGGGTTGCTGAGATGTTAATGGAGTCATATGTGCAGTTATGGTTAGGTTTGCCATTTTTTGAGAATAAAAAATAACTATAAAGGTGTTTAATGTTATAAGGTATTGTATAAAAAATAGTAAAAATATTAAAGTTAATTCGTACAGAACAATGTTGTTTTTTTTATGCCACTTGGACAAACCAAGCACGATTGAGCCTGCAGGCTACTCGTATTAAGACCAAGGGGTGCGCCTTTCGTTTTAATGAGAACCGCTAAGGTAAAATAAGGACTTCGCTCAAGTAGGCTCTCGTAATTTTGAAGCAGGTACCAAGCAGAAGACCCACAAACTTGGCCTGCCACTTACAGAGGTATTGATTGAGAACTTGGAGGACATTGTGACCACGAACATATACGTGTCCCAGTCACCTTTAACGAACACGGCGGAACTTAGGCTGACTCGGGTCCCGAACCCGCAACTTTCAAGTTATAAGGTCGTTGCTTTTGCCTACTGAGCTACCACTGCTAGTACAGAACAATTGATAAATTAACAAAAAAATTTTCAAAATTTGAATTAATAAATTGTTTTTAAATCTGTTTTTGATTCCTTTAAAAAAGTGATACATTTAATAACACCTCAGTATATGTTTACATAAAATTCATAATTCTATGTTAATAATTTCTAAAAGTGCTTAATTCCGTCCACAGTTCCCTTAATACTATGTATTCAGTTTATTTCTAAGAGATCACTTTATTAGTAAGACCATAAGTGACTGGTAAAAAATCACTGTTATTCAAAAAGTAGAATCATTAAAAACAGATTTCTGTACCAATAGAGTTTATCATATTATTAATGTTTTTCGTGAAACATTAAAAAAAAACACTAATGGTGGATAAAGACAAATTACATGTAATGCACTTGAAAGCCGTTAGAGATGATTAGATAAGAATAACACGTAACAAAGAAACTAATAAAAGCAGTCTCTCTTAAATGAACTTAAATGGGGCAATCTATTCAAACAATTTCTTTGCAATTGCTTTTTAATGACAGCATTTACACATGACTAGAGTTATTTTAAAAATCGATTGCTCAGTTTAATTCTCCATACGAAAAGTTATTCCTATAATTAATGATTTAATATATATTTAAAATAAAAGGGACATCTGCAGTAAAAATTGAAAAATTTGGAGCCATTTGTACTTACTGTGTATGCATCTTTCTTTTCTTTAGTTCTAACATCCAAACCATCTATAGTTTGTGAATAATTTTATGAGATAACTCAAAATAGGAAACATAATTCAAAGGTAATAAATTAAGTTCTGTAACTTATAAATTAAATTTGAATTTCTGATGGCCAAACATTGCTATATTTTAATTCAACAATTCGTAATAATGATGTTTCATTCGAAATAACTTCATTTAATTTCTCGTTCTGAGTTATCCAAGTATATACTCATTGAGGATTAACAAAAGCATTTTTATTTAGATAATTATTAAATCTTTTCTAAGTAACCAAAAGTAACTCTAACGTAGTTAAAAATGTTCTTTAGAGTTTATTCTTTTTAAATTAATATATCTTAAATCCATTAAAATATTTACCAAATTAGTGAAAAAAGTTTTATTATAGTTTTAGTTTCAATGGTATTCCGAACAAAAGAAAAGCCAAACTAGTTCATTTAATGGCATCATCTATATTTAACAATGTTTTAAAAATTTTAAATGTGTTTCTATCTATGTAACAATTTAATTTCTATAATAAGAACGCATATGAAAGTTATTACATTCCTCCTGCCACTATTTCTTTTATCTTTTGAAAATCTTCAACGTAATAGTAGCGTGTACAAAAGTAATAAATCAAAATATATTTCAATATTTTTCTGTACAATAATAAAAATACTTGATTCTAAAATTTTTGAAAGACGAACGTATTGTTTATTATCTATATCAGTCTGCTGTACAGGTAAACATTGCAATATTTTAACCAATTTAAAGTTTTTGATAAGAAAATGAATTTTGTTAATAGTAAAATCTGTATGTGGTGTGTTTATATTCAGATTACTGTACTTAGCTGTTTTAGAAATACACTTTAAAGTATTTTAAAAAAAGTAGCGGATTAAAATTGGGTCTTTAATACAGTAAATTCTTAGAATTGATCAGCTAGAACACATACCTAAGGAAAACGCAATATGTGACCATAATTATAACATTTTACTTATTGTATCAATTATCTCTCTTTTGTTTCCTGACTTACAAAGCAAAATAACGTAGCATTGTCTTTAATCTTTCTCACACAAAGATTTTGAAAGAAAAATCTTTTATTCTTTAGATATCAGTTCAATTTCAATTTAAGAATGTTACTTGTTATAATTTCTTTTTTGGTGTGACAAGGCACATGAAAGGTAATTTATTCTGTCCGGTACATTAATTACTTGATTATACAACATAAACCTATGGATCGCTTGAGGTACAGATTCTCCCAGATTCTGGTCCCAAATTGGTTAAATATATCAAATAATACTTTCATCTTACAAACGCAAATAGTAATCATTAATTTCACTTTCTCTTAAATTTTTAATTACATATTTACATATCAAATAGCATCAGATTCACATATAGAATCAATGACAATGTATTATTTTATTATTTTAAGTATTCACACAGAACTCAGAACTTCGTTTTCTGATGTTACACAGGCTGAGTAACATTGTCAAGCAAGACCTGGTTATTAAAAATATGGGCTATTTTTCCGCTGTAATCGGTAAAGATTATTTCACCCGGTTACATACTAATATATGCTGTTATGCTTTCGTTTGAATATAATCTCTTTAAAATCCTATATTCTGAAATATCTTACACCTAAAATGAATCACGTAGGATCCCCAGGAACGTGTGACAGTTGAAATGGAGATGAGACAAACTACTCGCTCATTTTTTGGTGAATCTTGTACAGTTCAATAGACATCGGTATCGGGACACTGTTTAGAACTTATCTTAGATAGAACATCACTATGGGCTTGTAGCTAATGCTGGAAATTTAACTTCAACTTGCAGCAAACATGAAGCAGCAAACTCGATGGGTTCTGACAGCATTGGGATTCTCACAGCATTATAGGAACTTATCTCATTCTTTCTTCCCTAGTTCCATAATCTTCTCTCTTCATTTCTCTTCTTTTCCTCACCTCATTCATTCACAGGTTTGGAGCGTTGTGATCTACTCTTTTGCTACATGAAGGTCAATGGGGTCAGGACCTGTTGCTTAGAATCGATTCTGAGTGACTAACAACATCCAGGCCAGCGGTGGAATTCGAATCCATGAACTCCGGTACTAATATTAGGAAAGTAATTTCATTTTCCCTTTTGATAATAGCCAATGATCTATCGAAACATTCTCAACATTATTATAACCCTTTATTAGCCTTTATTATTATTTATTTCACAGTATAAAAGAAAATTATTTACGTAATATCTAAGTTCAGTGATAAAACTTAGGAAAATAATGCAGACGTTATTTAAAAATTTAAAATAAAAAATGATTAAATGAGATGGTTAAAGGAATAACGTTATAATACTAGAAAACAATTATTTTTATTTACTTGTTATGTGATAAATTGATTTAATGCTCTTAATCGGAGAAAAAAGTATTTGAAATAATGCTTTAAACGCCCTAAAATGAGAGAAGGGGTGGATTTTGAACTGTTTAAAGACATGCTTTGAATTTTGCTAACCCTAACTCATCAAAAATCCAATATTTATACCCCTATCCATTCCAGGTCCAACCGCTTCATAAAGTCGAGGACAGACGGACAGATAACTTAGGTTTTAATGTATAGGGTATGGTATATATCACCCCATACTTTAAAGAACCTTATAGATTATTAGTGTTTTGTTAAAACTGTATAATAAAATATATCTAAATGTAAAAATTTGTTCATTAACTGCAGTCAGTCACTTAACGTTTTCTAATAAAAATAGTTCATTAAACTACATTTACAGAGTTGTAACAGCCAAGACTTTTTTGGGGGGACAGATTTTAATAGATTTAAACTAGAATATAGGTCCCATATAGATGACAGTAAAAAGAAGGGAACATTTTTTAAGTTTTGCATTCAAGACAAATTATTTCGAATTCTATCAATATCGTATATGCTCTTTTTAAGCAGAACCATTGTAATTAGGCTTTTTGTTTCCGAAGCTGAAATGTTATTCCCTATCAATTAAATTTTAAAAATATTTTTTACCATAAATACTTTTATGAGCTTTTCGTGAAAATAAAATGAACATTTAAAATGAATAAAATAAATATTTTGTAAAATTACGTTATTGGAGGTAAAATCTCTATTCTTTATTTTTATAGAATGTTACACCTGAATACTTCACAAATGTTCAAAAAGAATCTGAAAAGAAACAGAAAAAGTATAATTTTTAATCCTATGAAATTTCACGAAAGTAACAGTTTTAGTGATAGAATTTTTTTTCTGAAAACAATATACAAATAAAAAAAATACTTACAGTTTTGATCGGTACAAATCTCTTACGTTGCTCTAGAACGTCTGTTCGGTTTTTATATAGATAAATCTCTGCATATCGTGTAGGATTTGTTGAAGTAACAAGATCTTGGTATCTATTTGTATCTATTTGTTTTTGTACTCCATATTCTAAAGAACTATCTAGAATGATATTCTTCTTTTAAAAGAACTACCTCATACGAAACTATATTTTGCTGAAAATATGAAAGCATGAGATATGTATGTGTAAAAATACTGTGTTTATAATGAAGCTTTTCTGAAATTGATAATCAAAAAAGAACTATAAAGTTTCATATAACGGAGGTCAACATCAAGAGAAAAGACTTCACCGAGTGTAAAAGTAATGTTACGTTGGCCTTGTGTTTGAGAAAGAAGAAATTAAAACTCATTAAAAAATAAATGGACAAATATGTATTGATTAAATAATTTTATACAATTCAATGCCTAAGAAATACAACTGGAATACAACTTATCGTTTGCAGATATGGAAGATTCCTCTGGATTTGGCATCGGTCTGGCAAAAAAGGCATTGCTTTTAATTTTTTCGTGTCTCTTCAGAATGTCTATCCCTCAAGCAACGGATACCAGCAGTATTCACCCTCTTCTCTCTTCTGGTAACAACCTTGTCCTCTAAAAGATCAGACTGCCCCGAGGAGAAAAAAAAAGAGGGAACTGAAGAACGGAGTGGTCAGAATCGTGCCAAACTTAAAGGCCTTTCTATTGGTTGAGAGAAGTCTGAAGTTTCTTCTGGTTCAAACCGATCCTGTTCTATATGTTTTTGACGATGGCTCGCAAAAAGAGATTTAAAAAAGCTGAACCGAATATAACTTATTGTTACACCAAGTAAATTGCAGTGGAATCCATTACTTTAGCATTTAAAGGACATAAAATCTTTAAAGTAGTAAGCAAAATGGGAATTTTTCACACACACACACAGTGTATTCCTGTGAAAGTTTGGTGCAAAATAAATTGTCTGAGGAAAGCCATTGCTCTCGCCAAAGCCAAGAATAAAACAACGTGCTGCTGCTAAGAATAACAAATATCTTAGAAATAGCAGAGTTTTAAAGAACTAGTTTAGAGAGCTAAATGAAGTTATGAAGAGAAAATGCCTCTTGATTCGTGAAAAACATATTCTGTTTATTGAAATAGTTAAGGGAGTTTAGAAAAATTTCAATAGGGACAAAACGACATTGTGCCAATAAAA
>CM063498.1:141603516-141618516 GCA_032207245.1 Pardosa pseudoannulata | reverse complement strand
TGAGATTGTCGACATTAAGGGACTTCGACAAAGATAAAATCGTTATGGCTCGGTGACCGAGAGAATCAATACCTAAAAGGCTTGTTTAATGCGCTGTTCAAGTGTAGTTGTTGTAAGCACATATAGAAAGGAGTGTATGGATGGTGAGACGACAAGTCCACAGCTAGCATTGTGCCCGTCCACGGCGCATTGGTTCTAGAGGAGAGCGGAGATTGCTATGCCTAGTTCGCCTTGACCGATGAGCTACAACAGCCGAAATCACCAACAACAACAACAATGGCAACCCAGACAGTGTTTCTCAACACACTGTACAGCGTACATAGCACACACTGTACAGAGTATGGACGTACGCAGCCGAAGCATGTACCTGCATTGATGGCACTTCATCGCCAGCTGCGTATTTAATGGACCAAGAAGAATCTGAAAGAGACATTAGAAGAATGGAAGAAAGTTGCATAGTTCGACGAATCACGTTTTTTGGCCCATCACATCACCAGGAGTGTTTCCAAAAAAAAAAATCTGGTTTCCAAATCCACAGTTGAACGGAGATAAGACGATTGTGGGATATTATGTTGAGGGTAATGTTTTCATGAACATTTGAACCTATAATCCCCATAGAACAATCCCTGACGTTTGTGTGCTACGTGAACATAGTTAAAGACCACTTTCAAACATTCATTACAACAGTATTTCTGGCGGGGAATGGTGTTTATCAACAAGACAATGCACCATGTCTTAAGGTTTGATTCGTCACGGAGTGATTGGAAGAGCATTCCATTGACTTTCAAGTAATGTATTAGCCTGCAAATCCACCTGACATTAATCCAATAGAGCATTGATGGTTCCATTTATAGAACTAAATTCGTGCTGCCATGGTACCCCCTTGCAATGTGCGGGAATTGCAGAACCAGTTGATGAGCGCTTGGTACCAGTTACTTCAGACTACATACCTTTAGGAGTCAATATCAAGCTGGATGGTTTTGAGAACTAAAGTTGGTCCTACATGTTTTCAATAGTGTACTCATAATGTAAATGGCTGTTCGGTGTGTATGTGTGAATATATATATATATATATATATATATATATATATATATATATATATAATATATATATATATATATATATATATATATATATATATATATATATATATATATATATATATATATATATATATATATATATATATATTATATATATATATATATATATATATATATATATATATATATATATATATATATATATATATATATATATATATATATATATGTATATATATGTATATATATACATATATATATATATATATATATACATATATATATATATATACATATATATATATATATATATATATATATATATATATATATATATATATATATATATATATATATATATATATATATATATATATATATATATATATATATATATATATATGTATATATATATATATATGTTATATACATATTAAATGTATATAATGTATATATACATATATATATACATATATATACATAATTGTATATATATATATATATATATATATATATGTATATATATATATATTATATATGCATATATATATATATTATATATATATATATATATATATATATATATATATATATATATATATATATATATATATATATATATATATACATATATATATATGCATTAAATAAAATTACTTTCGAATGCATGATTTCTAAACTTAAGCTTTCTGTGGTACTTTTATTGGAATTTCTTGAAATCTTCATGAAAGTATATTAGATTTTATGTCTATGATTTTTTTCAATTTCTTGAGTGCACTGAGAAAATTTTCAAAACAGACAACATCACCTTAAGCATATATAACTCTATATTAGGTTGGGTAAGGAAAACTTTTTTCAGTTTTCAAATGTGGATAGTTTGTAAAATATCACTTTAAACTACAACTATAAATTATTTTAATAAAATTTATGAATTCTCAAATATCAGAAAAAACTCCAACTTTAACAGTTGTATATCATTGAATATTCCGGACAAAGTATTGAATTAGTTAACTGTCTGACAGAAATTAACATGTTTTTTTCTACTGAAGATGTACGTTTAAACATACGTTTAGTATTCTGACTTACAAAATTACCCTAAAACTCAGATCGAACGATGGCCAATTGGTTAGGGTGCTGGCCTTCGGTACCAGAGTTCGTGGGTTCGAATCCCACAGTTGCATGGATGTTCCTAGCCGTTCGGAATCGACTTTAAGCTGTAGGTCCTGGTCTCATTATCCCTCGTGTTGCAAAAAGTAGACCGTAGCTAAAAAACCAAAACCAAAATTCAGATCTCCAATGAACTTAAATATCAGAAATATAAACAGAATATTATTCTTAGATTAATTTGGTAGAATCCCAGTTCCGGTGCCCCCATGTTTTTGGCTTATTTGTTACAAAATTTCGCCCCAAATTCGCTCTTTTGCGTCGTTATACCCAATTTCAAAGTATATTTTTATAAAAAAAGAAATTTGTGTAAAAAAATATAAAAAAAATTAAGAAAAAAATTAGAGCAAGTTTTGTCAGAAAGCTCTAGAATTTGGCGACATCGCCCGCGCTTGTCTTGCTCACTGAACTTGGTTCGGCGGGCCCCCTGAACTGGGATTTAGTCTATGAATTTCTACTACAGCCTTGAATTCTAATAAAATCCTTCCCGATTAAAAAAAAATAGTCCAAAGAGGTATTTGCGTCCAAATGTTGACGTTTGAAAAACTACTTAATCCTAAAGAAAAGGAAATCTTCAAGTACCACATCAGAGTATTAAAGGATGCTTGAAAACAGTTATTTTTTTTTGTTTGGGTATTTCACAAAGAGTGTAGCTTACCGTAGTATCTTTTTCAGAAGAAACAAACTGAATTGCTCTTAAACGTCACTTCATTACTTCTTTATCTAGCAAAGAGTTCATTGTGTATCCCTCTGGAACAGTTACTTTGATAATTACTCCGTTTTAATCGCACACATTTAGATTGGTGTCATGTACTTTATTCCTACTGAGCACTTTAAAAAACACTTGATAGTTAATGTACCTCTTAAAAGCTATGACATAAGAAGAAATTAAACTATTTCTTTATACAATTTTACAGCGAAATTTCATTAGTCCTAAGCTTTAAAAACAACCATTAAGTTTAGAGTTAATAAAAATCTTTATTAGAAAAGTTGTATAGTACATCTAAAATTGAAATTATATTATTCCAATTTCAACTTGAAATGTAAGTATTTAAGGGAACATATAACTTCCGAGCTGGAAAGTAATTATTTTCATAACATATCTTTAATTCAATATAAAATTAAAAAAATTTTTGCTCTGTTTAGAAAAAAAGGTTTCCACACCATTAATACGAATATAGCATTAAAAATTGTTTGATTTTGTTATATGAAATAATGCACTTCAAAAGTATTTACACCTACTAAAAAAATAAAAATCTACATTTACACAAAATAACTTCTGAAATCTGAAAATTAGACACTATTTTTTCTATCAAAGAGAAGCTAATTAATTATTTTTATTCTGCGGTTTCAGTTACCTTACTGCGAGTATGTATACTATATGTCCTTTTACAGGCTCATAATTCTTTTTCGCAATCAATCGGGCAATTCAAAGGGGTCCCTGGTACCATACCAGTGAACTAGTGTATCGAGATTCCAAAATGAAAGAATTAGAACAGTCGTCAGATTTTTTTTTTTTTTTTTTTTTTTTTGTTTTTATTATTTGTTTCCAATATTTTTTTTGTAGAACAGCTACAAAATCAGTTATTTTTTTAGTATACTATGCAGGGTAACTCCCAAATTTAAACAAAGACTCTCATAAACAAAAAAGTTTCCATTTTAGAAAAAGACCTAAACAGCAAAATTTTATTTTTGTTGAATCTTACAACGAAAATTTTCAGTCTTACGATTCTTTTATAGTGGCCTTCTCGAACCACGTAACATCAAAGAATACCATACCACACTTGAGCTACCTTACCTCAGCAAAAAGAATCTCCTTCCTCTCACTTTGAAGGCACGTTCCAAAGAACTGATCCTTGTATTAGCTTGCGGTCTAAGTGCATGATGTTTTCAAACAAGAAAAAGAAACATCTTAATGTGTCCTACAAGTCTAACTGATTACTACTGTATATATGGAGTTGTTGCTCTTTGGTATCAGGGTCTATGTCTATATCTATGTCGGAGATAATAAAGACAAGAAATTTAAGTAGCATCAGCAATGTGAGTGGCAATTTTTATTAGTTGGTTGCTATTAGCATCCATGCCGTATCATATGATTGATTATTTCCTATGACTATTCAAAAAAAAGCAAAAGATGAGATTAAATTTTTCTCGTTTTATTTTTTTTTTTATGAAAGAAGATAAGATATGTTATTATCAGTAATAGTTTTAGTAGTAGTACAAATACTTATTGGTTATTCAAGGTACAAACCACCATATTGGCATAAATAATGACAATATCATCCAATTTATTGTAAATACATGTATTTGTTTTACATATATTTGTTTACCATATATTTGTTTTGTAAAAGAACAGAAACATAACAAAATCAGTTATTTTTTACTATACGATAAAGTCGGGTGGAGACGATTCCCAAATTTTTAAACATATTACTTCATAATAAAATTAATTAATTTCCGTATTTCTAGTAATAAGTTATTTTCTGAACAGGCAGAAATTAATTTTTTGTTGAATGAAAATTAGGTTGTTATACATAAAATTTTTCAGTTCGAAAGTTAAGAGGGTTAAAATTTTAATAGTGGTAATAATGCTGTAAAAAAGCTACGTAACAAAAGGAAAAAAATATCGCGTATACCACAAGTGAGCTACATACCTACCTTACCTCTCAGCAAAAAGAATCGACCTTCCTACTTCAGGTGCATGTGGAGTAACGCTAAGAACTGATGAACTGATGCTTGTATTAACTTGTGGTCTAAAGTGTTGTCAAGATGTTTTCAAAACAAGAACGACGAAGTTTGGTAAAAATACAATGTGCCAGAGGTCGTACAACAGGATACTGTCATCTAGGGCTTTACCATCCACCTTACTCTCCAAGTCTAAGCCCTTGTGACTATGTCTTAATTTCTAAGATGAAGGAACCACTTCGTGGCATTCACTTCAGAACTGTTCCAAAGATTTTTGTGTCAATAGATTGGTCCATTTGAACTATCAACAGAACAGGCGCTGCTACAGGAGTTCTGCGACTTCCATATCGTTGGAAACGGGTTATATAGAATGGTTTGACTATATAGAAGGACTGTAAAACATGGTGACATGAATCCCTTTTGTATTTTATGTAAATAAATAGTTGCCACTATTAAAGCTTCAGCCCTAGTATTATGTCCCCTTAAATCAGGACTTTGCTTTGGATGAAACTGAGCCTCAGACATATTTAAGTATTAGTGTATTCAATTTAATTTATCGTGGTAGTGATAATTCAGAATAGTTTTTGTCTTCAAACTTTCTTTTCGAAAATGTATGGATATCGTTGAAACATCAAAATTGTATAAATGTCCCCCAGTGAAAGAATAATTTAGATTCTGCAGAAAATTTCGTGTAGTATTATATCTTGCTCAGTAACATTTGTCGCAAAAATAAAAAAGAAAGACTTCTTACGACTGATAATGATTTTGAACAGTAATACACCTAGATAAATAAAAGCGAAAGTAAGATAAAAAGAAAGTTCGTAACTGTATTTTTCAATTCCATTTCCTTTATTTATTTATACCTTTTATCCTTGATGGTTTTGTAAACCAAAACTAAAAAAAAGATCAAAATAGATTTTAACAAAATGCAGAAACAATTTTTGGAGAAAAGCGTACGGAAAATGATTTTTCTTTGTTTAGATAAAAGTATTTTAAATTTTTCATGTGTCGGAGAAAACTTGTTCGCATTCTTCAATTTCGAACTAAGGTGATTTATCGTCTGTGCACAGACATATGTTAGTGGATTGGAAGTTTCTCCGGAAGTGATATATTTATTCGAACGAGAAAAAAATAAGAAACATTCCACGAGACCGTAGATCATACTTTTTTACTCAGTAAAATCTAATTATTGATAAAATTTTTTTAAAAAGTCAATTTTCAAAGTTTTGTAATATGTTTAACTCGGTATAATTTCGCCTGTATTCCACAGTTATTTGTGTAAAGAAATGTAACTGAATGTCTTTAAGAAAACCTCTTTACAGTTGTGATTGCTCTTTTTTTATTATTTTTACATGATTGTATAAGTCTAAACCAGTGGTCGTTATTTGCGCAAAAAGTTTTGCTCATGAGTGTTGCGAAGTGAAAGGTTGTTCGCAACATTTGATGGTGTAAGACCCCTCAGACCAGTTTGAATGTCAGAAGGTACTGCTTTAGCGCAGCTTTGTTTTGTCACCGAATGGGAAGGTTAGAAACCTTCCTGTTTTCTATGGTCAAAAGGCATTGTAAAGTCCCCTTTAGGGGTACTCTAAGGAATATCTCTGCTGCTACAGGGCACAGCTGTCGAGTCCACAATTGGCACTGTATCTCTACACGATTTTGCCTTGGCAATCCTGGTGGCGAGAAATGAGTGCACCTATTTAAGGACGCACACTTTGGTGTTGAACCAAAGTATGAGTTGGTGTTTAAGGAGATCCTAGAAATTGGTAAAATTATAAAAGAAATTGTAAAACTACTTGTATTCCCTAATTTAAATTCTCTCATCTAAAAACTTAAGGAAATGACTAATCAGTTGTCTAACAATACTGACCCCAGCGGTCACCTAGCTCTTATTTTGGACTTATGTTCAAAATTCTCCTAATATTTCTCTCTCTCCATGCTATTTGTTATCACCACTGCTAGTCCCCATTCTGCCTGTTTGCTGTGTTTTTCGGAGTTGGAGGGCTTGGGACAGGTAATTCCGTTAATCATCTCATTCTGTGATTCTGTATTGAACCAGTGAGTGTGGCTGAACTTAAAATGACACCTTGAACTTGCGGCTTGCAGTTATGTACCCTGATGGTACGTGAGTATATATATTCTTAATATATTGATTTGACCAACGCATTTATGTCTAATAAAATACTTTCAATTTGTATTTCTCTCTGAGTCTGTCCTTTCTGAGTTGCTATATATTTATCATAGCGGGATGTTTAGTTTATAAGTTTACTCTTCACAACGCATTGTTCTTGTTATAGTCCCCGTAACTTCATTCCCATTTTGTTGCAAAACAACATTGTAACAATTGATGCCGTGACCACTATCCCATTAAAAGGACATCCCAGGACACCCCCAGGACATACCATTTATTTCAGATTACGCATTAACTTCGGATACAGAAAATAAAAACATTAAGCAGATGTGATTATCCAATGGAGCTACGGTATTTATCAAATTGAGTGTTGTGAGTTTAAGACTGGCCAAAGATTCGCCGTGTTGATCGATAGCGGATGGAGCACGTGAAATAGGTCCATGGTTGTAATGTCCTCTACTTTTAAACGATACATCTCTAGGGGGAAATTTATTTCGAACTCTACATAGAAGCCACGGTATTTCTCACCCAAAGGCAGTAATATGATAACTGTAGGGTATTATGACGTCGCTACACCCCATTAGCTTCATAAAGAACTTTTGTTAAAAGCCCAGGCCAAGGCGACTTTCTGTCTGGGTTTTTGACACTAAACTATAAAGGGTTTTTGCTTCGACACGCCTTGAGATGTCCGAGGTCAATAGAAGGTAGGACGCGACGATGAAATGGCAGACTGTCAGGCGCCAACGAAAGGACCAAACGGAGGCTAGCTGGACGGCGACGCGAGAAGGAAAAGCCAATGGAAATAGGCGAGAGGTGACGTCAGGTGGCTCGAGTTTTTGCCGGAGAGATTCCCTACGAGAGAGAGAAGAACAAGCGAAGGTGACGACTCGGTTTTTTGGAGAGCCTTTCTCCAGTTTTGTGTGGGACTCAAGGAGTCCCAGTTGTACTCTTGTACAACGGTATATCTGTACGCACTTGACCGCAGATTATTTTTTAGGTTCGCCTCGAACCTGCGACTTATAGGTCAGTACCAGCTCACCTAAGCCCTATAATTTCTATTTGAAAAAATTGTAAATAGCTTCTATTTAGTCAAGAATAAAAGTTGTTATTGTTGTAAGCTGTACGTCGTGTTACAACCACGTCGACACCCACACGCTAAACCAAGGATCCAGTGACGTTACAGTATCGAAATCAAGGATCGAGCCGGCTGAAGATCCGCTGTGTTCATTAAGTAAAATAGGTTCCCGATCGCTATGTCCTCCAAGTACTCAAACTACACCTCTGGTAGTGGCAGACCAAGCCTGGGGCTCATCCTCTTTTTCCCTGTTTCTATTTTACTAGGACTCAGTGAGGCCATTTACTTGCGTTTGTAATATTCTTTAAGATACGGGTACTCCTCGGGTATTGCTAAACGAGTAACACTTCACAACTATGTTTGTCCTAAAGACATCAATCTATTTTGTTAGCTGCATTAGGGAGAAAAGGTGTATTCTAATGTATATTAAATATCCATTTCAATTTAATCTTTTGAATGACTTTCTTGATATTCTGCTATTATTCCTGTAAGGTTTGAAAATTTTGGGTGATAATTCACAGCATTTAAAAGAACAAGTGATTTTAAATTTTATTAGTTAACAAATCGTATTAATTAAGAATAGTTTAATGGGTCACTGAAATATTTCTCTGTACGTCACTAAGTGACCCACAGAGCAAAGGTTGCCTACCATTTGACTAAAATTTTATATTATCTACTACTTTTCTGAAGGAACTTCTGTGATGCATAAGATTAGCGTAATTCAAATTTTATAGAAAGTCCCTCTGTTGTATAACCACCATTAACAGTATTGATAAAGCTTTAACATGTTTTTAGGAAATATAATGTATTCAATAATTAAACTTGTACTGGTTAAAACCTTCAAAATTTTCATTTATGTATTCATAAGCTGTTAAAAGAAACTAGAGGCTGCAATATATTATTACATTGTACAAATAAATAACTGGAAAAATTTAGATACCAAGCTTAACTATCAGCATTGGACAAGTTCAATATAGCACTGTAAAAAATTAGGTTATCACCCTATTTTATGCAATAATACAAATAGCAAACATTTATATTTTTAAATTAACATTATACTTAATTTGGAATTTGGTGAATGTAATCTACGCATTTAGAGTTTTTTAAATCATTAAAATGATACTTTTAGTAAGAAAACATGAGATTTAAAAAATTTCAGAAGAAATCTAAAAAGAGGCTGACATAAGATAAAATTAACGCTCATTTAAGAATCATTTGAGAATTGAAAATGACTTGAAGCTAACTAGTCTTAGACTGTTGATTTATTATAATTATGTATATCTAGAATGGTGGTATTCAGACTATGGTCCTAATTCCAGACAACGGTTTCTTTTACCATTAAATCCTACAAAGGTTGCTTAATATACACTTCACCAAAGATAGACATGTAATATTAAATGCATACATTACATTCAAGAAGATATATGGAAAAAAATAGTTAAAAAAATCACTCTTAATATACTTGCTACATCAGGCCAAATAACAATAAACTGTATGCAGTACTTAAAACACTGTCATTATTCACAACTGCCTTTTGTGTGCATCTCGATCAAAAAATATAGAGTCCGTTTTCACGGTTACAGAGATACTATTCTTATTCACAACATTGGCACCATTTCTTTTTCATTAATAAGAAAGAAATTTGTAAATGACTCCTGGACCTGATTCTGACCCTGATCGTGTCAAGTCAGAGAAATTTGGAGAATAAAGCAATGACTGAATGAATCTTCCTCGTAATAAATATTTGGACTGGCTATCACCTCTCCAACATTAATGACACATACCACTTTAATTAAGTAATATTATTCTTAATATGAAACTTATTTTAGACAATTCTATGCCCCTCTATGTTTTCGATTCAGACATGGTAAACGAAGAGCATTACACATGTAATATCCTCGAATAAGTCCATCATATCCAATAAGCATATTCGAATACATCCATTAAAATAAGGACTTATTCGATATATTTCTGGCGAAATTATCGAATAAGTCCTTATTTCAAAGGACAATAACTTAAGATCAGATTAAATCCTTTATTTATAATTATTCAGACCAAGTTGGTAATCAATGTAGGATGTGACCTCAGAAAGGACTACTTTCTGTGATGAGTCGATGTAAGGCACTAAGTGCTATCACGACTGTCAAGTATTTAAAAATAAAATACCAAATTTAAAAGAATGTAATTTATTTCTAGAAACCAGTAAGAGGCTATAGCCTTTATCGTTAGAATATAATAGATGTAATGCTTCTTATGTAGGTAAATTTTTAATTCACTTGCAAAAGTTACCTACTTTCATGGATTTTTACATTGCTTCTCTTTATCAGATGATATAGACTTCGGGAATACAAAATAAATTACAATAAACTGAAGATTTATTTACTACAGTATAAATATTCCAAATTGTCAACTCCACCATTAGCAAAGACATTACTTTTTCAATATTGCAGAATAAATATTAATGATTTGTTAGACAGCTTGGCTAAAAATTGGAATGAAATAACTTCTCTGACATCTCTGCTACATATTTTTACCAAAGATGACATATCACGCAAGTTTTATCTTCTTTTTTTTAAAAAAAAGTCTCCTTCTGTTGCGAAATATCTTTCATAAGAATTCTACAAAAAAAAGTTATTTTACTGCAAACGATATCCATTCCTTCCGATGAGAAATGTTTTAAAAGAAATAAAGTCTAACACTTTTGAAGAGTGATATTTTTAAGAAAGGAAATACTAAATATTAACACATACATGTTCCTGCCAGCAAGATAAATGCAAGAAAAGCATATACCAGTGCACTATAATTTAAACTTTTAGATATTTATTTTCAAACACGCATCTTGTCAATGATATTGTTTCGTTGAAATTTTCTTTCAATAATAAAGTTTTGTTGAAAGGAGTTTTGTGAAACATCTGCCCCAGAATCGCAGTCAACTTTTTAAAAAATTCTGCTCTTTATTTCCTAAAATCTCTAAAAATATTAAATGTTTCGCTTCTGTAAATTAAAACTCACGAAGTGAAAAATGATTTAAACATAAAAATTTATAACAAAACATACAAGTAAGTATTACTTAGTTATTCGGAAAGTAGTGACACTGTATGCATGAAGATGAATTTTACATATTTTAAAGAACTATCAAACAACAACAATGTAACTCAGTAATTTACACAAATACTCATTATAATAATTATTCACTTTAAATATTTCTTTTGAAACAGTAGTACAATCCGACAAAAATAAAAAACTAATTTATCTTTTTTACATTTTATTTTAACTCTGCTATTTTGTCAGAAGCTTAAATACTATTGCGTTATAACACTACCAAAAACCGGTTGTAAAAACCGGTGTTTTGATAATCTGTCAAAAGCTAAACTTTTTATAATTAACTAAAAGTTAATTATAAAATATTATACTATACAAGGTAAATGATGTCTAACAAATTGGGAAAAAACTAGAAAAAGGGAAAATTATTTATTTCGACTTTCCCTTTGCATGTATTGTACATCATATATGGTTACGCAGCTTTATGGGCTTGTACATAACATGAGAAAAACAATGAACTATGCTTTAAGCAGAAAGTAATTTGGGGTAGTGTCTTATATTTAGTTTTATTTTTCAGTTAGAAGTATGAAATTAAAAGCTATAGATATAATTTACATCATATTCTCTCATATGGTGACAGCCAAATTGTTAAGATATCCTTTTTAATACAAGAGTATAATCTGTGAAATCTCTTAACATGTGTATTGCAATTAGAAGCCTATTCCAGGATCCAAATGTTTATCGTTTATTACCAGATGTATTTATCTATTATTGGAATAGTGACTTGAAAGTTTTTTGGTCTGTAAAACATAAAGTTAGTGTTGTATTAATTTTTAGAATCTTTTTCAGGCAATTTTCTAATCAAGAATGCCTTGCAATTCTACTTCTCATTTTGTTGCAAATTTGTGTCTCCCAAATTTGTTTTATTCCGTTCCACGGCACAGAATAAATGAGTGTTTTTACCTTCTTGCAAGTAATGTTAGAATTAGATAAATGTAGAATATACGGCAGTATATCTGATGTAAGCTGTAACAGCTTTTGGTGAGTCAACAAACCTGTGCGAGGTAAGTATTATTGCAAAAGTTTTGTGAAACATCTGCCCCAGAATCACAGTCAACTTTTTAAAACTTCGTGCTCTTTATTTCCTAAAATCTCTAAAAATATTAAATGTTTCGTTTCTGTTAGTTAAAGCTCACGAAGTGAAAAATGATTTAAACATAAAAATTTATAATAAAACATACAAGTATTACTTAGTTATTCGGAAAGTAGTGACACTATATACATGAAGAATGAATTTTACATATTTTAACAAACTATCAAACAACAACAATGTAACTCAGTAATTTACATAAATACTCATTAAAATAACTATTTACTTTAAATATTTCTTTTCAAACAGTAGTAAAATCAGTCAAAAATAAAAAACCAACTTAACTTTCTTAGATTTTATTTTAACTCTGCTACTTTGCCAAAAGCTTAAATATTATTGAGTTATAACACTAGCAATTGTAAAAATCGGTGTTTTGACAATCTTTTGAAAAACATCAAACTAAAAGTTAATTATAAAATATTATGCTATAAAAGGTAAATAATGTCTAACAGATTGGGATGAAACTATAAAAAAGGGAAAATTATTAATTTCGACTTTCCCTTTGCATGTATTGTACATCATATATGGTTACGCAGCTTTATGGGCTTGTACATAACATGAGAAAAACAATGAACTATGCTTTAAGCAGAAAGTAATTTGGGGTAGTGTCTTAAATTTAGTTATATTTTTCAGTAATACGTATGAAATTAAAAGCTATAAATCTAATTTACGCCATATAATAATTCTCTCATATGGGGACAACCAAAGGATTAAGATATCTTTTTAAAATTAGAGAATATATGTGTCCAATCTCCTAACATGTGTATTGAAATTTAAAAACCTATTCCCAGTTACAAATGTTTATCGTTTATTACCACATGTACTCATCTATTATTATAAGTGACTTGAAAGTTTTGTGATCGGTACAACATAAAGTTAGAGTGTTGTTAAAATGTATTTAGAATCTTTCTCAGGGAATTTTCTAATCAAGAATGCCTTGAAATTCTTCTGCTCATTTTGTTACAAATTTGAGTCTTCCAAATTTGTTTTATTCCGTGCCAAGGCCCAAAATAAATGAGTGTTTATACCTTCTTGTAAGTAATGTTAGATTAGATAAATGTAGAATATACGGCAGTATATCTGATGTAAGCTGTAACAGCTTTTGATGAGTCAACAAACCTGTATAAAGTAAGCATTATTGTCATGGAACAAGGTTTATTTCCTTTTTCTCAATTCATAAATCAAATATTCAAGGAAACTTAATTCAAAGATGAAGAACTCAAGTATTACACTTAGTACATATAAGAATTGTTTGTTTAACTCTTTGATATAATGTAAAGGAGGAAAAAAATGTAGCAATCTGATTAAACAGATGCGTTATCGTCTTTTACTTACAGGTTCTACCAAGGTCTTCAAAGGTAAGGTGTCTTATACAAGTGTTACAGATACTACAGAAACAAAATTTTGATATTTCTTCGAGTTATTGTTTTCGTTTAACATCATTGTAGGTATACATCGATATCTTATTGTCTCAATAAGGAACCACATACTATATTTAAGCGAAAAATCAGTTTTTCAAGGAGTATATAAAACGCCTTTATCAGACTTTAAATCGAAACTAAACTCTTCCATAAATTAACCTCCCGGTAAGTTTTTTAAATATCTTTAGTTTGATGACATAAAGGTCTGACCAGTATCTTTGTGTCATCTTCCATCATGAAACTGTTCATATCTAAGATTGAAATTTGACACCAGCATTAAGATACAATCTCCATATAAAACCCATATTTTTAATCCTTAGAAAAATTTTTTTTTACCTTAAGGATAATACAAATGAAAACGTAAAGAATATGTTCACACTGAATCTTCATTTTTGGCAAAATGCCAGGGGAAAGCAATTTTACAGATACCAATATATATGTATATATATATTATTTCAATGGAGTGTGAAATATTACTCATCAAAAAATGAAAGTTCTGTGGTTTAAAATACTGTCAGCTTTAAAAAAAACAAATTTAAAGATATCTGTAGGGAGAAAAAAAGTAATTTCCAAAGAATCAAATGCATGCACAAAATCCTCATTAATCCTCTATGGAGCTTATTACTGGATATAAACAAAAGAAACTCGCAAAAAAATTATTAAAACTTTGTAGAGTAAATTATAAAAATGAAACTTTTATTTTTCTAAAGCAAAGAAAAACTATAAAAACCAAAAAACGATAAAGCATTTATATGAAATTCATCAATTTATTGATTTTAGTGAAATATTTTCCTATTAAGTTTTATAATAGTGCATTGCATCTTATTATTGCAGTATGATTTCTTATTATCTCTTTGATTTTTAATATATATATACATATATACATATATATATATATATATATATATATATATATATATATATGTAAGGAAAATTCTCAGGGGTTTTCAAAACTTAAATCAAGGGTAAAAATTCCCGCGTCTTTTTACATTCCCCTTTTTAACCCCTAACCTAAATTGACCACTGGGGCTACAGGTTACGCCCTCAGAGAAGGGGCCTGGCCAATTATAAACCTATATGGCCCTAGCGGACAATTTAGGAAATTTCCAAATAAAAAGGAGATACACGCTAGCGGAGACAGATTTTCCTAGAGATATTTTTCCCACAGATGTTGACCCAGGTGTTAATGGTCTTGTAAATAGAACTTTATGCTAGCTGACCCTTCAGTTTGTCCCTATGATGAAGTGGGAACCCGTCCTTCAAAGTTGTCTTAATAAAGGTCTATAGCTGA
>CM063498.1:141553516-141598516 GCA_032207245.1 Pardosa pseudoannulata | reverse complement strand
AAAAACTTGGTAAGAAAAAAATTACATCTTATTTTGATAAATAAAAATTCTTCTATAAATCGAGAACATGTATAATTTTTTGTTTAAGTTAAAAGACAGATAGGTAATTAAAATTTTATATCGTTGCAAAAATACGTACCGAACATCGAGTTTAAGTTTATTAGTTTTCGTAAACGTAAACACAAACCATGCACAAAATACCCGCTGAATTGTTCGTATGTTTTCGGCGTACTCCGGTATGACACAATGGTACAACAAGCATGCTCGCATACGTTTTCTAAAGTAGTGTGTGTGTGGGGGGGTACAATTTGGCTTCACAGAACAGCAGTTACAGTGTGACCAGTTTTGTCTTATCTACCGTGTCTGCCGTTGTTCTGTCTTATTAAAAAGTTGGTTTGGTTTGGTTTGGAGTGCTACGGTCTACTTTTTGCAACACGAGGGCTAATGAGACCGGGACCTACAGCTTAAAACCGATTCCGAACGGCTACAAACATCCATGCCACTGTGGGTTTCGAACCCATGAACTCCGGTACCGAAGGCCAGCACCCTAACCAATCGGCCATCGTTCGGCATTAAAAAGTTGTATTTTACAATCTAGCTGCACATCTTACAAGTATTTCTATACGATTTTATTACACCTGCTATATATGTTTGCGGTTCCGGTGCAAAATTTGTAATCGATTTTTCGATAACTTCTATTTGTCCAAATGTTGGAAGTTTTCTTCCATTTTTCGTCATATTAAAAGTTTTTTGTTATTTTGATGATGGAAAAAACAATTTTTTTCTTTTTAATGCAATTACGTATATTAATAAAATTTTATTTTTAAAAAGATATTTTTAAATTTTTATTTTCATCAATTTAATAATGATAATAATTTTGTACTCGTGGCTTTACAAAAATACATTTGGAATATTTTTATTACTAAATAATTATAATAGTAATTATATTAATAATAATTTTACTGAACAAGCATATATGGCTCCCACTTTTTTTTTTAATTTTTGTAATGCTCATATTTGGCTCTTTGGCTAAGTTTGCCGACCACTGACTTAAAGTAACACAGCCTGTTTCGGACAACAACAGTACATTTGAAATATGCCGATGTATTTATAATCAGTTCTTGCAATGTTTTATAAATAGATGAAACAAGGCTTTAAAACCTATTCCTGGGTCGAAGTAATTAGAATTAACCCTCGTATCCTTCTCTAGAAAGTTCATGGCCAACACTGTATCAAATCACATCGAAGTATAAAAAAAGCTGACATTGAACCCTGAGAGAGAACTGTTTGGTAAGCTAGTAAAGAAACCTGAGAGAGAATTACAGTCGATCCAACATAATATGCAACGAATGACGTCTGTCGTGTAGTCCTCGTTTATATTTGAGTATCAACCTGTAATCAAATGTCTAGTGGTGATTTATTTTTAATTGCGTTGTGTTAAGTATTTTTTGTACTAAATTTAACCGTAGGTTTTGAGAAACTACAGACATAAAAATGAAAATAAACTAACAGCTAAATTGACAGCAACCGAGCCTAGCTTAATATTAAAAAAAAAAGTAAATTTATTATAATATTATACATCTATTTACATACGAAACTTTTTTTTTTAATTAGTTCTGACAAATTTTTTATCTACTTAAGTAATTTTGTAAATAGATAGAGGACCTAATCTCAATTTCAAAAATGTATGTAAATTTGGAGTACCTTTGTGGGTTTAAAATGTGGGGCCCGGAACACTTCTGGTTGAAGGGTATCTATGGCTGATCATTAGAGAGAATCTATATATCATCCGTTGGTCTCGTCAGGGGCTTCCTCCTGAGTCTTTGGGGTGTGGCCGTACTATTTGGTGCATGAACACTTCTTGTCGGACTTGGCTGGACTCTCCTAGTCTGGACTTTCGAACACCTTCTCCTCTGGACTCACTTCCGTCGGACCCGACTGGACTCCCGACTTTCGAACACCTTCTTTTTGGGATCTCCGAACCTCTTCTCTGGGACCTCCGAACCATCCTCTCTCATTTTTAGATTTTTCATATTTAATTCTTTCAACCTTGTCCCCTCTTCCTTCTTGTCGTCCAATCGGGATAGTTGTAAGAATTTCATTGGCCGGCTTCAACCCCGCCTTAAGACCGCCAACGTGCCAAACCTTATCCCTTCTAATTGGGCACTGTCCCTTAGGGACTCATAAATACTCCACAAAGGTACATTCTTATTTAATGTCAAATACGGAGACGGGATTCTAATCTGGGACTGGGATCAGAACCCCGCCCGAGACCACCGTACAAGACAACAATATCCATTGAATAGAAATTTATGGTCCACCTTCTCTATACAAAGATGTGATGAGGTCAGATTTAGATGCCGAACATTTTACTTCTTGTATGAATGAATCAATTATATAACAGATCTCAATCGCCTCATCACAACGCCATCCACCCGGGCCACATCTCAAAGCCCGGAGGGACTCTGTAGATATCATCGAAAAGACGCACGAAAGGAATAGGCAGGTCTGGCATGAAGTAACAGAGATTTATATCCCGACCTGCCCCCCAACAAAGTTAACGGGGCATCCTACCCACCACAAGGATGATTTACTATAATACAGAGCGTCGGAGGCTTTTCAACTCCTATACAGAAAAGAAAGACTAACAACTGTAATAACATTGATGTTCTCGTCCAAAAAAGCATCATCTGAGCAACAGAAGTACCTCATAAAGATAGTATAGAAATCACGAACAATTTATAATGATATATTTGCAACACAAAAATATCACTATATTATATTAATGCTGCATGCCGCCGATAGAGGGCAGTACTTGCACTCTACTCAGTCGGTGCCTTTACCCAAAGAAATAAAACTAGTTTTGATCCTTGACGGGAAATTGAAATAATAATTGCACATATATAATCCAAATAAAAAATTATGTATAATTTAATAGGCTCACCAGATGTACAGATTATATTACATACTACGAATATAAACAATTTCGGAAGTAAAACAACTTATTTACATAAAATAAATAACACATTTTTTTTAGCAAAATTGTTAATGTTTTCTGGTAAATATATGTGATCGAAATAATTGTTTCATACTTGGCAAGATTTGGAAATTTCTTCTTGTACTTGGTTGTTATCTTATAATAAATACAATCATATAAAAATATTAAAAATACAATCATATACATATATAATCCAAATAAAAAATTATGTATAATTTAATAGGCTCATCAAATGTACAGATTATATTACATACTACGAATATAAACAATTTCGGAAGTAAAACAACTTATTTACATAAAATAAATAACACATTTTTTTTAGCAAAATTGTTAATGTTTTCTGGTAAATATATGTGATCGAAATAATTGTTTCATACTTGGCAAGATTTGGAAATTTCTTCTTGTACTTGGTTGTTATCTTATAATAAACTTTTTATAAACAATATCCAGAACTTTTCAAGAAATTTAAAAAAAATAGAAAAAAGAAAAAATGCACTTGGAGAGATTAAAAGTTACCAATAAAATTAAAGTTAGATTATGGTCAAAATCGATTTTAAAAAAGAAGTTAAAATAATTTTAAAGGAAGTAGAAAAACAGTTTTTGATGAAATAAAATAATCATTCAATTGGAAAAATTTACTTTTATTAAACTGTAATGTAAGAATGACTTTTGGGAACAAAAAGCAATTTGTATTTTCGCTCTAATTAAATCATTTTGATAGTCTCTTGTCCCCAGGCAACTATTATTTTATATTCTTATCAGAGCAATTATATCCTTTGTTCACCATTGTCGTTGAATCAATCTTTTCTTTATTTTTTGTCCTTTGACGGAAAATTACTTAAGTAAGAGTGGTACAACCTTAACGGCAAATATACATCATAAATTTAATTAACTATATTTAATGCAACTTTAACTATTTTTTCGAGTAAGCTTCATTGCTTTAATTTCGATTCCTAATGCATACCTGATTATCAAAATAATAGAATCCTAATTAGATCATGCCATCTTTAGAATAACGTAAATTTTGTTTGAATATTTTTATGATGCCTTTATGCGCGTAGTTATTCCAAGTGCGCTTCTTCGTAATTCTCAGTAAGTATTCCAACAAATATATCAAACTCATTCGAACGAAAAATCCATTAATGAAACACTGCATTATTAGTTTCTTATTAATTAATATAGAGTGGTTTCAAATTCATTTTCGTTGCAATCCACTTCAAATATATATTAAGCTTATTTAATTACTCATTTAATACTGAAAACCTAGTACAAGTTATCTTTACCAAGTTTCAAACTGAAAGAATCTTCATATATCAAATGAACTGTATTATTATTCTCAAAGCATTCAGAACAGGTTATTTAACTGATTAGTTCCAATAATTACTAACCTTAATAATTGGAATTAAAGACGAAATCTCACCAATTATTTTTAACTACATTAACTTTACCATACTTAACTACACTTGTAGAATTTAACGATATTTCTATCATGTAGCTTTAATAAATAATGACTATTTCATGAACAAACGTATTTATTTTAGAAATTCAATTTTCTTGGTATTGTACATTTATAATGTTCCATAAATCCTTTATACTAGACTTGGGCCCAGAGCAAATTTTACGGTCTTTCTTCAAACTAAATGCCAGTTATGTTTTAAACTTATGATAAATTAGTAACCTTTACAGTTTACACAAATAATATTGAATCCGCTGATTTAGACTGAGTACATGCACAGTAATTAATAACATGTATTGCCAACGACGGCTGAAAATGCTGAAAACTAGCAGCCTGAAACATAGAATCCTTAATTAAATTTATTAAAATCAGAAAGTAAAAATACGTGTTATACTTGTGGCGCCATCTATGAACAAATATGAAATTAAATCAAAAAAGTTTGGGTGAAAAAATAGATGTAGAAAGCAAATAAGCATTGCAGGCAGTGCGGTGCTATAGATGGGTGCATCATGCTGCACAATAAGGGAGAAGCATTGACAAAAAAGTTCAGGGTGGACATTTCAAAGACTTTATTCATACTGAAAATAACCACCCTGCGGTCCTGAAGAATTGAAAATAAAACTCAAAGGAATAGAAATAGCACATCCTCGAAAGAGATAGAAAATGCACTCAGGAATATTAAACTTGAACTGTTTTATTTAAGCTTTTACTCATAAAAATGCTTAATTTTTACAGTTCTACAATATAATGTAAAATTCCAATCCCTTTTTTCAGGATCTGTGAAACTATCAAAATACAGTGACAATAAATTTCCATAAAGTTTAGATTTCTTTCATCTAAGTTATCTCTTCTTCGTAAGAAGATAAGGATTGGATAGAAAATATAGAATATTTATCAAATTGAAGAAAAATAAAAGAGATAGGAGTGAACATTTTGGTAATAGAAGAACGATGTGCTTTAGATCTAAGGCCGATTCTGTTTTTCTTAAGGAGTATCATACCTTCTAACGGCGTTCTGGTTCATGTTGGAAGTATATCTGTTTCTATAGACTATAATTCTTTATATGCTTAAAATTATACAAAAACTTGTGAGGCGCTTTATACTTGTTCAAAATCTTATCCCATTAACTATGAAGAAATTATTCATCCTAAACAATTAGAATGAAAAACAAAGAACAATTAATACGAGGGAATTTGAAAAAATTAATTTATATGTTGGAATCATGATCCTCAAGATAACTTAATTCAAATTATGTGATAACTTGAAATCAAACTTTAAGAGATCTCAAAATGTTATTCTCCAGAATTCATAAATAATACAAGAATATATTTTGATATAAGAAGCTAAAAATTTCGTGCAAATTCTAACAAACGTAGAGCTAGAATAAAATTGTTTCAAATTGGTTATCAAAAATGTTTCATTTTCTGATTCAAATTAATTCCTTCTACAGATAATACAGAAATACACGCAGAGGAGAAAAATTAGGCTTATCAAATTTTGAATTTTTTTTATATTGCTGATCGTATATTGTAGACCGCAATTATACAATTCTAAATTTTTCACCATCAGTTGTATGTTATTTTTGAAATCATTTACTAAATATAATTTCATAATTTTAAAGATGTTGGAATAGGCCTCAAATATCTCATATAATTTTGTATAATTTTATTAACTATTCAAATACTTATGATCATTAAGTTAGACACATTTTTAGGATGCACATCGGTTAAGTTAGTGCTATCTTCTTATAGTCAATAATATTGATCACCTATGGTATACCTGTAGCCAAGGCCGTAAGCAAGGGGAGGTATTTGGGGTACAGGTCCCCTCCCGAAATTCTAGAAAACCTTTCGCCAAAAGAACCAAGCATACCACGTGTGTTTAGGTGCCATCTACTTAGCTATATGAGAACATGTTCTTAAAAAATCGCCTCGATAAAAAATTTGCTGAGACACTGGGCGAAAATCTCTTTTCTCTGTATTCTGCTATATTTGCCTTTTCTCTTTAGTTTTAACCTCTTCTCCTTAGTTTTGACCTCTTCTCGTTAGTTTTCGCCTTTTCTCGTTTGTCATCAAATGGTTTTAATTATATGAGTTAAAATTGGATAATTGTCATACCTCATCCATGGTTTTAAACCTTAATTTTGTTTAACTGAAGTGCCATTCACAAATAACAATGTCTTTAATCTTTGGTCACCACCGGAAAGCAATTTTTGACTACGGTTATGCCTGTAGCATACCAAAATTTCGATTTATGTGTGAGAAGTGTTACATGAATGAATGCCAGAAATGACATCAGTAAAAATCTCGTGGATTTTGTAATTGGTACCTGCTCTGTACAATTGGACAACTTGGCTGCAAAGAATGATCGTTCTATCGCCGTTACCTGTGAAAGTACACAACAGCTGTCACTGTCCGTGTACATAAAGGATTGTTAAAAAATACGACGGAGATATCATGCGTTTTCGTTTACAAACATATTAGAGGAAGTAAGGAAATTATTAATTGATTGTATCTAAAAACCTAGCAGAACACATCATAATTTTGTCCCAATAGTCCATCGGAACAATAATTGTTGTTCACCAATTCGCTACTACCAGTATAAAAAAATTCTGGTAGTCAAGGAAAGATTTTTAATGAACCAAATACAGTTTAACCGTCCACACGACCTTTCAACATTTTTAAAAACACAAAAAACTAATTTCCACATTTTTTTATAAATTTCATAAAAATAATACTTCTGCTGGAGCACAAACGACTGGAAGGAAAATGTCAACGATAGATACATGAAATGAAGAAGCCGGTAAAGATGAATGCGGATAAAATAACATGGGTTCAATGAAACAAAATAGGTACTAAATAAAGTAAACAGTTAGTCTGGAAAAAAAGAAAAATTCAAAAAAAAAAAATAAATCGAGGTTCCACTGTAAATTACATTTATTCCTTTCATGTTGGTAACCGTGGCGTTTTCTAAAATGTGGTCCTCTCATAACGTAATTTAACAAAGACTGCCGTCATTTAATAAAATATACAACACTATTTGTATACTTATGCATTTACTTTCCCTCTTCAGAAGTATCTTTAGAGTTTCTTTAGAATCTATCAATTATCTGTAATTGAAAAAAAATAGTATTTAATTGAATAATATTTAGTATCTAATTCATACAATTCTACAGAAAAACAGAAGCAGATTTTCAAAATGGTATCTAATCGTTAAACACTACACATATTTATACATTAAAAAACAGAGCAAATTCTAATATAGAAAAAATCGCCTGAAGTTTTAAAGAAAACACTATTATCTTTCACTCCGAAATACAGTACAAAGAATTACATATTTGAGTTAAGAAAATGGGAGAAATATTAACATGCATATCAAGCTAATAACAAAAATAATGGAATTAATTAATTAAATCGGAATTAACTTTGATTAGATTTTACAAATTTAATTCAGGTACCAAATCATTCGGGATAATTTCAGCACAAATATAAAAATTATACTTTGCGAATTGTTACAAAATCGTTTAACTTGATATCAGCTTTGAGGGCAACCTTGTAGAACAAGTGCATTATTAACCTTCAAAATAATGTAGTGAGCATTTTAGAATCTTCGGTATTTGCTAAATAATTCAAATTTTGTTTTATTTTTACTTGATCATTTATTTACTATTACTTTATTAAAAGTTTTTGTGAATTAATTGATAAAACTGAATTTCCTTTTATAAATTGAATATTTAATATCTCAAGAGAAGAGTTTGGTAACCACAAAAGAGGAACCGGAAAACATTAAAGAATAATTTTGTTCTGATGTATTTTTGAATACTTTGACTTCCAAATGCAGTTCCAAAGCTAGAAAGGTGCTTAACGGGCTCCTTCACCCTCTTTTCGATATCCTGTGGTTTACTGTATTATGTTTTAAAATGGAAATAACAGTGTATTTTCAAATATAATTTTAAGTTGCATACTTAATCAAAATTCAATTTTTAAATAAAAATTTTCATTTTTAATATTTGTACCTATATTTTCAATTTTAATATTTTTTCTCTAAATTGCTTAATACGTTTACTGAAACATATTGAAGATTACGGATAGATTTTTATATATACATACACATAATATTAAATTTTATATAACTTATTAATCTTACTATTGATATTGAAAATTAGTGTTTAAATTTTACATATATTTTGTTTTACGAAATTTTATCTTTTTTAGTTAAAAATAGTGAAAAAATGTTCAGGATGTACCAGTCCAGCTTGAGCCCCTATTCCCATCCCGAAACTTAATCCTCTCTAAGAAGCTGTCCAGATGTGTCGCGTGTAAATAAATCTTTGGTGTTAGTATTGACAATAAACTGAGATAATGTGGGGGATTGTTTACATTAACATTTTATTAAGTTATATAAAAATTAAAATATGCTTCTACTTACATATCTGTACGTTGAAAATTACATGCCATTTTTAACGGTTTCGGGTCAATTACAGGTATTGTAATCTCAGGAATCCCTCTTTGTGTGTGAAAATCCCAACAATTAAGGAACCAAAGAAAAGCAATGGTCAGCCAGATTCAAGTCCTGAAATTAAGAAAGATCTTTAAACAGCAGGAAGCCCCAATTTATTTGCAATTTTGTGACGAAATCCTTTTTGTTTCTACCTTATTCCAAATTTTCTAACTTTAACTTAGCTCAACTGCCTCAATAAATGACGTCACGATGACTCTTGCATACTTCTCAATCCATGTACTATATTGTACAAACTTTTAAATTTTCCTACCGAATGTACTCGTTCCGTCATGATATGATGATCATTATTCCTAGAAAAGATTATATTTTTATTGTTAATCAATACATACTATATGAAAAATCCATAAGACTTTTTTATAAACGAATATTTAGTTTCAACTTTACTTTAAGGTATAAAGACATAATATAATTGTGTATAAGGTGTTGTAACAAATAATATATTAAGTGTATAATTTTCTAATAAAGATTATTAGAATTAGTAAGTGGCTTTAAGCTGAATGCACTCGGTAATACCTTGTATATATACAAGTATGATACTATAATTTAGATTCAAAATGCAATGCACTTAAAGCATTTCCAGTCCTTGACTAATGCTCAATATTTCAAAATATTTTGCTGTAAAAATTATTCACTATACGATGAATAAATTAATTACGTAACTAATTTACTTCTTTATTTTTATGTTAATAGCAATGTGTCAGTTGTTATATTAATAAATTAATTTTGCAACTCAATGATTGTTTTTCTCATCTTAGTACCCTTAAAATATGGTAACAAAATTTTAACTCATGAGGCCCATGTAGATTGATTGTTTTCTACATATTACATTGTTTCAATATACCATATTTCACATATGGTACATTATCAACCTATACGAATTTTCTACATATAGTATCACTGTTTTTTTCACATATCATATCTTAGAATGAAGCCGAGTTAGAGAATTATAAGCATTCCAACAAATAAATGTGTTTATTTTTCTTTTTGAAAACAGTTTTGAAAGCATGAATATAGTTACTTTGATTCAAACAGAGAAACTTGTTCATAAGTTTAATTACCCACAAAAAATTTACTCTGCAAACTCACCATGTTCGTTTGCGAAGTCATAAAGATGCTTAATGCTTACTGCGCCTCCAAAAGCAAACAATTATGCCTTCCTGAGAAGACAACCTTGAACTTAATGAGGTTTCTTCCAATGAAAACTTTTCTTCTGTAAAGTTACATGAACCAAAGAAATATAAAATTTTTCAGTAAAAATCATAAAATTTAGTTTACTTCAGCAAATACTTTACAAACAGTTTTATTAATGGATAAATGGTTAAAGTTTATAATAGATAAATTTTTAAAAAGGGTTTTAATATTTAAAAATAAACCTGTTTGTTCTTCAGAGTGTTATAAATTAAAATACTACTATAAACCCAAGAAAATAGCTCTAATTTTTAAGTGTTTCGACATATTAAGTACATGTTAAAGAGAAGACTTACGTGAGCATAATACCCTTTCGAGCTGAAAAGCCTTCAATATTTATTCTACTAATTTTGAGTCATAAATTTTAATCTTCTGCTCTATTTAGAATATTTTTTCCTGTATCATTTTTAAAGTTCTAACTTCATAAAATTTATTTGATTGTTCTATGATGCAATACATAAAGTAAAAATTCACTTACTTTAATAAGCAAAATAACATTTTAAATTAGATATTTTGTAAATTAGAAAATATTTTTTATATAAAAAAATATTGTTTTACTCTTTTTTACTTACTTCTTATGAACTCAGTTATACAAGAGCAAAATACTTTATTTCATACCGTGATAAAAATTAACTTTTTTATTTCAACTTTTTTATTTTTTATTGTAAATTGTCGAATAGTTAGAACATATTTACACAGAACTTATATTTACAGAAGAAAACACAGATACTTTACTTCAATTTGATTTAAAAGCATTTCTATTACGAAGGTCGCCTTTTAAGTTTTTACAAACGACCAATTGGAGGCTTTAATGAAATTTATCTTCAAGATATTTGTAAAATTCATATTTTTTTTTATCTTGGAATGAGTGGCATCTTAGAAATTGACTGCGCATTTTGTTTACAGAAAATGTTTAATTTAGCGTCTAAACTATGGACAATTGTTCACCACTCCAGTACTGGCCCTGATGGTGACCTTGAACTATGGTTCGCAGGTTGCATCCACACACTGGGCCATTAAAGGAGCAGAGAGCTTGTATGCATCCACAGAATCTACTGCGCTTTTTGGTAACGCATATTGGTTGTCTTTATTTGATCTTTGAAGAAAAATCGCTTCTGAAGCCATCCCCCCCAAGGCCGTTTTATCGTCTGCAATCATTGACCTCGATAAGCCATACCTCCTCCAGATGGTGGTAATGGCTTGCAGTGGACCATAGCGTGGTGGAGCGTTAAAAGAAGCAAGGGATTGTACTGGGGAAGTAAATGAGGGACAAAATGGAGATAACTCGAGAAGGCTTCAGCTGGATAACTCCACACTATGGCAAATTCTTCACCACTTCCTGATGGTGATCTTGAACGATGGTTCACGGGTTACATCCATACGCTGGGCCACTAAATGAGATGAGTGCTTGGATTCATCGATGCTCGCAGCATCGATACCCTTTGGGATCGCTGACGGTTTTGGTCGTCCTTCACGAAATTCATCACTAAAGAACGAAAGATCAATACTAAATTCTGCAAAACAATTATATACTGTCTTTTCTGATGGTACTTCACTACCAAAAGTTTCATGAATTCATTTTATCCCTTCTTGTAGAGTGAGTCCTTTCTTAAGGCCCATTCACACTATGATCCACTGCAAGCTATTACCACCGTCTGGAGGGGATATGGCTTATCATGGTAGATGGTGGCAGGGGATAAAATAGCCTTGACGGACAATCGCTCCAGAGGCGGTTTTTCTCCAACGATCATAGAGAACCAGATGCGCAACTAAAATGTGCAGTTTATTTTTACTGTGATTTCATATTGAGTGAGGGGAATCCACTGTGGCAGATACAGACCCACCTTAACAAAACAATTTTTAGCCAGAAGTTTATTGCTTCAGGATACAAGTAAAAAAAAGTATTCTATTGAGTCGCATCATCTTAGTAACAAAACCAGAGTTCTCGAAACTGGAAGGTAGCGGGGTTGAGACTCGAGCTGGCCTAAGATTTGCTGTGTTCATTAATGGAGGTTTGGATCATAAAATACCATAAAATATGCTCGTTAGAGCAATGCCCTCCAAGTTCCCAAGTGATACCTTAAGAGGTGGCAGACCGATACTCGGGGTATTTTGCTTGATCATTTCTTCTACCTCAATGGGACCCACTCTTAGAAGTCCAACCTTTCGAGGCAATAACCACCACTTTACCATTAGAAGTCATGTGATATCTAAATGTACTTGACACCAACCAACAAATGGTCTATGTTCAACACCGAGTAAGTTGGAAAAACGCTTATCTAGCCACCGGATGTTGCATTGGATCACTTCTACCATTGGACGCCAAGATTGACTTACATGGTACATTATCAACCTTCAAGATAATACATGGCCACAGTTTTCAAACTGGGTGCCGTGAGCGTTTGCCAGGGGTGCCTTGAAATAATAAAAAAAAGTCTAAAAATTGTAAAACTATTGAGAAATGTATGAAGGTTAAACTTAAATGAAGGTATGAACTTAAAAATCAAAATTTACGTTCTCTCAACATTGTTGAAACGTGCTAAGAAATGTAATTATACTGAATCTCGACAGATCTTTAAAAAAGTTTCTCCACCAAAGTTCTAAACGTGGGTACAAAGGATGTGTGAGGTACTTCAAGTATGTAACAGGGGAGCCAAAGTGAAAGAAAAACTAAGAACAGCTGGTGTAGGGAGTATTTTAGAACCTGAGTTATTTACAAGAGAACTTAGGCGTTCATATTTATACAAAACGTGAAAAAAGTTAATTATTTAATTACTCCAATTGGATAAAACAGTGAAAAGTTTTGCACAAGTTATGAATCTAAGTACAAAATAAATAATCTGATAATTTTGTTCTGATATATTTCTTAATGATTTGGCTTCTGTATGTATAGTAATTAATTAGATTCTTCAGCGTTACTGTAGCGAAGCAGCTGGGATAATTATCTATATTAACATTTTATGAGCTTAAATAACTATGAAGAATAAAGTATATTTCTATTTACATATTATACCTTATGCAAAATAAAACAAACAAGTTCAAGAAATATTAGCGTATCAATAAAAAAAAAATATTTCGAAAAAGTGCTTTGACTATGCGAAATTAATTGCTCCGATAGAAAGAGGAAAAACTTATTCGTGAGTTTAATTACCCGCAGAAAATTTACCCTGCAAACTAACATGTTGGTTTGCTAAGTCATAAAGATGCTTAATGCTAACTTAGCCTCAAAAAACAAACATTTATTCCTTCCTGAGAAGACTGAAGTTAATGGGTTTTCTTTCAATAAAAACTTCACTTTTGTAAGTTGTATGAACCAAAGATATATAAAATTTTCAATAAAAATTATAAACTTTAGATTACTTAGAGACTACTTTATAGTTTTATTAATGGTTAAAAGAGAAAGTTATAATAGTTATATAAATTTCCAAAAAAAGATTTTAATCTTTAAAAATACACCTGTTTGTTCTGCGGAAAGCTATTATTTGAAGTGCTTTCATAAAAATAACAAAATAACTGAATCATTTTTTACGAATTTAAACAATTTAAGTATATTTTATATTTAAGACATTGGTGAGAAAGGTTTTTTTTATGCAGCTTGTACATACGGAATGCAGTTAATCTCCTGAGCATTTCAACTTTTTACGGAGACTTATTTCCTTTCGAGACTTGAAATCTTCCATATAACAGCAATTTTTGAATCCACCACGTTTTAGGATGAATAATTCACAAATTGTTTAAAAACACTCTGGCTTACAGAAATTTTAGTTTTGTCACATCAATTTGCAGATTTTCAATTAACATAAAAAATACTCACCAAATGAAAAAAAAATCCATTTTTTTCTATAAGATGACTTATACACTGCCTCGTTTATCGCGGTAATCACTTCCAGCCTCTACCGCGATAAGAGAATTTCCGTGAAGTGGGATTCTGCATTTATAAATCGAATATTTTTTTAGTTGGAGCATAGAAAACCTGTTTAAGATCTTCTAAATAAGTTTTTTAACATTATTAGTACCCTTTACACTTCAAATAACTCCCATTAGTTATCATTACACTCGCATTACCCAATATATTAGACAAAATAAGATAAAATAAGGCATAATAGAAATATTATGCTTTTCTTTACCACTAACCTATGAAAACTATCAAAATAGCTTTTGATATTTGTAAATTAGAAGCTAATGTTTTACATAAAATAGAAGTTAATTATCACTTTTATTACGTGAACAATTTTTATATTGATACACCACTATAGATGACTTTAAGGGTTTTATTTCGAATAAAAAATAGCATCTTTCCGTTAAGTGCGTCGGCAGAACTGGGGGAATGGCAAAATTTTAATTATGTGGTTTGCATATAACTTGAGATATATTTATTTGATTTTTTCAAATCCTGAAAAATTCCTTCTGGAATAAACAAAAGTCAGCTCCTAGTATAAGGTGGAACTCCACAGACAATATACTATAACGTATATTAATAGGTTTCTAAAAGCGTGTGGTCATTGGTTTTAGAAACATACATTATTTCAACTAAACAGTTGTGATTTTCTTTTCATGATTTTTTTGTCTTAAGCCCCTTAAAATCAGAGTTAAGTGTTATTTTGTTACAAAAATTCAATGAATTTAATCTATGAATAAATGAAAGCATTGTTTTTATTTAGGTAATAATGTCATGAAGGTGAATTTCCTGTCCACAACAAGACTTCGCTGTTCAGAAATCTTCTAATTATTAAACATTTAAACGAGAATAGTTGAAAAACAGAGAAGATATGTAAATTTATGATTGTCATTTGATATACTAAATCTATATTCCAAGGATGTAGAAGGTTAATGAGAGTTGCATTCAGATTTTTCAATCATAATAAAAGCCGCACCGTAGTTGCATAGTGTTAAATATACAAATTCAAATTAAATGTAATTTAATGCTTTTATTGTTCTACATACGCCTTAAGTGGTATATAAATTAAACAAATAAATGAAATATATACTTAAGGTAAAGGAAATACAAAATAATATTTAAAATGTTTGATAGTAAAAATAAAATATAATACACATGAATGATGAAAGATATAACTAAATTAATTTATTGAAGTCATATGGTCAACCATTTGAAATATAGTGTAGCATTTGTTAAAGCCGTTAGCACCATTTGTAGGTCATTTACTAGCCACCAAATCAACTAAACAAGTACTCAGAACCACGGCCAACCCACAATATTTATTAACGCTTAGACTAAGATGAACTGAGAAAGTTAAATCTATTACCAACCAAACTAAAGATTAGAATAAACCAAGCACAACAAAGAAAACTTAACCTTTTGACAGTTTCATTTTTTTCCAGAATTAGGTAAAAAAAATGTCAGATTTTTTTATTGCATTTTTTTGTTCATTTTACACTTTTAAGTAAAGATATGTTATTAAAATTAACATTTCTAATATTTTTAAGCATTTATTACAACTTTTTTTCTTTGTATGAAAGCATCATAGAACTAAAGTGTACCTTTAGTCTCATCGATATCCACGTTAATTTTTGGAATTCCAGTGAAAGCAAATCTAGGAGGCGGATCCGAAGGATTATCACAATTAATTTCAAAAAATTGTCTTGCTTGACTGATTCCATCTGTACTACTATCAGAGTTACTACTATCCAGGTCATCTAGTAAACTTTCGCTACTATCATTTACAGATAATTCAGTTTCTGATTCCTAGTTACATTTCGAATGACAAGAAATTAGCTCCATATACTCTGAATTATCCATTTTTTAAAAGTAAAAATATATTATTCAACTCTTACATCAATAAAATTATCAGGCGGTTAGTAAAATATAACCAGAAAGCTATATACTGAATGATAACAATTCGTCTTCTGATACAAAACATGCGAAAAAACCCGTGCTTTTGAACCACTCAGAGTAGAAAATACAATAAACTGCAAACTATCATTTACTGGACAGCTATCGAATAATTTTTTACTAAAATTGGAAAAAATACGGCTGAAATAATGCAAGCGAAATAGAAATCAGATTGCCCGTACGCCGTACAGGCAAATCAGTAAAGGACCGAAAGCTGTGCCCGTACGGCCTACGGGCAAAACAGGGAAGGGGTTAAAATTTGTTACAGCCTTTTGCAGCATGAGGCATTTACTGGCCATCAAGTGAACTAAACAAAACGCACACCCGGCACCATGACCAAACCAAAAATATTTTTAATATATTAGGGTATAGGGGGTTGAGAAAGTCAAATTTTTTACCAACCAAACTAAAGCCAAAATAAGAAAAAAACAAGTAACTGAGAATTTAAAATCATCCGCAGCATTTGTGAGACATTCACTGACTATCAAGTGTGCTAAACAAAGCATTCACCACAATGTTTACTAATACCTGAGCTAAGGCTGGTCTAGAAAGTTAAATCTATTAGTAACCAAACCAAAATCTAGTGAAAGAATCCCAGCAGAACAATGAAAGCTTTATTAAAAGAAAAATAGGAGATTACAAGACATTAAACTAAATACAAAAGGTATTCATATAGAATAATCTCTGAAATCTCAATTGTGATTGTCGTGAGACACAGATAACAGCTTACACGACTATGAAAAGAAAAGATTATTTTAGAAATAAATTAAATTTTCAAAGTTACAACAATTATGACGGATTTTTAATATATTGTTACAACTTATAATGTATATTACACAAAAATACCCAAAACTGGTAATAATATGTATGGTCTCTCATGAACAAAATTTTAATACATTTTAATCTATAATGTATAACTGTGCTCATTAATGATTTTAATATTTAATGGGAACTACCTTTAATTCAACTAAGAGCCGCATCCGTCCAACATTGCTTAAACTTTGCTTTTCGCCATTTTTTAGTTAATTTATCTTGATTGTGAATAATAGTATAAAATAATACTTCTCTACAACCAATCATATGTTTTATCCCAAAATCTATTTGGCGGAAATGTAGGAAACTTTTCTTTGAACTTCAGTCCATTATTTTACTTCAATGCTAATCTCGGCTCCTTTGCAGTTCACTTTTATTCTTTAATCTTTTAAATGCATGATTGATAACCATTTTAAAGAGTAAAACACTCCATTAAAAAGTGGGACACTATTAGCTGACATTTTTCATTTCTGTAGTACTGATAGCCACTTAAAGTAAATTTCTTTGTAACAATCTTGTTCCCTTTCCAGTGGCATCACTTCCTTAAAACTACAGTTCCGGTTACAATTTCATTTTATTCCTGTCATCATCCGTCTTGTTCATAATATCTGTTTAAACCAGAATATATTGTTTACTCTTCACAGATACTTGGTTACTGAATTTAAGAGTGTGAGAGATAGGGTTGTCGAGAAGTTTTGTGAAACAAAGGACTCTACATTTGTGTCTATAAATATTTTGTTAAATGAATATTTTTCTAAGAATATTTCAATTAATTTTATTCTAACTCACATCTTAAAAGTTTTTCCACTTACGACAAGTAACTTCTCACTATATCTTCTTTCTTTTATGAAAGATTATACAAATGAAGGATTGTTCTTTTGTCCAATAACTTACTAACGTTGTCAGTAAATTCATTATCTTTACTGCTAAAATGCACATCTTTTTAATCTATCGCTGAAACTAGAAATAAAATGGAAAAATAAGTCATTTTAAGCTATTCTATTTTTAATAATTGCTCTACTCTCATTATTCATCTCAAAAGAGATAAACATTTTGCTTTTATAGTTGAAAATAAACTCTTTCTCGGACGTAATACTTTTTACTTTCAAATGGAGAAAATCAAAATTCCGTTTAGAAGAAATTCATACTGTAGAAACATTTAGTTTTGTTACGTGTTTTCTAAGACTTAATGTTTAACACTAAAATTACGAATTGTGTTATTTTAACCCTTTCCTGACTTTCCCATCAAACGCTTATATTTTTCAAAAAAACATTTTACCATTTTTTTTTAACTTTTTCAGTTTTTCTTAACTTTAACATACATAGGTTACAGAAAAGTCAATACAGATAAGTCTATTTTTTTTTAATTTCTCAGTTTTATAGAATTAAATAAAATAACCCAGCGGGTATCTAGTATATCTCAGCAACTCATGTCTAATACACCTTTACTGAAAGGATTTAATCAGTAAAATTTAATTACTCACATAATTATACACTGTCCTAAAGATAAGCTTTCAGAAAAATTAAATATTGAGGAATAATACTGGTTTTAATTTTTTATAACCAAACTTTGTTCGAAACAAACTTTGTCTGAAAGGTGCTCTAACACTGTACAATGTTTCGAAAATAGTTGAAGATTTGGATTCCAAACAACAAATAACCCCAAAAATATTTGTCTTATAACACACAAATATCAGCTTTCAGATTATGTTAACTAATCAGTAATATCTACGTTGTCAATCTCAATGAGAGCTGTTATATGAAAAAAACGTTTTGCGTATGGATGACCGATATTGCAGTATCGTTTCTGTTATATTCCACTGCTTCAGTCTTCGTTCCTCTTCACTTCAGTTTTTTCCTTATCCAGGTGTTGTGATGTTCATGCCTAGTATTATATCACATCTACTCCCCTCCCCCTGTAATTTATAAATTTAGTCTTTGAGGAGTTCTTCCAATTCTTGTTTGACGATAATTGAGTGGGCGTGATTATCTGCAGGTTTTTTTCGTCAGAAAGATCAGGGGTATTGGGTTCAAAAACTTCATAAAATTGCACCCTAAAAGATAGACACCGACTTGAAAGAAAACTAAACCTATACAGTCATCGCCGCTTATCGAGTTTCCTCAACAAACAAACTAGGGCACAAGTGTCGACTTTCGAATCGAGTGAGCGCTCTTTCATGTGCATATGGTTAATAAAACTGTGCATGGAATCAGCTATAGGACTCAAATTACTTATTTATATAAAAACGTATATAGCAAATTGTAAAATCTCATTCTTTCTTCGTGTAAATGTCAGTAGAAAATCTTTTATAAAATATAACCTTAGAACTATCTTAAAATCCATACAGTCGTTTTAGAAGGCTAAATCTAAAAAAAAAATTATCGGGCAAATATATTCATTTTTGAAAAAGTTATAAAATATTATATTATATTATATATTAAATTCTATTTTATATATTATGTAAATATATTTTTGAAAATTATTTCAAAGAATTTTAAAAGCGTTAAAAATTTTAATACTTATTAAATGAACTGTTTAAACAGACTTCCCTAAATATGCTTTAATTTGGATTCTAAAATACAAAATAATTACTTTTACTGTGATATACAAAATAAAAAAAATTGGAAGAGTACCATACCATCTTAATACTTCTTCTGGAAAATTATTGTTTTCTGAACGTATCCAATCCAGTATAGTCAACATTCTGGAAAAAATTTAATTTATAAGCATACAAATCTTAATTCTCCTTTTTCTAAAGTTTCACTCAAACTTTGGAAGTTAGAACAGAAAATTACGATTACAATGAGTTTGACACTTAAAAATAAATTTGCCTCGATGGGGCGAAACATAAGGCGATAAATACTGTTATTAAACTTCTAAACTTCTTCCGTCAGAAGTGTCAAGGTTCAAGAAGGGAAAGAATGTTACTGTAACAGATAATGTGCTTAAGTAATCATTCTATAGTGTTTACTGTTCATAGATCGATATATTGTGGCCCTTATTTTCGTAATAAATTTTCCCTTTTATTAGCTCTTTGCTGTTAAAGTGGTGGGATTTAGCATCCTCTTTCCCTCAAGACACGTCTTTAGTGTTCGTGATATATGTCAGGCCATTTTCTTTTCTCTCCATTTTTAAAGGCATGACTTTTTCTCTGAAAATATTCTGAATATTCGGAATATATTGGGCTCTCACACCAGCCTCTACTCCCCTTTTTTTTCAAATAATTTGCCGTCTTCTTTTCAGTGTACTTTAACTAAAAAATTACTATACAAACTATATGTGATGTAAAAGCAATTTTATAAAATCTTTAATTTTGTTTGTTAGATTACTAAATTTAACTCAATATATAAGAATAAATTTTGCTTAGAGATTACATATATTGTTTCAGCCATGTGTATCTAGATTGCTAAACCCTTACCATACCAAATTTTCACTGTATAAACAGAACAGTTTTGTGTTTAGCCATAATATGACCATTTTTAGAGATTTTTCAGGCCTTAGAATAACACTTGATATTTTCAATATTAAGAGAAAAATCTTTAGAAAATAAAAAAAAACAATTATGAAATATCTCCAGTACATAATGCTTCCAACCATTCTTTTAAGAACAAAATGGGTGGATTATTTATTTGTAAAGTATTAATTTTAAATATTTTAACTTATTTGCTGTATTGCAAAAATGTGATGCATTGCAAAAGGATACAACAGTTAGAAAAGCACTTACATATTTAGTGATTTAGATATTTGGATTATTAAAATATTGGATTTTTGAACAATCTCGTGAGTTTGTATTATTGAATATCAATTTGATGGGTTCCAGATCATGTTGATAATACGAAAAACCATCTTGTCGCTGATGCCACCAATGACAAATAATTACCTTGCTAACTATATATATATATATATATATATATATATATATATATATATATATATATATATATATATATATATATATATATATATTGTATATATGTGTATATATATACGTATAGATACTTCGAAAGAATTTTGTATATATATATATATATATATATACTTATATATATATTTATATATATATATATATATATATATATATATATATATATATATATATATATATATATATATATATATATATATATATATATATATATATATATATATATATATATATGTATATATATATATATATATGTATATATATGTATGTATGTGTATATTTATAAGGTCAAAATGACTCTAATTAGTCTAGAATAATCTAGACATTTTCTATTACTATACACACAAATACTGATGCACACACACAGATAAACACGTGTGTGTGTTTTCGGATGTATACTGATGAATACGTACAGAAGAAAGAGATGCCTAAAGTTTTTTTGTTTTCAAGTAAGAACTATGAAAATTCCTTGATTTGAAATTAAGTAATGAATCAGTGATGTATATTTTGTGTCATTACAGCAATTGATATTCAATTGACTGTCAGTAAAGAATCTTTTAATTCGTCCGTTTATTGTGAATAATTTAATAATCTCCAAAATATGAAATGATCATAAATTTTGAGATCCCTATGAAAAAGGGACTGAAAAAATATAGCCCTGTAAAAATTTGTTTTTTATTATTTACATTATTTTTTAGTATTATTTTATTTATTATTTATATTTTTTATTTTATTTTTATTTTATTTTTTTATTTTATTTAATAATTATGTAAATAATTTATCTTCTACAATGTAAATCTGGTATTTAAGACAAATACAGGACAGATGATCATTTTTACATTAGTATCTTAGTTTTTTCTTACTTTTAAGCTGACAACAAATAACTATTCTTACATATAATATTTTATCCCATTTAACATTATATTCAATGATTTCGTACATTTTGTTTTAAAACACAAATGACCAATGATCTAAGAATATCATAATTGTTCCACTGACATGGCCAGAAGAAAATATCACAGTGATTCAGAAATTGGTTTCGAGTAAACTTTGTATTCACTTAAATTCTCCTTAATATACCATTTAATTTTTATGTTTAGTAAATTTTTTTCTTTATTGGCACTCCTTAAAGCTTAATCTTGAATAGTAAGATTTTGTATTTCTCCTCGTTTGAGTTTAGAAAACACCAGTTTACACCACTTAAAATATGGAATTCCGGAAAAATATTCGTTTGTAAACCATATTTGGATTTTGCTTTCATTTAAACGACTAGAAAGAGAAATCTATGTATTTATATACGTATGTATAACTAAAAACATTTAAAAATTAGAAGTATTCATAAAATTTCACTTCCTAGGCTGAAACACACAATTAAATGTCGAGGCAAATATGTGAAACTCTTTCTGCTTCAACTATTTCACTAATAAAAAATGGTGAAAATCATAAATAAGTGACGTCAATATGTTATAATATTGAAATTGACTTTTAAGGGATTGTATTTATATGTAAATAAATTTTAAACTATTCTTTAAAATAACTGAAAGTATTTAAAAACTAGAAGTACCTCAGAAAATTTCACTGAGTAGACTGAAACACAAAAGTAAATGTCGAGGCAAATGTTATGTGAAGCTCTTTCATCCTTCAAATATTTCACTAATATAAAAGGACGAAAATAACAAAATCAGTGAAGTCAATACGTTAAAATATTGAGATTGACGTTTAAAGGATTGTACTTATACGTAAATAAATTTAAAACTGTTTTTTAAATAACTGAAAGCATTTAAAAACTAGAACTACCTCAGAAAATTTCACTTCCTAGACTAAAACACACTAGTAAATGTCGAGGCAAATGTTATGTGAAGATCTTTCATCCTTCAAACATTTCACTAATAAAAAATGGTAAAAATCATAAATCAGTGAAATCAATATGTCGAATATTGAAATTGATGTTTAAAGGATTGTATTTATACGTAAATAAATTTTAAACTAGTCTTTAAAATAACTGAAAGTATTTAAAAACTAGAAGTACCTCAGAAAATTTCACTTCCTAGACTGAAACACACAAGTAAATGTCGAGGCAAATGTTATGTGAAGCTCTTTCTCCTTCAAACATTTCACTAATAAAAAATGGTGAAAATCATAAATCAGTGAAGTCAATATGTCAAAATATTGAAATTGAAGTTTAAAGGATTGTATTTATACGTAAATTTAAAACTATTCTTTAAATAACTGAAAACATTTAAAAACTAGAACTACCTCAGAAAATTTCACTTCCTAGACTGAAACACACAAGTAAATGTCGATGCAAATGTTATGTGAAGCTTTTCCACCATTCAAACATTTCATTAATAAAAAAATAACGGAAATCATCGGTGAAGTCAATATGTCAAAATATTGAATTTCGTCTGCTAAATCTGAAACAGAATGTATAATCAACTTCCATTTATTGCAAAAATCAGTATGTTATGTCCTAACTTGTCACCTAAGATTACGTGATGGAACAGAGTCAAGCGGAAATGACTGATTGATGGGAGGTTATATGACCAAATAAATCCGTATATTTGAGATGAAAAATGACAAATAAATCTTCAAAAATTGGAGAGAAAGGTGAAAGTTACTTGATATTAGATCGAAGAGGGAATATTTCTGAATAATCCATAATATTTCTACTAGATAGATATCCATTGAAGTATGAAATTCTTTATTTTGTAGCATGTAGATATAAGTAATTCTTAAAGTGCGCCATTATACTCTGTTTGATACCAAAAAACTTGGCTTAGTCGGGCTTAAAATATAAATACAAATAAATTTCATTTTATCTAATGATAATTAATTAATTATAGGTAATCGATGCTTCAGATATCTTTATTTCATTACATAAACTATTCCAAATATTTGCAGTTTGGCTGAAGTTTTTATAAAAGGTTTTTTGTAACAATTTAAATAGAACATGCAGATAAGACTATCCGATTAAGCTTGAGTTTATTTCATATTTTCATTTTGTTAATTTGAAATGCATGTACCTTATTTCTAAGACAATATTCTCTTGACTATCTTCGATAAAAATTCTTTTCATCCTGTTTTAAATAGCAAATATACATCAAAATATGTGATTGAGCATGTGTTTTTTTTTCCGGTTTAATTTTATTTATTTATTTATTTATTTATTTATTTTTGAAACCATATACATATCCTATTTTTAATAAAATACTTCGTCATCTTAGACAAAAATGCTACCAATGATATTTTAAATAGGTCTCATTTGGTTTGGAGCGCGCTACAACTATTGGTTTGCTCACAACCAGGGCCGTAATTAGGGCATGGCAAAAGTGGCATTTGCCACTGGCGCATCAGTCTTAGTGACCGTGAGGAAAATAGGATCCGAAAGAGAACGATTCGTCCCTAGTAGAAATAAGGAAAATTTGAAAAATAATTTTTTTTAATTATAAAATCCAATGAGTTAAAAAATTACTTTTTTCAAAAGGAATTTTCTTACTTTTAAAAATGTCCTAGAAACTAAACTTGTTATGGATTCTATTTACCAAACGTCCCTAATATGCTTTTATATAAATCTGAATATTCGTTTTAAATTTTGAATTTATTAAAGTTATTAAAACTAAATTTAATTTAGAAATTCACCAATTTTTTATTTAAATTCAACGTCCAAATAAAAAATATTCCCCTCAAATAAACTATTCAGTTTACTAGCAAAGTAATATCCCCAAAATGTTCAAAAATATCTTTAAGTGTTAATAAAATAAAAATAGAAAAAAAATTAAAAATGAATGTCCTAGCAAAATTTTAAGAATTAATAAAATATTTTGAGTTCATTTTGAATATATGATATATAAAAAAACATGTTTATGTATTTTCTCACTATATTTGATTCGCAGACTAGTTATTTGCCACGGACACTAAAGGACCTAGTTACGGCCATGCTCACGAGGGCTAATGAGACCAAGACCTACTGCTTAAAGCCGATTCCAAACGGCTATGATCAACGAAACTAGCAGTGAGATTCGGACCAGCGACATACTGTACTGAAGAGCAGTTTCCTACCATTCGGCCCTCGTTCGGCCAATTTTAAGTAGAAACTATAAATTAAAAATATCTAATTAAACATGCGTTTGTTTCCGAATTTTACATTTTAAATTTCAAATAACCCATATCATATTCCTATTTTTAAAACGAGATTCTATTCCCCATTTATGATGAAAATTCCTATTGTGGTACATTAAATAGTAAATAGAGCTAAAAAAATATCTAATTGAGCATGTGGTAATTTCCGAATTTTATTTTGTTCATTTGAAATAATTTATCCTATTCTTTAGAAAATATCTTCTTCACAATCTTTAACAGAAAAATTCTCCTGATCCAATTTTAAACAGAGAATAAATGTAAATATCTGATCGAACATATGTTTGTTTCCGATTTCGAATTTTGAAAAATATCATCTATCTAAGACTACATTCTTTTCACTATGTTTGAGAGAAATTCTTCTAATGCTATTTTAAATAGAAAATAGAAATAAAAATAACTGACGGGTCATTCGTTAATTTCCAAGTCTTATTTTCTTAATTTGAAATACTATAGCTTACATATATAGGTTATATATTTATATAGGATTTTAATTAAATATTATTATTATTAACGTATCATTAATTAATAATTATTATAATTACCATTATTGTTATTATTATTGTATATCCAATTAATTAATCAATATTTTGTTTGATAAAACAATTTTCATCCTATTTTAAATTGGAAGCACATATATAGAATATCTGACTGAGCATGAATTAATATTAAATTTATATTTTGTTAATTTGGAACAACATATATCCAATTAATTAAACAATATTTTCTTTAATAAAAAAATTTCATCCTATTTTAAATTGGAAAAATATATATAAAATATCTGACTGAGGATGAGTTAATATTCAATTTATATTTTGTTAATTTAGAACAACATATATCCAATTAATTAAACAAGATTTTTTAATAAAACATTTTCATCCTATTTTAAACTGGAAAAACATATATAAAATATCTGACTGAGCATGAGTTAATATTCAATTTATATTTCGTTAATTTGAAACAACATATATCCAAATAATTAAACAATATTTTCTTTAATAAAAAATTTCCATCCTATTTTAAATTGGAAAAACATATATAAAATATATGACTGAGCATGAGTTAATATTCAATTTATATTTTGTTAATTTGGAACAACATATATCCAATTAATTAAACAATATTTTCTTTAATAAAAAAAATTTTTTTTAATCCTATTTTAAATTGGAAAAACATATATAAAATATCTGACTGAGCATGAGTTAATAGTCAATTCATATTTTGTTAATTTAGAACAACCTGTATCCAATTAATTAAACAATATTTTCTTTAATAAAAAAATTTCATCCTATTTTAAATTGGAAAAACGGATATGAAATATCTGAGTGAACATGAGTGAATATTCAATTTATATTTTGTTAATTTGGAACAACATATATTCAATTAATTTCTTTAATAAAAAATTTTCATCCTATTTTAAATTGGAAACACATATATAGAATATCTGACTGAGCATGAGTTAATATTAAATTTATATTTTGTTAATTTGGAACAACATATATCCAATTAATTAAACAATATTTTCTTTAATAAAAAAATTTCATCCTATTTTAAATTGGAAAAACATATATCTGACTGAGCATGAGTTAATATTCAATTTATATGTTGTTAATTGAAAACAACATGTATCTAATTTCTCAAACGATATTCTCTTTACCATATCTGATAAAAAAAAATGCTCATCCTATTTTAAATAAAAAATATTCGTAAAATATCCGATTGAACATGTTTGTTTTCTATTTCCCCTTTTTTAATTTGAAATAACATATATCCTATTTTCTAAAGCAATATATTCTTCCCCATCAGTTCGAGAGCGGGCTTTTCTCTTATCTTTATTTAATGATCCATTGTTTTCTTCGCTAGCTTACTTTTATCACTTAATCGATTTGGGTACTTAAGTGTGTAACGAACCCTTTGATTTACCTCTAAAGTTTTGTTGCTAAGCGAAGTCAGCGAAAACTGTTATTGTAGTAAACTGCTTCATACATTTAGACATTAAACACAGTATTTAATCTCAATTAATGATAATCGTCTGTTTATTTATTTAGTGAATTATTTTTGTACTAACTCTAAGGTTACTTAAGCCTATATTATTTTCCCCTTTCTACTACTTAATGAATTTATTCATGATTTTTTATTTAGATAAATAGGTATTAACTTTCACTGTCCATCTTATTTTTTCATCTTTAAGAAATTCAGCACTACAAGAAACCTGTAGAATCGTAATAAATAGGACTTAATAAAATATTTTTTTAAGGCAAACATTTCCTAAATTGCAAAGTAGGGGAAACTAGCATAAAATTTAACTTTGTATATCTCATGGTGTAATTTACGCATATGTGTTTCTTTTATAGCTATTTGTTTTGTTTTATTTTATAGCTATTTATCTAGCTTCAGCTTCAACTCCCAAATTCCAGTACTGAAAACCAGATCTTAATCATTTAACAGTGAAAGGAATAAAGTGAAAAATATAATATTGTAATATATTTTGACTCTAATATTTCCCCTTTACATTATTTTTTGTGATTGGTTACTATAGTTACTAGTTGTGATTATTATATTACTAGCATATGGCCCGTCATATATCGGGATCAGTAAAATTTTTAATTTTCCAGAATTGTAAAGTGCCCTATGAGGCAAAAAAATGGTTTGTTTTTTGGCTGAGAATTATCTGGTAGAAGCTCAATAATTTGTTTACTTTCATACTCTTCTACAGTCTCCCAATATTATGAATGCAGTTTAGAATTACGTTGAATTCGTTTAGAAAGATAATTCAAAGTTTTCTTAGCTAATTGAAAATTATCGTTAAGTTCTACCTAATTTTTTTCCACAGTAATTAATGGAAGTAAAGAAATGAAACTATCATTTCCACTACACCCTGAACGTAGATAGAATGTGCTGTTAATACCGATGATAGAATTTTCATTGCAACAAAATATAATCGATGATTAAATTTAAAATTATCACATATGTACCTAATCTATTATTTAAGACAAATATAAAAAACTATTTACTTAATATCTAAGTTCAGTGATAAAACGTATGAAAGCAATGTAGACGATATTTAAATAATTTAAAATAAGAAATGATTAATTAAGATGGTTAAAGGAATGACGTCATAATGCTAAAAAAAAACTTCTTTTTGAAAGGGGGATTTAGAATGGTTTAAAGAGACAGAATTTTCTCTGTGATATGAAGCATATTTATACCAATTTATTTTAGAATCAGATGGATAATTTAGGAGAAGATAAACTGTGCTCTCTTTGAATTTTGCTAACCCAACTCATCAAGAATCCAATATGGATGCCTGTATCCATTCCAGGTCCAACCGCTTCATAAATTCGAGGACAGACGGACAGTTAACTTAGGCTATTATTATATAGGAGATTTATGTTTTCTAAAAGTTTGTGTTTCAGAAAATCGAAACGTTATTTTTTTTTTGAGAGAGAGTTTAGAATTTTTTTCTGTAGTTGATATTATAATAAAAATGGTGTTTATTTGTCGGTAAAAGAGTTTTTTATTTAGAGTAAAAAGAGTGATTTGTTTTATCAAGGACAGTTATTTTAAAGTGATTATTATAGCTTATAATTAAAACTGCATAGTACTGATATTTGCTTTCATATGATATTCGTAGCTCACTGTAATGTAGTTATTGTGGCTTGGATTTAGTAGCATGTCAAAAGTTTAAAATTCTAAAAGTTATGAATAAAAAGAAATATATCACAAATAGAGAAATCATGTAAAAAAGTATATTGCTTTGTATAAATATGTTGTTAAAAATATTGAAAATATTATTTAAATTGTATACATAAAAAATTCCATAGAATTGATAGAAATAATACGGAATTTTATTATTCAAATTGTTAAAATATGTAAACCGTTGTATGAGTATATCATATCATTACTGTTAATAATTAAGTATTACGTTTTTATTAGTATATACAAAATAAATTTGATGGTGCCCCAAGCCCACTTTGCCTATTTTGTAGTCATAAACCGTTGATTGCGTTTGGTTGTAATAGAACGATTTCATGCAACGTCACGAACCACTTTTTAATGCCCTTCCCATTCATTTCCATGTTTACTACAGCCAATAGGCAACCAATAAGGCGATTTCATGCAGTAAGGCAAATTCTCAAATTATAACAATAATGTCTTTAGTTTCAAAAGGAAGGGCAGTTGTAAACATAAAAATGAATGGGAAGGGCATTATAGTAGTTCGTGAAGTTGCGACAAATTGCTCTATATGTTGCCTTTCGGTTTGAAATGATAGCTAGACTCGTCATGAGTTGAGATCTGCTATGCTCCGTGAAACTGCCTTATACAGCAGTTTGTCGCAACGTCACGAACTACTATAATGCCCTTCACATTCATGTATACAATAGGCAATAGACAAACAATAAACTGCCCTTCCGTTTGAAACTATAGCCAGAATTGTCATAACTTGAGATGTGTCCTGCTTTGTGAAATCGCCTTATATGCACTGTAATATGCACTTGCCAAAAATTACAAGATATTTTTGTGGGTCTATGGTGAACTATTTCCCAATTATGATAGGCTTTTCTCCGTGGGCTTAGCATAGTTTTCATATTTAGGGGTTCAATTTTCACAACACAGCAATTTGTCTCAACGTCACGAACTACTATAATGCCCTTCCCATTCATTTTGAGGTTTACAACAGGCAATAGACAAACAATAAACTGCCTTTCCGTTTTAAACTAAAGCTAGCATTGTCATTAATTTGAGAATTAGCCCTACTGCGTGAGATCGCCTTATAGATATTAAACAATTAATGAGGATATATTTATGAAAGTTATATAGAAATTAGAAAGAATAAGAATAGAATATTAGAAATATATAGAATATTAGAAATATTAGAAATATATAGAATATTAGAATAGAATATTAGAAAGAAATATATCGGCTTTTGAATCTGTTTTTAAATATTAAAGCAAAGTTTTCAATAAACATTTTTTCTACCCATTACGATAGGCTATTCTCCACGGAATTACAATATTTTAATATATTTTTCATATTTTTGAATTCAATTTTATAAGCAAAATATTAGTAGATATTAAACATTTAATGTAGATATATTTACAACAGTTTTAAGAAATACATAGACCAGGAGCTGCCAACCTGTAGCTCGCAAGCCATATGCGGCTCTTTGAAGGATTATTTGATGCTCTCGATAAATGTACCCGTGTTCACTTTTCATTTTTGTGTTATTATATTTTAAAACATTATTACAAATGATAGAGCCTCAGTAATGCTAGGTGAAAAAAAATTGGTCTTATTGTCCTTTTAAGAGATGATTCTCAAATTCCACAATTCATATCGATTCACTGCATAATTCACCGAGAACATCTGGTTACAAAATATTTAAAATATCCTTACGTTATGAAAACAGTGTAACACATTGTAAATTACATTCGCACCAAAGAAAAAAATCATTTAACAATTTATTACAACTGATAGAGCCCCGGCAATGCTCGGTAAAAAAAAAATGGTTTTATTGGGTTTTTAAGAGATGATTCTCAAATTCCACAATTCATACAGATTCACTGCATAATTCACCAAGAACATCGAATTACAAAATATTTAAAATACCCTGATGTTATGAAAACAGTTTAACACATTGCAAATTACATTCGCACCAAAGCAAAAAATCATCGACAATTCAAAAATTTCTTTGTAAAATTAAAAGACGAAGAACTTCCGAATGACAACCAATAAATATAATTTCTGTAAAAAAAAAATTAATACCTTGTTTCATACCTTTTAAATACGTATTTAATTGCGGCTCGTGAAAATTTTCAAATTTTGGAAAATGGCTCGGACTATCAAGGAGCTTATCCACCCCTGGTATAGACACTTGAATTCATTTTTAAACTTAAATCAAAGCTTCAAATAAATATTCTTTATATCCATTATGATAGGATATAACCGTTTATAACAGTTTTTTTTTTTTAAATATATAGAAGCTTGAATCCATTTTTAAATATTAAATCAAAACTTTCAATAAATATTCTGAATTATTTCGATTTAAATATACTTTTTTGTATTCGATTAATAAATTTATAGGCTGAATAGATAAAAATACTTTTACATCTGGAATTTTTGCTAATGCCATATGTGGACTTGACGTACTGTGAGCTTAAAGTATATTAAAACTTCAGATATAAAATACAATTTTGAAAAAGTAAAGAACCTCCCTGTAATGCTAACTAAGTAAAATCCCACACTTCAAAGCACTGAAAGATAAAATAAAATAATCCCGCATTATTAAGTTATACCAAAAGAAAAATATCTCCAGTATTTTTGTAGCTGTTTTCTCGAATGCAAATGCAGAATTTTAGGAAAAGAATTTACATTAATTCACATCAGCTATTCAAACTCTTCTTTTGTCAAAAATATCGTCTATAAAGCAGTTTGGTATTTTTCTCTTATATATAAGCCTCAGAACGGATTGAATTTCTTTTGTATATTCACATAAATCATTTCCAGTTTTGATGATTGTGCCTTTTTCCTGCTTCAGCATTATTTACTTTGGATAAAATAATCTTTTCACTTGAATTCTTCACCAAGTAGTTTTTATCATTTTGAGCCAAACTCGGACTTTTTAGTACACTTCAATTAATTTAAGATAAGAAAAATTGTGACACTTTATCATTTCTGTAACGATAATTAAGGACTTATCTCATGACGTAACACGGTTCCCTCATGACGTGTTTGAAAAATGCACAAAATGGCACAAAATGAAAAGAAATGATGGATTGTTCTTTTATAATGATACAAGTAAATCAGAATAAAGATCTAAAACAGTTTAAATTTTATTTCAACATAAAGCAATTTGCAGTACTAAAAGCAGTAACGTTAAAGGTATAACATAAGATGTAATATCAAACGAAGACTAGTTTTCTTCTATTCGCTTAATCTTTTTATCTTGAAAATATTCAGGGACAAAATCAAATTTAATGAGGCCTATTGCCTTCCTCTTGGCGATATTCTTAAGTGAGTCTCAGAATTATTAAATTTTCAATGTAAGAGATAATACTAAACAAATAATAATTTTTTCTTATTGGCTAAATCCTTCTAGCTTGAAAACAAATGAGAGATAAAATCGAAATTTAAAGGAGACGGCGGTTGGCTTCTTCTGAGTAACATTTTAAAATAGGTCTAAGGACTAAAAAATTTTCAATATTTTTAAATTTTTTATATATTAAGCTGCAAACTTTCTTTACACTTAATTTGGTAAACATGAAATTTGTCATGTAACAATTATGAGACCTGCTCTACGTGAAATAATTGATGTTATATAAATGTATACACATTTTCTTATGTAAGGAAAGACCTTACAGCTGTTTTACCTATGGAATTGTTTCACTATCTTTACTTTAGACATACTTTTATACAGTATAACCTCTTTTTAACGACCCCACGATATAACGACCTCTTCGTTAGAACTACCACCTTAAAAAGTCCCAATTGTTTTACCATAGGAATAATGTTAATTTTGAATCATTACAACGACCCCAAGCGTATAATTTTTCGTTAGAGCGACCGCCAATTTTACTCCGCAGAACTCATAAGCAAGTGAGCTATTTCAAAATTATTGCACTCTGGTGCAAATTCAATTCGATTCCGACGATGGAGAAGAAATCGTCTAAGCTTTTGAAAAAGTGAATGAAAAAGAAGCCTTCAATGCCATCAATGTCTTGCGTCAATATTTTGAAAGACAATTTAAATCGGAAGATTTACTTCAAAATCTAACGGATATGGAATCAGTGATAATGAAAAATTCCCAAATGTACTTGAAACAGGCGTCAATCAAAGACTTTTTTTTTTACAAAAATTCAGTCTTCTCTAGGTATATACTGTTGCATCATTTCTTTGCTCAATTTGTTTTATTATTTTTTCAATTCGTTACAACGACCTTTCGTTACAACGACCATATGATGTTGGTCTCACAGGAGGTCGTTATACCGAGGTTCTACTGTATTATCAATCCTTTGACAGTCTTCGGCTTAAGAAAGAATGATTATTTAATCACAAATTTCGGAATGGAATAGCAAAGAATCTTACCTTTTCACTGCTAATACGTAAATAGAAGTAATCATGATTTAAAATCAAGTGCAAAGAGAGTCAGTTTGTTTCTAGTGATGTGGAATAAAAACTACAGAAGGATAATTTAAAACTAACTTATATTTTTGCAAGTATCTACATCTACTTAACAGCAATCCATTAAAAATAATTTTAAATTTCTTTCTACTGTTATACATAAAATTTGGCTGTTTTACAAACCACATACCAGCTTAGAATGCAATAAAAATATTTTTTCCAGTTTAGTTCTATTTCAGTGTTTTATATTCATTTAACAACGAATAAATACGAAAGCAGTGAACGTACTATTAAAACGATGACTGGGAAGAGTAATATGATTGTGTGATTAATTTCGAAGTCAATTCTCCTGTTTAATATGCAATAGGGGTATTGTAATTTGTAGACATATTCGTTGCATAAGCTATTTATAGTCGTTAATACAAATTTATACCTACATTTGTATGTTTATAAATCTTCCTAGCGTTTGTTAAATAGTCAGTAATCAGTTAATTGTATTTATTTAAAATCTTAAATATAGCTATAATTAGTATACATCTCCTATATAATAATAGCCTAAATTATCTGCCCGTCTGTTCTCGAATTTATGAAGCGGTTGGACCTGGAATGGATAGGGGCATCCATATTGGATTCTTGATGAGTTAGGGTTAGCAAAATTCAAAGCAAGTTTTTTAAACGTTCGAAATCCACCCCTTCCTCACTTTTTGGGCTTTTAATGCCATTATTTCAAGCCCTATTTTCCCGGTTAAGAGCAAGAGATTAAATTAATCAATTTATCACATAATAAATAGGTAAAAATAACATTTTTTCTAGCATTATGACATTGTTCCTTTAACTATTTCATTTAATCATTTTTTATGTTAAATTATTTAAACATAATCTGTATTATTTTCATACTTTTTATCACTGAACTTAGATATTAAGTAAATAATTTTCTTTCACATTTGGCTTAAATATTAGATTAGGTACATATGTGTTAATTTTAAATTTAATCGCCAATCAGTTTTTGTCGCAATGAAAATTTTTATTATTGGTATTAACAACAAATTCTTTTCATAAAAGTCTATGAATCTATTTTACGGACTAATAAATATCTAAAGTTTAAGTTATATATCTTCGAAAATTAAGAAGTTTGTTCGTTTTTGTGTTTGTTTTTTATACATAGCTTCATGGTTTGACTAAATGAATTCAATGTGATTCTAAACTGCATTCACAGTATCTGCATACGTTAGAAGAATACAAAGATAAACAAATTATTGAAAGTGTACTAGATTATTCTCAGCCAAAAAACAAAACCATTTTTTGTCTGCCTCATAGGGTACTTTACAATTGTGGAAAATAAAAAAATTTGCTAATACCGTAATATGACTGGCTAGTATTCTTTATAAAATAAAATATATTATATTTCTTAAGAACCTTATCTCCGACCTTACGTTTGGCAATATTAAATTATATTTGGAATACATTTCTGAAAACGAATCTTCTGATATTTCTTCATTATATAAGTGTCACATAAAATATAGTGATTTAATTATCCTGATATTTTAATAGAAATAAATAAAATTGTCAGAATAAAAATTATTTTATACATGTTATACATGTTTTTATACATAACTAGACGGTTTGACTAAATGAATTCAATATGATTCTAAACCGCCTTCACAGTATCGGGAGACTTTAGAGGAGTATAAAGATAAATTATTGAGCGTGTACCAGGTACTTCTCAGACAAAAATCAAACCATTTTTTACCTGCCTCATAGGTTACTTTACAATTCTGGAAAATTAAAAATTTTCCTAATCCCGTCATATGACGGGTTATACGCTAGTTTCATAGATTTGTAAACAGTTTCTTGGATTCAAATTTTGTTATACTCCCTTTACAATAAGAATTTGCAGATTTAAAACATATTTTAATGCTTTGAAATATTCTACCTATGATTGATTTTATATATGTATTATAGAAACTGATTTCGATCATTTTTCTAAAATAACCCCTACGGTTATGCCTCGGAAAGGGAGCACATATGCTCGCTTTTTCCTTAGAGCTACAAATCGTTCGAGATATATTATTTTTTGCCCCAGATTCGCCGAAGAAGATTTAGCGAAGAATACCGAAAGAAAGCATTGGCATTTATACTGCTGTCATTACTGCTTCTTCTGAAGCAATGTTATGGATTAAGTAAATGTTTCTCATCGTTTCTTAAAAGACAGGAAAATAGCTTCCCTAAAATAGTACCATGAACGATCATGAAATTTCTGAAATAATACTTACGTGATATTCAGTATCATCGTCATGTAAAAGCTATTATGTTTTTCACTTCATAAAGCGTTCATTGGGGAGATATACGTCTTTTTCCTTAAGAGCTTTTACTTGTTAAATGAATCCCGTCACTATGAGGATAAAATAATGAATGAAACGGAGAAATACGATTGTCATTCGTTAATTAGAATGAAACATATATATGCATGCATGCATACAGGTGTCTGTGCGTATATTTCTTTCTAATTTTAGAAATAAAAGCTTAGGTTGTAATAATGTAATCAAAGAGGGTGAAACGATTTCTCTCTAAATATATATGTTCAGTTTCAATGAATTGTTAAATAAATAAATAATAAAATTAAATAAATCTGCTATTTTGTAAATTCTGAATAATATTTTCAAATTTTGTTAAATGATGAATGATATGTTAACATCAATGAATGTTAAATAAATAAATATTAATATTAAATAAATCTGGTATTTTTGTAAATTCTGAATAATATCTTCAAACTTTGTTCCTATGTTAAATTTAATGCTTTGAAATATTTGATTGATTCTACATATGTATTATAGAAACTGATTTGTTAACACCAATGAATGTTAAATAAATAAATATTAATATTAAATAAATCTGCTTTTTTGTAAATTCTGAATAATATTTTCAAACTTTGTTCATATGTTAAATGATCAATGATATGTTAACATCAATGAACGTTAAATAAATAAATATTAATATTAAATAAATCTGCCATTTTGTAAATTCTAAACAATATTTTCAAACTTCGTTCATATGTTAAATGATGAATGATATGTTAAAATCAATGAATGTTAAATAAATAAATATTAATATTAAATAAATCTGATTTTTTGTAAATTCTGAATAATATTTTCAAACTTTGTTCATGTGTTAAATGCTGAATGATATGTTAACATCAGTGAATGTTAAATAAATAAATATTAGTTTTAAATAAATTTGCTATTTTGTATATTCTGAATAATATCTTCAAACTTTGTTCATATGTTAAATGATGAATGATATGTTAACATCAATGAATGTTAAATAAATAAATATTAATATTAAATAAAATCTGCTATTTTGTAAATTCTGAATAATATTTTCAAACTTTTTTCGTATAAATATATATTCAGTTCCAATGAATAGTAAATAAATAGATATTAATATTAAACAAATCTGCTTTTTTGTAAATTCTGAATAATATTTTGAAACTTTGTTCATATGTTAAATAATGAATGATATGTTAAAATCCATGAATGTTAAACAAATAAATATTTATACTAAATAAATCTGCTATTTTTGTTAATTCTGAATAATATTTTCATACTTTCTTTATTGTCTGAGAACCAGTTATTACAATGTTTTTTACTTTCTTTTTATAGATAACTTAAAGGACAAGATAGAAGCTTTTGAAACAAATATCTTATTATTTAACAAATATCTTAATTTTATTTGTATTATTATAATGTTATAGAGGATTTTAATTTCAGATTCAAATAATATATTATAATTTAATTTATAAGTATAAAAGTCAAACAGATATAAAGTTCCCAACCTTACAATCACCTTCTTTTGTTTATTAAAGATTTAAGAGAACTGTTTTTGAAAATGAATTATCTGAGGATGTAAGTCTTGGAGGCTATTGAATTTCGAACTAGTGATAAAAAAGTAACAAAGCTTTTAGAGCTCTTTCGATAATCTAATTAAAAACCCTCAATAAAGTTATTGCAGTATTTTAAACTTTCTTGTTGGAAAGGGGTGTCTGCTTATTGCACACGTCATGACTTCTTCAAGAAAAATTTGAATACATTTTCTCTTTAACTTTATCATTGAGAATAAATGTTTTCCCTTTAGTTGTTTCTGCTTGGTTAAATTTTGTGTTACTTAACTGTGCATTATAACTGTGTTAGTTTGTAATGTTATTTCTGAGGTAATTTCCTAGGTTAGATTTCACCTTTCTTCCATTAATCCACTTTTGAACGACTAAAAGATCTACTTTATAAGATTGAAGATTGTTTCACTCGATTGCGTGTTCAAATACCCATCTGATTATAACATGATCTGCAAGAGTTTTTCTATTTAGTTTTCATCCCCTATATAATAATAGCCTAAGTCTAAGAGTCTATTTCACGGACTAATAACTATCTAGGGTTTAAGTTATATATCTTATATTAACTTATATATAAATTTTTTTCGATTGAGTGTTTGCTTTTTATACATAACCCCATGGTTTGCAATCGATTCTCTAAATTTTGTACATCATTCATATATACCTCCAAATAATCATTGTCCATATTAAAACCTGTACTGTCCATCCTATCACGTAATATGACAATATAAATTAAAGTTGGCAACTAACATACGGTCAGTAAAGATAAACAAATTATTAAGCGTGTGCCAGATAATTCTCCGCCAAAAAACAAACCATTTGTACCTGCCTCAAAGGGTACATTACAATTATGGAAAATTAAACATTTTAATGATCCCGTCATATGACGGGCTATATGCTAGTATGTAATATAAGTGATAAACATGTATAAGGTTTATTAATTTGTAGCATGTATAAATAATGTTACGTTTTAATGTTCTAGTGTTTGAGAAAGAAGAAACTAAAACTCATTAAATAAACACAAGGACAAATATGTCATGATTAAATGATTTAATACAATTAAATAAATGCCTAAGGAATACAACTTATCATTTGTACATATGGAAGACTCTTCTGGATTCGGCGTCAGTCTCGCAATTCGTTTATTTCTTTTTTCCGTGTCGCTCCAAAATGTCTATCCCGCAAGCAGCTGATACCAGCAGCTTTCACCTTCTTCTCTCCTGTGGTAACAACCTTGTCCCCTAAAAAAATCAGACTCCACTCAGATCCAATCAGAGAAAAAACATGGCTCCACTCCCGAACGGATGGGTCAGAATTCCGAAAAACCAACGGGCCCTTCTATTGGTTGGGAGAAGTCTGAAGTTTCTTCTAGTTCAAACCGGTCCTCTTCCGTATGTCTTTTGATGATGGCTCACGAGAAGGGATAAAAAAAGCTGAACCGAATGTAACTTATTGTTACATAGCATAAGTGAGAACATAACCTATACAAGATTTTAAGGAATGCAGTCTACCCTTTAAATGAATTCAAAGCTGAATCCAGCTAAAGCGATTCCTATTATGCATGGTTAGAAGTGTCAATATCTAGAATTTTTTCTTAATAGGATAAATAAATAAACTCCTCTCCCCTTCCATTCAAAAAGAATAAGGAATGTTTTGTCTGAAGATATATTCTCTGAATGACCAGGAATCCTCTCTACATGGTAAAAGTTCCTACATGGTAAAAGTTCTACATGGTAAAAGTTCCTAGGTTTCTGATACAGTGACATAAATAACATTTATCTAGACACACCACTGTCACCAAGGGGCCGAAAAAAGGGTAACACATCCTAAATCCCTCATATCATTAACCTATAATCTGTATTTCATTAAGTAAAAAGTTAACTGGAATTGTTCCACAACTAATTAAAAAAAAAACCTTGTTACTACCTACCATTCCCCTCAGAAGTTTCCCTTCACCAAACACGAACACTGCCAGAACAAACAGTACGCTTGAATATTTCTCAACTTTCCAAGACAGACGGCTAATATTGTAAATAACAAAACCCAATGAGCTAGTTAGCAGGGAGAGGAAGGTTAAACAGAGGCGAAAAAGCAGGCTAATACAACCTCAAATTATTAATGCGGTAGGATATTTATCAGGATTGAGAATCACCCTATTGTTTACCCTATAGGTTACACGTACTCCAATACTTGAGAAAAAATAGATCATCGAATGTGTAACTTTCTCCCCACGCAATCGATTGAACAGCCCAATCTACCTATTTAGCATTCAAGACTTGTAGTTTATCTTTCGTACCGTCCTAACTTATGCAGCACATAGATCCAATCCCATATTCAAATTTCTGAATACTTGATACTCTGATCGACGTTCAAATCGTCTGATTAACGTCTAAATGGCATTTTGGTTGTCGACTGGAATATAAATGGAATCTCTATGCTGTGTAGAAATGATTTGCTGGAGACCGGAATACACAATTTTTAATTTATGCATATTTTATTATACAGTATTTTTATAACATTTTTGCCTGTATACATGTTACTCTGCATATATATAATAGTTAAAAATTTTAGTTAAAAGTTTAACCTTTAAAAAAATTTATTTGAACATTTAACTATTTAAAATTTGATTATAACTCTCGAAACAATAACTTTGTAATTTTGTTTTCACTGTTGAGTGTAAATACAGTTTAAATTAATTAGTCTTAATTGTTTATTTAATACTGAGTTCAAACTGAAAAATTCTGAGTTAAATAATTATTAAAGCAAAAATAAATAATTTCCACGAATCATCTTTTGTCATGGTAAAAATAGGTTCGAAAAATTCCTGCTAATTAAATGTTTTATGGAAAAGAATTAAATTGTTTCTGTACAAAATTTATTACATACAACTTTAGTAGATTTTGAGTTGCAAATTGTTTAAAAAATCGTTTTGGGGTAAATAAACTCCTGAGAAAAATGCAAGCCCCGGGATATATAAAAATAGTGGAAATATATGTCTTTACATAACCTTCATAGAAATACGGTTTAGGTTGTTTAATTTTTAAAATTTTGTAGCATTGTTTAAGCTCAAAAAAAGTAAAGCGTGTAAAAAAATAAAATGTTAGGTCCAAGAATTTTGCCTTCTTAACTACTAAGAAACTTGTTCCTCCTTTTAAAGAAGTCAATAGAAAAATCCATTGATGTACACTAACATAGAATTAATCATTGTCGAACATTCTTTTAAACTGTTTTTCCTTTAGTGTTTTTATTTGTATTAAGAATAACACTTTTAAATATTGGCAACAGCAGTTGATTCCCTATGCTTTCCAGAAATTGTATTTTCTCTTGCTTGGTAATTTTTTTTTCAAAACAGAACAAAAAATTTATAGTTGGGTGAATGCAAACTCGAAAAAACTCGTTTTTATAAAGACAAAGTAAACTTGATACAACATTGTGTATTCAACTGGATAGATAAAAGGATAATTCAAACAAAAGATCGTGATTGCAATTCCAATAATCAATAATTAACTACTAAAATACTCTTACAATAAGTACTGGGAACTGATAAATCTCTTAGAATTTATATTTTAAAGTTTACTAATAATTTCATGATGTATCTTTTCTTCGAAGCCATTTCTTTTCATAATCGACGAAAAAAATAATCAATTTTACAGAGCAATACAGTTTTTTTTTAAATAACAGTCAAAACAGATTTATATGGCTATTTTTCTTTTACGTATCATTTGTTTTTATATCATAGATAAACTGAGAAAAAAATTTAACATTTTCCAAAAACAAAATGTAATGTGTCGCCATCGCTGCTCATGAAATTTTAACAACAAAAAAATTTAGATTTATTTTCTTTATGGGCTTATCGCTTAGCACAAATTCAACAACTAAGGTGAGGAAGAAATGCATAAAAGAGTAAATTGAACTTTAAAACCAATAACCAGAACTTTTTCGCCATCAAATATCAAAAGTTTTTTTTCTTATTTCCCTTTATTTGCTATTCAAATGTCAAATATTCTAAGAGCCGCCACTCAGAGTAAAATTCGAAAATAACTTTAAAATAAGAAATAAAATAATATTCTCATAAATTTTGATGATCTCCACAAAAAGGGTTTTGATCAAATTTTTGAATTTTTTTCATAGGGGGATTATAAGTCTTGTCTGCAGTTTATCAAATAAAATTGCACAAAGAAGGTTTATATTTGTTTATATTTTGCTTGATTACTGAAAGTGTAATATTTTATTGAATTGTTCTATTTTTAAGTTCAGACAGAAACAGAATCAACGAAAAGATATCAAAAAGGGTTAAAATTCCGAGAATTGGTGAATGTCCCCAAAGGTTTATATATATATATATAGAATTAATCATTGTCGAACATTCTTTTAAACTGTTTTTTCTTTAGTGTTTTTATTAGTATTAAGAATAACACTTTTAAATATTGGCAACAGCAGTTGATTCCCTATGCTTTCCAGAAATTGTACTTTCTCTTGCTTGGTAATTTTATTTTGGTGAATGCAAACGCGATTTAAATAAACTTGATACAACATTGTGTATTCAGTTGGATTTCAAACACGTGTGCAATTCCAATAATCAATAATTAACTACTAAAATACTCTTACAATAAGTACTAGGAACTGATAAATCTCTTAGAATTTATATTTTAAAGTTTACTAATAATTTCATGATGTATCTTTTCTTCGAAGCCATTTCTTTTCGTAATCGGTGAAAAAAATAATCAATTTTACGGAGCAATACAGATTTTTTTTTTTTTTAAATAACAGTCAAAACAGATATATATGGCTATTTTTCTTTTACGTATCATTTGTTTTTATATCATAGATAAACTGAGAAAAAATTTTAACAGTTTCCAAAAACAAAATGTAATGTGTCGCCATCGCTGCTCATGAAATTTTAACAACAAAAAAAAATTTAGATTTATTTTCTTTATGGGCTTATCGCTTAGCACAAATTCAACAACTAAGGTGAGGAAGAAATGCATAAAAGAGTAAATTGAACTTTAAAACCAATAACCAGAACTTTTTCGCCATCAAATATCAAAAAGTTTTTTTTTTCTTATTTCCCTTTATTTGCTATTCAAATGTCAAATAATCTATGAGCCGCCACTCGGTGTAAAATTCGAAAATAACTTTAAAATAGGAAATAAAATAATATACACATAAATTTTGATGATCTCCACAAAGAGAGTTTTGATCAAATTTTTGCACTGTTTTTTAAAGTGGGATTATGAGTTTTGTCTGCAGTTTATCGAATAAAATTGCGCAAAGGAGGTTTATATTTGTTTATATATTGCTTGATTACTGAAAGTGTAATATTTTATTGAATTGTTCTATTTTGAAGTATAAACAGAAACAGAATCAACTAAAAGATATCAAAAAGGGTTAAAATTCCAAAAATTGGTGAATGTCCCCAAAGGTTTATATATATATATATATATATATATATATATATATATATGTATATATATATATATATATATATATATATATATATATATGTATATATATATATATATATATATATATATATATATATATGTATGTATATTTATATGTATATATATGTATATTTATATGTATATATGTATATATATATGTATATGTATATATATATATGTATATATATATGTATATATATGTATATATATATATATATATATATATATATACAGTCTGTATCAAACTTAACCTACTTATGTTGCTACAATATAGCATACTACTAAGGTGTTTGGGTCATAAATAACCATTGGAGTATTTTTTATCGTTATCAAATTTAATCTTATTTTATGAAGATTAGAAATTATTTATTTAATAATCATATCATATATGCCCTGTTTTGTATTAGCATATATTTTATAATTGCCTTCTATTAAGTTTTATTTGTCATAAGAAGAAATTATGACTTTAGTGAATGACTCTGAAATTATGAAATAAAAATACTGCAATTCAGTCGTTAATACTAAAACATTATTGCGAACGTTGGAGACATTTATTCCTGATATTTATTACATATATTTATTATTTTACATTCATTTGACGGAAAAAAATAACACTTGTGGGCATTATTTGATCGTTTTCTAAAGTAAAAGTACATGTTTGAGAGGAAATAATGTATGACGCCTGAATAATCAGTGAAGGAAAATAATAGAAATTTTTTAGTTTGCTTGTTTATGTGCATTGCTTAACTTTATGTGAAATAATAACGAAACGGAATAAGCAACGAAGTAGAGGCACAAATATATAGTCACAGCAATAAAAAATGAGTAACATATTGAAAAAAATTTTTTCTCGTTTCTATACAATGATTATTCTCCCTGGGTTAAAATTGATCCAAATAACTTATGGGATACAATTTTTATTGTAAAAGTAACAACTTGTGCTGTTAGATACGGGTATAACAGAGAGTGGTGTATAAGTTACACATCTGAGAGTGATATTAAAATTAGCTTCAAGAATATTTACCACTGTTCCGTCTTTATATCCGCACTTATCTCTATGACTGGCTTTCCGGCTATGCTCTTATGTCTACAAGGGGCAAGTATCTGGATTTTGACGGACAGCATGACATCCAACCCTATTTAAAGACTGGACAAATATCCTGAATAATACTGCGTCAAATATTATTTTCAAGTTGGCTGGACTTAGAGGAAAATGCCTTTTCAATGGATACCTTATGTGGGTGTGAGTATCATGTAAGTGTGCTTGGTAACGAGACCGTTGATGCTCTAGCTAGAGAAGGTATCCTTGTGGTCTTACGCATTCAGTCCTTTGAAAACTCGTTCCATCCACAGAATTAATGTGAATTCAAAATGATGAACCTCCCATATCACTATTGGTAAAAAACAAGAGCTTCAGATTCTCAGCAGTCCGAACAACATAGGGCCCTTCAGACTGCCTTTGTGCAGCTTCATAGTGCACACATTCTTAATATGTCTTTTATGCAAGAGGGAAAACTGTCTTGTATTTGTTCCCTCCGAGTTTCTCCTGCTGATCTTCTGGACAGCATAAGAATTTCTCCAGTTGAAGATTTGATTGAAAAAGATACTGTATAAGATGTTCTCATTCAGAGGAGTCTTTTGGACTTGGTGTTGGCTTTTCAACATCAAGGGGATTTTAAAACAACTGTAAAATAACTATCATATGAAAAATAACACATTACTGAATATTTACCAGAGCTGAGAAAACAACGTCATGACTTATTTCAAAAATTGCCAAAAATTTAACAGATCAACAAAATTTAAATTTCTTATAGGTAAAAAAAGCTTAGTAAGCAGGAAGGTTAAAATGACAGTGGATATCAGCTTTACGAATTGGGACTGAAAAATCACTTTCATCTCACTGAATCAGTGAAATATAATAATTATATTGTATCTTGTAGCAATAATTTTCATTAAAATGTAACAACAAGATAGTTATTACTAATGAGTTCTTTGAATATTTTTATCAAAACCCAAACTTTTAAAATTTTGGAATATTTTAAATACACCAGATGCATTTCTAACCACCATATTTGTTTAAATTTTACTTATTATTAAATGTGTAGGGAATAAAAATAAATTTGTTCATATCAATATGCTTCGAAATGTAAAATCTGTTAATTCTGTACTAAAATAATCATTATATATATATATATATATATATATATATATATATATATATATATATATATATATATATATATATATATATATATATATATATATATATATATATATATATATTATACAAGAAAGTGATTATTTTTAATAGCTCTAAATGTACGTACGTAAGGCTTTTCTAGCCGCATGTAGATTTCCAGTAATACACGTGAAGTGTGTGTATGAGAAATTTTTCCATTTCCTGAAATATTTAAGTTTATCACTGGTTGACAGTCGCTTAGCTGTGTTACAATACTATAGATGCAGTATTTTTATGTTTTAGAATTGTGTGTTTGCGTCAAAATGGTGAAATAAATGTGCTTTATATTAAACATGTTTTTCCTAATTATTGGCCGTCATATATTTATATTCTTCTATTAAAATTTTCTTTGCTACAATAACAATAATTTTTATTCTAAAGTCGAAAAATTAATCAGCCTCCATCGATACAATTTCTTCC
>CM063498.1:141531016-141548516 GCA_032207245.1 Pardosa pseudoannulata | reverse complement strand
AGACGAAATACTTCAAACAGAGTTCAAATATGTCAAGATTATCTAAATATCATATACATTATTTATAATTTTATAAATATGTTTATTTTATAAATATGTCTTTGTCATGTAAAAATTTCCTACATTAATATGCTTATTCATTTTACTGTGTCTAATCGCTCTACGTCTGTCTCTCTCTCGAGACAAGATATTTATATGTGTCTTATAACCAAGTGTGACCAGCGGTAGCTCAGTCGGCAAACGCAACGATCTCGCAACTGAGAGGTTGAGGGTCCGGAGCTCAAGCCGGCTTAAGATCCGTCGTGTTCTCAATCAATCCAAGTTCTTCAAGTTCTCAATCAATGCATCTGAGAGGGTGGCAAGCCAAATCTATGGTCTTCTGCTTGGTCCCTGCTTCAAAATTACGAGGACCCACTTGAGCAAAGCCGTTCTTTCACCTTAACGGTGCTCGTTCAAACGAAAGGCGCACACCTTTGCCTTAATACGAGTAACGTATGGTTCCATCGTGCTTGGTTTGTCCAAGTGGTATCAGAAACAACAACAACAAAAACATAACCAACTGTTTTACATATGAAGACGGGAAGGGTGAAGTCAAGGCCAAATGATGTGATAAAGCAATAAGGAACTGATTCACTGACCAAAATATTTACTTTCGTACTCAATGAGATGCGCTTTCACTTCGTTTTAATAACAGGATGTAGTGTGAGAACGTGTAGCACGAATAATCTAAACTTGAAGAAAATCGAAGTAAATCCCTAGGAAAATCTAAGACAAATCTCTAAAAATCTGTCTGCGGCAGCGTACATAACTTTTTGTTTGGAATTTAATAAACTGACCGCAGTAGATCAATAAAATTTTATTTAGTTAGACTCCTTGCTTGAGAGTGTGAACTGTAACCGTAGTGGTCAGTTTAGAGTAGTGGTTAAAAGGAGGAAAAGCAGGAACAGACAATATTTTCACCCCGTAGATGTGAATACCGCTGAGAATTTTCTAGAGCAATTAATGGCTTTTGGCTATAAATTTACTTCAATACCTTTCTATGTATCAGATTATCGGATTCTTGTTTGTAAAGCCACCAATTCTTCTACATTACGGGTATTCTTTAAAACTGTAAAAAAAAAAATCACTGCCGATTTTAAAATTTATGTACCCACTTTATTAGGTTATACCATTTTGAACCACTATAATCATTGGCAATCAACTTTAGATGTCAACTTAGTAGTGCTGTAACAATGCATCTTAAAAGAGGATACCTATAGCGGGGAATTTGCTGAAGTATGTGCATAAATGAATATACACACATATACATACATACATATACAGAAATCTAGATAGAGAGAGAGAGTCTAACACCAATCAGGACCCATATCACCGTGAGGCCCTCCAGGTTTGTCCCGGTGGTGGTGGTAGGCAGATCTCAAGTACGTTGACACCCCACTCGGCCAGCCCCTTCAAGGTGCCCGGAGCATTCCTATCGTTCTGCAGGCTCCTCTGGTGAGCAATTGCAGCAGAGTAGTGGTCGTTGGAGGAATTGGGAAAAATACTGGATGCTCTAGCGGGTCTCTTGTTGACGTCGAATTAGTGAGGATGGCACAAACCACGTGGACCCAAAAGAGGCCTACTCTCGTAACCTGATAAATTGTGCTCTTTGCACTTCGGGATGGAATCCGGATGCCTAAAGGAGGAGTAGGAAATTTTGAGATGCGGCAGTCGTAGTTCTGGGCCTCGGAACTATTGCAACGGAACTTTGGCCTGCGAAACCTCCATGGCTCGGCTGGCTCAAACATACCCACTGAAACCTCGCATTAGTTCCAGGGGTGAAAAAACTAGATCTTAAATTAAGATTAGATAATAAAAAAAGGATGGGCTAAACGCAGCATTAAAAAAGTCAAGGTGTGGACTCCTCAGGGAATGTGGTCCCTTTGACTGAGCTGCAGAAGTCGTACGGGTCGCAACTTCTGGCCTATGCTGACCACATTTCAGAGTCAATCATCATAGCAGATAGAGAGAGATATGTACACACCGGTCAATGCTGAGTACTTTAGCTAATAAAATATATTTTTTACCGAAAAGGCTTTCATAAAATTACAATACATTATTATTATTCATAGAATATATAGCATCAATATAAGAATCTATTAAAAGAAATGAACAACTTTATCAATGGTGCTTTAAAAAAACTTTTTGAACTAGTTGAAAACACATGACTTTAATAAAATCTTAAGTGAAAAGTTCATGTATTCCAAACACATCTTTATATTGATCGAAATCTAAATGATCTAGAGCATTTCGTTTTCTCAGAACAATCTTCGAAAAAGAAGATTTTTCCCTGTATTCAGGGTCCAATTCAATTAAAACTAAATATGTAGGGTGTGTGTATGTTTAATACTTCCCTTAAATCAGTTAATTGCTTTACAGAAATAGTTTAATCTAAAGCATCTGAAACTTTAAAAAAAAATGTAGGATTTCCTATTTAAAGCTACTTTATTTTTATCAGAAGTTCAGTAAACCGAAAATATTCTAGTACATTAACTTTACGTAATATAATTAATTCTGGGTTTTATTTAATTTTATGTAAATAAAAATGGGAAATTGTGCAAAATTTTTGAAAAGTCGAAAATAACTAGAACTTTTTAATTAATACAAACAACAACATAAGATCCTATCTCCAAATACTCTTTTAAAGATATAAATGACTAGAGGAAGAGAGAAATATACTAAAAGATGAAATATTTTATTAGTATTTATTTTACTAACTCTATTTGGTTTTGTCTATTCTAAATTTTATTCTATATTTGTTTATATGAATTCTATATTTATTTATTCTATATTTGTTTATATGAATGAAAAACAATTAAAAGCAATTAAAAGTGCTCCAATAAAATTTTACATACCTACATTAGCTAATGGATTAGAATCGTGTGTATATAAATATGAGTTATGGGCAAATTTGCCAAATCAATAAAATGGGAGAATTTTAATCAAAACACTCCTATAAGTATGAAGGATTTTCATTCCATGAGAATTAATAGTCCATATGACAGACCTTTTATAATTTAAAAGGAATTTAATTTGGAGGCTGTTCAGCAGGAGCTCGCTGTACAGTTGCCAACACAATAAAACATTATGGACTTCCAAAAGCTGTGTTTCAAAGATTTTTAAAAAGTCTGGAAACAAAATTAACTATCTTTGAGCAATAGAAGTAAATGCAGGTCAAAGACATTAAATCGAGAGCTTGATGGACAGGGCTTCAGACAAATTGTGTGGTAAAAATCTCTACGATACAAAGGACAGTGTATTTAATATAGACTTTTCCAAATTAGCATCGATATGAAAAGTGAACAGAGAATTGAGAATGTCAAGTGATCTAATATCCGTGAAAGACGTGTATTACCATGTCTACAGTTCACATACAGGAACTCTAGAATAAAATAACTTGACTCAATGTTAAACACGAATAATGCAATGTCTTACTTTGTACAGGTGTACATTCATTTCCAGCCCATGAATTCATACATACATCTGAACTTATTCATATAGTTCAAGATCTTGGTGGGAATGTCATGATTTTGAATACCTGAAGTCGGTCACTGGGTGTTTGATTTTGTTAGCGTTCAATCAATCAAATCCCTTATGAGGCTCCTCAAATTTTGCTTAATGGGATTTGCTTCTTGTCAGTATCTGAATAAATTACTTTTTCTGCACTAACTAAAATACCATTTTAAATATCCCAAAACACAATTTCCTTTCACACTATAAGAAGGTGAAAATATTTAATCGTTTTTAAAACACAAATTTGTGTATCTTGTAAGTATTTGAGACAGCCTGCGTGGATTTCTAACCATCATATCCCTTCGAAATTTATCGAACATTTTCCTTATAGAATATTTTTAAAAAAACCAGAGGTTTTTTAATTATATTATTAAAAGAACTTTTTGGGACCTTTTAACAGGAAAAATATATATTATTATTTTGTGTGTATGTGTAATAATTTTCTTAAATATTTGTGGTAACAACTAAGTTTTATTCTAAAACATATTTTATAAACTAAAATGGTCAAATTATGTATAAAAAGAATGCGCATGGAGTATTCCAAAACTGCTAATTTTTAAATAATCAGTTATTAAAACTTTTAAAATAATTAATATTTGAACTTCCATTGTTAACAGCTTGGCACAAATCTATTACTATTAACATATCAAACTTTCGTTCATAATGATTGAAAATAAGTTAGTTTTCAAAAAACATTTCTCATAAATAGTTTTAATACATGTCATTTTTTAGGAATTTAACTTTTTTAAATTTTAAGAAATTACAGAAAATATTGTAAAGCAGCAAAAGCTGCTACTCAATTCTGTGATATGCCTTTGCCTTTTTGTGGTATAAAAATATATATAAAAAATCTGCTGTATAAGAAGTGGCAGGATTCTTGGAATGGAACGACTGATAACAAGTTGCGTACCATTAAATTGAAAATTGAAAATTGGAACACATTAGCATCTAGAAGACTTCATGTTATTGTTACTCGCCTCCGGATTGGTCATACGCATTTTACCCACCGTCATCTTTTACTCTGAGAATCTGCTCCAGTTTGCGATCACTGTAATACAGTCATCTCTGTAAAGCATGTCGTCATGGATTGTCCAGGTTTAAAAAACATCGTATTCATTATTTTAACTCTTCATCTATTAGTATTAAAGATATTTTAAATAACCCTCCTTATCCTAGGCTTTTTCTGTTTTTAAAAGACATTGGTTTTTACCCTCACATCTGAATTTTATGCCTCATCGCTGTTTTTTACTTTTGGTTTTATGTCTCTTCTCTACACTGGTTTTGCATTTTTTACTTGTTTGTTTTTTATCTTCAGTCAACCTTTTATAGCTGTTTTGACTTTATCATTGTAGAATTTTAACTATTTGTTTGGCACAATATGTCCCAAGAGGACTCAGTGCCATTAAACTCCATCCAACCAACCAACCAACAGAAAATATTGATGAGACAACTTTGATACATAAAGTTGAAGACACCGAGAAAAAATGTGTCCTTGTTCTGTTATATTTTCAAGCATTTTTGAAAATGGAATAATGCAAAACTTAAATTTCTTTCTTCTCAAATTATTTATTCATTAAACTCAAAAGATTTCTATTGGAAATATTTCCTTCCTTTTCTAAAATAAGCTTACGTCACTTTCATTTGTTTTTAAGGGAATCCATTATAAATATGAAATTCGGCCGCTTTTCACACGTTTGTGGCTTCGATTGATAAACATAAATATTTCATTATATATTCATAAGAAGTGATTATATAATGAAAGATTCTTAAATATTTAAAGGTAACAACTAAGTTTTATTCTAAAACATATTTTATAAACTAAAATGGTCAAATTATGTATAAAAAGAATGCAAATGGAGTATTCCAAAACTGCTAATTTTTAAATAATCAGTTATTAAAACTTTTAAAATAATTAATATTTGAACTTCAATTGTTAACAGCTTGACACAAATCTATTACTATTAACATATCAAATATTCGTTCATAATGATTGAAAATAAATTAGTTTTCAAAAAAAATTGTCATAAATAGTTTTAATACATTTCATTTTTTTTTTTAGGAATTTAACTTTTTTGAAGGTAAAGATATTACAGAAAATATTGATGCGATAACTTTGTATTGATACAGGACGTCGAAAACACCTATAAAAAATGTCGCCTTGTTCTATTATATTTTCAAGCATTTTTCAAAAGGTAATAATTCAAAACTTAACCTTCTTGCTTTTCAAATTATTTATTCATTAAGCTTAAAAGATTTCTATTGGAAATATTTCCTTCCTTTTCTAAAATAAGCTTACGTCACTTTTATTTGTTTTTAAGGAAATCCATTATAAATATGAAATTGGGCCGCTTTTCACGCGTTTGTGGCTTCGAGGGATAAACATAAATATTTCATTATATATTCATAAGAAGTGTGTGCACTGTGAATTTGAAATAATAAATATTTCAACTCCCATATCCGCAGACGCGTCATTTTTGCAACACAGTCCCAGATGTTATCTCTCAGATTTTTTGAAGCTTAATTTAACGTTGTGGAAATACTCGTCTCGGTGGCATTGGGCATATAAATATCCTTTTATGCGCTTCTGGAGTGATTCATTTCAAATTTATATTCCCGCGATTGAGGAAAATGTATACAAATGATCCATATAAAAATTAATGGTTACTATCTATTTTATTTTTATTGTTTCGGCAAGATCGACGTCTTGATAGAGGGTGAGGATAATCTCGCTCTCTATCTCTAAATACTTGCAATAACTGTATAAATAATCCCTAAATACTTACTTGCAATAACTGTAAGTTTAATGATCTTGATCATGGAACTTTATTAACCCTCCGAGTGGAACACATCGAGGAAAAAAATCTCCAAAATACGCTAATGTCAGTGGCCAAAGAGTTCTATGAATTTTACCTTCTACCTTTGTTGACTAGAATGGAATATGGAAAACCCACCCTCGTTATTGTTCCTTTACTCCCGGTTATATATAGATATATAAATAGGTATTATAGATTGTTAATTTTTAACACACATAAAGCTCGTCAAGTCTGGAGTATTATCCCATAAGAAGTAATGGATTCTAAAAGTACAAATAGAAATATTCTTTTGGAGACTTATTTATATTTTGTTTACGAAAGTCATCCAAGATATATAAGGGGTGCATTTAGAGATACATCTGTTACCGCAAACGAAATACTTCGAAATAGAGATTTACAAAACCATGAAAAGCTATCAGCGTCTTTGTGCCTCAGAGAGTAAGGGGTGCATCCCTCAAGAAATGTCAGTGAAAGAGGGGTGCAGTTCCTAAACAATAGACCTCACCCTCCTACCTCAAAACTCCAGGGGAGAAAGCACTGGCAAAATTGTACATTACATGAATTTTCGGAGCGTTTTTGGAGGTCGAAAATTGTACGTTTTGAAGCCATCATCGGTTTGGCGGAATTGTACGTGCAAACCACTTAGAGGGTTAAACAAAGCCGTCGTAACTTTTAGATGAAATTCCCTGTCTTGATACTTTAAGAGGCGTTATTATTATTCTAAAATCTACAAACATTAAAATTTAATGTTATATTTTATACAACAAAATAATATTAAATTGTTCTCTATGATATTTCAAAATAATCTACCGTAATTTTGAACGTATAGTTCGCGGACTATCTGTGCTTAAAAGGCAAATTTCTTCAGCTGCGGACTATCTGCTGGTTGTTCATTGCTCAAATCATGAAAATCTGAAGAGAGGGGGGATAAAAGCACGTCGTTCGATAAATGCAAACAAAAGAACGACTCACGAGACGTCAAGAAAACATCATATCGTATCGGTAATAAACCATGAAAAGAAATACAACCCATAGAGCAGAAAGATGCAGCAGTAGCAAGTAGCGCAATCTTAAAATGTGTCCTGGAGTACGGGAAAATATCGATAGTCACTATTTACAGCTCCGATTGACAACACCGAGTGGATGGGTTCAAGATCGAAGGTTGAGGGTCGAAGGTCATTTCACCACGAGGATCACTCGTAACAGAGTGTTTTGTTTTCAGAGTTTTGATTTGCGGTAATATTCGCTCATTATGTCTTTAAAACATCGTGGCTGTTTTACTGCTGATTTCAAGCTGAAAGTAATTCAGAAGATCGACATTGAGGTCGACGAGAAAGTAGTAAGAAATTGGTGAAAGCAAAAAAAAACATTAAAAATATGAGATAAAAGCAAAACAGTCGTTGTGGAAAAGTACAATGGCTTGCCTTAGAAGAGGATTTACATAGCTGGGTTCTCGAACAGAGAAATGTAGGGCGCTCTGTTTCTTCCGTTAAAATTCGTCTCCGAGGCTATATGGCAGAAAAAAATGATTTCAAATTTTAAAGGTGGAATTAATTGAGTCTAATCCAGACTTTTCGGCACTCTACTTAGTTTTTGTTTCTTAGAATGATTTAATATGGTCATAATAAAATACATATATTTGCACTTATCTAGTGGTGCGGACTATCTGATGATTTATGAAATTTTTTTAAATAAAAAATCGCGCTCTCGGACTACAAGATGATACGGACTATACGTGCGAAATTACGGTATATAAATCATATGCTTTTACGCATAAGTGGAAAAAATTGTACTAAAAATTTACATTGCTTTGTTGAATATCATGAATCTCCAATGTAAAAATAGCCTAAGTTATCTGTCGGCAAATTTATGAAGCGGTTGGACCTGGAATGGATAGAGGCAAACTTCAAAGTTAGTCAAGTTTATCTTCTCCTAAACTATCGATCCGATTTTAATAAAAATTGGCATAAATATGCTTCATATCACAGCAAAAAATACTGTCTTCTTTAAAATGCTCGAAATCCACCCCTTCCCTTCTTTTCGAGCTTTTAATGCCATTATTTCAAGCCCTATTTTCCCCAGTTAAGAGCAGGCGATTAAATTTATCACATGATAAATAGGTAAAAATAACATTTTTTCCTACCATTATGACGTCATTCCTTTAACCATCTCTATTAATTATTTCTTATTTTAATATCGCCTGTACTATTTTCATACATGTTATTACTAGAGTTAGATATGACGTCAATAATTTTCTTTTATATTTGGCTTAAATAATAGATTAGGTACAAATGTGATAATTTTAAATTTAATCATCGATTATTTTTTGTTGCAATGAAAATTTTACTAATAAATTCTGTCTACCTCCAGGGTGTAGAGGAAATAATAGTATCATTCCTTTATTTCTAATAATTACTGTGGCAAAAAAAAAAAAATGGGGAAGAACTTAACGAGAATCTCAACGTAGCTGAGAAAACTTTAAATTATCTTTCTAAATGAATTCGACGTGTTTCTAAACTGCATTCACAGTATCGGGAGAATTTAGAAGGGTACTAAGATAAACAAATTATTGAGCGTCTACCAGATAATTCTCAGCCAAAAAACAAACCATTTTTTTTACCTACCTCATAGGGTACATAGAATTCTGGAAAATTAAAAAAATTACTGATGCTGTCATATGAAGGGATATATGATAGTATATAATATCAATCAAATCTAACTTCAGACATAGTTAATGCCGGTTAAATCTCGATTTTTTATGCAATCAAAAACTAGCAAAAATTCTCAAAACTCTTTCTGGGTATTTGTTCATAAAGGATTGTACCGGCTAAAAATCTTTCTTTAAACGAGGATGTGTTTCAATTGATTTCCATCGCCCGTTGGACATCATACAAAATTACTTAACCTTATATGACTTTTGTCGGTTAGAAATCTTCCTCTAAACTATGACAAAATACTTTATTTTTCCATATGTTTTTTATATCTGATAAAATTTTCTAACAGCTCCAAAAAGTTCTATAAAATCCTTTTAGGTATTAAACTGAAAGTTCAAAGTAGAGCACTAAAGTACTTTTAGATCCTTTTGGAACCGATTACTCTAGAAGCTTCTCTGTCATTCTCAATTTCGAATATTTGTTTCATTCCTTCAGTACTGTAGCTGTTAGTACACTAAATTTAATGCTCTTATTTTTATTCCACAACGTTTAGTTATATTGCTTCTGGTCTTTCTACTTTATGCTATCTTTATCTCTAACTGTATGAACTTTTATGATATTTATATTTATTGTTATTTAATTTCAATTACACCCATGTCCATAAATTAAGGATAATTTAGAATCACAAAGAAATTGAGCTCTAAAATAAAAATTTCAATTGTAGAATTATCACACACATCTTGAAGAAGAATATGCAAATTGCAGGAAACCACCAGATGGCACGGATAGTACGTCACAATGACGAGAGTGTATGAAAGGGGTATATAAGGAATGGTAGCAAAGAAGTAAAATTGTTCACAAGCGCTTTAAAAGCCTTTCAGTGCAATAACCGCATAGTTATGGCACAAAGGAAGCATTTAGATGATTTTTTACGCGGTAGAATTATCGGACGACTGGAATGTGGACGTACCCAGCTGGAAGTATCCGAGGAATTTGGAATCGCCCAGAGTGTCATCTCCAGGCTTTGGAAACGATTCAAACATGATGGTAATGTGAGTAGATGTTACGCCCCCGAGTTTTTTTTTTTTTTTTTTTTTTTTTGTTTTTTTTTTTTTTGTTTTGTTTTATTTTATTTTTTTTTTTTTTTTTTTTTTGTTTTTTTTTTTTTTTTTTTTTTTTTTTTTTTTTTTTTTTTTTTTTTTTATTTTTTTTTTTTTTTTTTTTTTTTTTTGTGTTTTTTTTTTTTTTTTTTTATTTTTTTTTTTTTTTTTTTTTTTTTTTTTTTTTTTTAACCTACGCCGAATTGATACCGGTATTTGCAGTTACTGCCAAAAGAAACAGACGGAGCACAGCATCAGACCTGTCTCGTCAGCTCTCTTCAGCTACCGGTACGACAGTTTCAAGGCAGACCGTGTACAGACGCTTAGGGAACATTGGTCTATATGCTCGTAGGCCTGTCAGATGTGTTCCCCTTACCGCAACTCACTGTCGCCTGCGATTATGCTGGGCTAGAGAGCATGCATTGTGGACACCGCAACAGTGATCTTGTGTGATGTTTTCCGACGAGTCCAGGTTCAGTTTACATTCTGATTCTCGCCGGACTTTCATATGGAGAGTGCCAGGTACCCGTTACCACCAAGAGAACACCATTGAACGACGCCGTTACGGTGGTGCAGGATGGCTCGTTTGGGGAGGAATTATTCTTGGTTCCAGAACTGACCTGCATGTTCAGAGTTTAACGATGACAGGCCACATCTATCGGGATGTCATTCTGGAACAACATGTACGTTTGTTTCGGGGCGTATATGGTATATGGATGACAACGGCCGATCTCACGATGCAAACATTGTAGACGAATGCCTTCAATCGGAGGATATCATCCGTATGGATTGGCCAGCATACTCACCGGACTTGAATCCAATAGAGCATGTGTGGGACATGCTTGGCCGACGAATTGCAGCCCGTCAACCCCCTCCCAACTGTCTATCGGAACTTCGGAGGGCATTGCTTGATGAGTGGTGTACTTTTCCCCAAGATCAGATTGATAATCTGATACTCAGCATGCGTAGGCGTTGTAACGCTTGTATTGCATCGTCCGGGAGACATACTCCGTATTAACCATCATACTAACCATGTTATACTGTTTTCTGTAAATAGGTTCTTTTTTGAAATTTGCTCCAGGGAGTAAAAATCGAAATTTTTATTAATTATGTGAAACATATAGCATCTTTTTTGCTCTTTACCTTTTGTTTAATAAATAGACTTCACAAATAAGTCAAATTTGTTTTGCTTTTGTCTCTTTCATTGCCTGAACTTCATTATCCTTAATTTATGGACATGATGTATATGGGCATATACCAGGAAAAGATTTTATTAAATTCTACTGATGCGTTCTGTAATTCAAAATTGATTGGTTCTATACAGTGGGTTAAGACTTGATTTGTAGCCGAACAGCAAATCGTTATACATAATACTTTAGATCAATAAGTCTATAAAGTAATCCATAGATGATCTCATCTTTAAGACTATATTTGAAAGAGAACTTATAATATGATAGCTGAATAAACAATGTAATGTCTTTCATAGACTTTTTACTTAAGAGATTTAGAATAAAGACTAGCTGAAGTCTTTTATAGATTTCTCAATAAGATATTCAGAAAGTAAACTATCTGAAGTTTCGCGTACTAATTGAATAGAGTTGCCTTAAAGTAAATGCTTATCTGTGTAAACATTTAGTTGTGAAACTATAACCGTAGCACTTAGATTCAGCCAAATAACTAGGTTCAATCTCTCCATCCTATAAGGTAGTGTTTCTTGCAAGATTACATATTGTACACAGTCTAATGGTCTGGGGTCTAATTAAACTTTACAGTAATTGGCTGTCTAATTGTATACTGAATTACAAAACCTAAGTGTTTTAATCTAAACTACCAAATGTGTTCCGACAATATTAAAAATGAGGAAATATACATATTGAGATAATAAAATAAAATAATAGTATAATAAATTATAATAATAAAATAAGTAAACATTATAGTAATATTACAAATTATAAATATTTGTAATATTACTTGTGATATAAATATTATATTATAATTAATACTATAAACTATAAACATACAAATATAATAATATAAATAAGGAAATGTAAAAATTATAATATAATATAATTTAAGAAAACATACAATTTAAGACAAATAATTATATTAATTATACTCAATTTTAAGAATTTTTGAAAAACAACGAAATTTTAGCAAATTAAAAAGTTTTCAAACAAGAGAATAAAATTGTTTTATCATTCTTAATTGCTGGACTCATTTTCCGAAGAATTTTAAATTATACCATTTTGCGAATTTTAAAATTATTCAGAACATACATTATGAAAATAAATTTCAATAGCTAGATGACTAGACCGTACAATTAGAACTTGCAAAAAAAGTTGAATGTAAATAGCCGACATTTTTCTACAGCAAATTTTAAACTTACTTGAATAACTCTTTTTTAGATTTTATGTTACTTTGGATATACCAGTATATATTTTTAAAAAATGATCTGCAGACATATTTATCAATAAATAAGTTACTAGAATATGAGTTAGAAATTTAGCTTTCCCAAAATTAGTATTATACACAAATGTAGGATATTGAAAATGAAAGAAGTACAGTTTTTGTATTCTCTGAAAGTAATAGCATTTCTAAAATATTTTAAAGATTCTCTTATATAGATTTATTAAATATTCTAATGGATTGCTTAAGGAATTTTAATTTTATTTACCTTAAAATAATCTTACAAATTCGTTTTTTGTTTGATATTTAAATAACCATAGATATTTTTATAACCGAATCTTCGTAAATGTCTCTTACACAGAATTTTAAATTTATGTAAACTATATGAAATAGTTAAAGTCTTTCTAGACGTAAAATGGTGTTTTAATTATTTTTCAGATCATTTAGATGACAGAACTATTTCAGCTCACTGTTAACAAGAAATATTTATCTGCATAGGTTTAAATTTTAAGAATAAGAAAATTTTTAAGCAATTTAAGTTTTTTTATTTTCCTTACAGTTACGGTAATGAAATAATTTTGAATTTTTCACACTTACGTGTAGATTTCATTTACTTATTAGAACTACTATCATTGTAATGTGTTTCTCAAAGGCAAATTCATGAAAGAAATTGTTTTTTGGGCTTACTAACAATCTACAATCAATCTACAATCTTAAACAAGCTACAATCATATATTTTTCATTGATTAGATTTTAGTAATATTACAGATAAATTACTATCTCAGTACTTTAAACAAAATGATAACATGATTTTATTAATACTTTTCAATTTTCTATAACTTTTTTTATATCACATTAAAATGTTTGAAAATTGTTTTTAGAAATCTCTTGTATCTCTTTAATAAACTAATCTTAAATACTCATATTATAAAATATTTTTAACATATATTTTTATCTTGATTTTTTTTGTTTGTTAAAACACTCACTTGCGCCCATGTTTACAAGAAATATTTTGCACACAAATGTTAAATTTTAACTTTTTAACGAAGCGAATACTTTTAAAATTAAATCTAACTAAAAAAAAAACGCATATTTAAACGTATTGTATATTTTTAAAACATATTTATAATTTATGAATATTTTGGTCGGTTTAAAACTATTTCAACGCTTTCAATTTAAATTATTTAATTAATTTAAATATATGTATATCAAGTATATAATAATAATAGTCATTTGTTTTCCTCAATGTTAACAGAGCTTAATTAGTTGAAAAAATTGAATTCTATTTATTATATGAAACCACTGATACTAATTTTAGGTTATCTGATACATTTTACTGATTCATAATACTACTTAAAATTTATCCTTTTCTTTGTTCGTATCTTGATATTTAAAATTTTATATTAAATTTTATTATTGACTGTTATTATTGATCAATAAATTCTTGCACATAAATGTACATTGATTTTAGTACAATCTAAAGCAAATTAATTTCAAAGAAACATATATTTTCACATGATAAATTTTAGTAATAAAATTAAATTTTTTACTTTAAACAAAAATGATAAATTTTTTTTTTTTTTTTTCTATATTTTTTTTTTTTTAAAAAAAAAATTTTTTTTTATCTCTTTAATAAACTAATCTTAAAAAAAAAAAATATTTTTAACATATATTTTTTTTTCTTTTTTTTTTTTGTTACAACTTTTTTATTTTATAAAAAAAATAAAAAAAATATAATAAAATATTATTTTTTAATTTTTTTTAAATTTAATTAGAAATATGAAATAAAAAAATTTTGTTTTTAAATACAGAGCTTAAATTAGTTAGAAAAAATTTATCCTTTTTTTTTCCTAATAAAAAAATTTATCCTTTTATTGTTCGTAAATTTTATTTAAAAAAATTTTTTATTTTTTTTATTATTAAAATAAAGTTTTTTTCTAAAGCAAAATAAAATTTTATATTGTATACACACAAGTAAAAAGATAAATTTTGAAGTGAAATGAAAATTGAAGACTTAAAGTGAGAAAAAAGTGTACTTAAAATGCCATTGTTTATTTTAAATATATCACGTGGGTTCGATTAATTTCTAACCACAAAAACAAGTTTACAGTTTTTTCTCTTTCTTATTTTTATCTTTTGTACATTTGGTGAACAATGGTAAGCATTAAAACGATCGGACAACGCCAGGTGTCTTATTCATCTATATCAGCTACAAAGCAACAGTTAGAACATTTAGAACAACAAAGATAACAATTCGAAAATCGGGTTCCCATATATGAAAGCCATAAAGGGACATTGGTTTAGGAATTTTAAGCACTGGAGAAGAGATCAGATGGGGAGGCGACAGGGTTCCACTTCAGAGACCACCTAATTTAATAGAGAAGTGTTGGTTTGGTTTGGTTTGGAGTGCTACAGTCTACTTTTTTGAAACACGAGGACTAATGAGACAGGTACCTACAGTAAAAAGCCAATTCCGAACAGCTACAACATCCATGTCACAGTGAGATACGAACCTTAGTGGGGTTTTTTAGAACGCCCTAAAAGTACTTGAACGAATAGATAGTTAATACGATGTCCATTTGAAAAATATGTATAATAATCAACAAGGACACAGATCTGTTTAATAATCAATGGAAGACATAAAAGAGAGAATGGAAGTAGTCGAAAAACAAACTACAGTTTTACATCAAGAGAATGAAAGCCAGTGTCCAGAAGTGAATTGCAGACCTCCATTTTTTCCACTACAAGACAGACCGAGTGCCCGATAACATCGATGATTTCTTTGAGTGATATTGTACAACGGTAAGTAAAGATCTCTAGAAAGCTATGCTTGAATAGTATCTATATACTTCCTTCCATGGTTTTCCGTGGTATAATTTTATATTTTCTTACACTTTTTGCATGTTTTTGTACAAGACTATGTAATAATGAATGTATATTAATAACATCTATATAATCTGTACGACCTGAAAACTTTAACGTTTTCATGTCGTACAGATAATAATGTTAATTTTAAATACATAATAATGTTTACATAATACATAATACATAATAATTTATATAATACACAATAATACATTATAATAATACAATACAATACATAATACATAATAATTTTACATAATAATGTTAGTTTTAAATAAATATTAATTAAGTTTAATTCAATCTCCTTCTTAGTTTTGATTATGTTCTGTAATTAATGGATTGCTAAATTTAACAAAATCTAAAACCACCATACGATTTTCAGAAAGCTGAAGTATGACTCCATGATTTATATGAACATGCTCTGACAAGCTAGTCTCCTATAAAAGAAATTTTACAAATGTGGTGCCAAAAGAAACAAAATTTCCCAATTTAACTGTTTTTCTGAAAAGTTAATTTTTTCTAAATATTAATTGTATTATCTATTTATTTTATATTCAATAAATAAATTTAAAGATAGGTTTATATAATATTTCATATATGTAAATACGTTCCGCAAACAACTTTTACCTATCATACACATATGAGAGAGAAGTGAAATGTATGGTTTTCATACATGATAGGTCCCGCACGGGTTATCTGATATTACGCATTTATTAAAATTCAGAAAATACGATGATTAAATTTTAAAGATATGTTAATATTAAAGGTAGAGTTTTTCGAATATTCCATTCGCTGTTTTTCATATATTTCTACTCTAGAGTTTGCTTAACAAAAGAAAAACTATTTTTTCTCGAAATATCTAGCCATGTTATGTTTATTGCTTTCCATTCCATCTCAAAAAATATCAAATCATGTACTTTCACAAACTCCGACAGTATTTTTGCAATCAATGTCTAGTTTCTGTTGGCCGTATTTTTATACGAACATTTCTTCCGCATTTTTGACGATTTCAAGGAGCACAGAAAATATTCAGGTGATTTGTAGAGGTATAAGGTAGCTGGATTAGAAGCGCAGCAAAAATACAAAAAACCTGTTACAGAGAAAAGATACAAGATAGGTAATTTTTTATGCAGTTCATAGAGTGGTAAATATATATTATTAACTGGAGCTACTGGCGTTGTATGAGCAGTGTGTGTGTTTAGTATATATATTTATATATTTTGTACACATTATTGTGTAGCTCTCCTAAGATTTTTTATTTTGTTGGTGGCAATCTTAAGGTAGTTAATTGACTAGTTCAAAAAATGGCATTAAGTGTTTGCTTTATGCAAATTATTTCTTCTTAACTCTACTTAGATCCTATGAAAAGATTGCCAAAATTTATCTAAATACAGTAGAACCTCTTTTAAGCGACCCCTTCGTTAGAACAACCATCTTAAAAAGTTCCAATTATTTTACCATAGGAATACTGTTAATTTTGAATCATTACAACGACCCCAAGCGTATTATTTTTCCTTAGAGAGACCGCCAATTTTAGACAGAAGAACTCATGAGCAAGTGGGCTATTTTAAAATTATTGTACTGTGGTGCAACTTCAAGAAACCTGTACTACTCTCTTTCTGTTTGCTTAAAGGACCCTTTCGTCACGTACGACATTGATGTCCTAGGTAGATGACACTCCAGACACTAATAAAATGACCCAGCTCCTCAGTGTCAAATTTCCGAATCTTCAATTATCTTTTGATGAGTTTGTTGGGGTAGACGAAACATTACAGTGCTATGAAGAAAATTTAATGATTACGATTTTATGGCCCGTATTATCGGAAATGAAGAAATCTGTGATTCCGACGAATGAGAAGAAATCGTCCAAGCTTTTGAAAAAGTGAATGAAAAAAAAAGCCTTCAATGCAATCAATGCCTTGCGTCAATATTTTGAAGGACAATTTAATTTTGAAGATATTCTTCAAAATCTAACGGATATGGAATTATTGATAATGAAAAATTCCCAAATGAACTTGTAACAGGCGTCAATCAAAGACTTTTTTTTCAAAAATTCAGTAATGGAAATGCAAGTAAATAGAACTGTTCTCTAGGTATGTTCTGTTGCATC
>CM063498.1:141508516-141528516 GCA_032207245.1 Pardosa pseudoannulata | reverse complement strand
CCTCACGCCGCGTCACTCTCAGTAAAGAATCCTTAGTTAAAATCTTTTAAAATTAATGTACAATTTAAATCCTGACATATATATACATATATATGTACATTTTCAGGAATCTAGCAAAGCTGACATGAACTATTTATTTATTAGTTCTCAATAGCTAAGTGAAATGTTGGAATTTGTGAAATCAAATTAAAAAGGTAAATAAATTTATGAAATAAGTTATCCAGCTATGTTCCTGTGAAAGAATCAAAGATTCTTCGGTGAGTCGGGATTCACTCTTTGGTATCAACCCATATAGTGAATTTTATGACGAATATTACATCTTCTTAAGGAAATAATAAATAACAAATTTGTAAATTAGAGAATTAGTAAAATCTTAGATTAACGTAATCTATCTGCACTTATTGATCCTTAAACCTCTTAATTTTAATACGATTGTAATCACTTTTTATATAATTGCTTCATTTTCTAGACGTAATTGCATTTTAAATTCCTCTAATTACTTTTTGATTAGATCTCAGATTTACAAAAAAGTTTATATTAAAATCAAATTACTCTTTCCAAAGCCTTTTATTTTTACTCTTCAATGAATAAATATCACCATCTTTTAGATTTAGAATAAAGCAATAATTAATTTTTATAGAATTAAAGCTTGAAAATAATCTCTTTTTATGAAAAAATTTAATTTTTATACGTTAATTGTCTTTTAAATTCCTGATATTTTTAAACATATTGACAATCACTATCCTCACAGTACTGTTGTAACTCAATAGCTTATGTAACAGCTAAAATGAAAATTATTTAACCCTTTGACAGTTTCATTTTTTTCCAGAATTCGGTCAAAAAATGGCACATTTTTTTATTGCATTTTTTTGTTTATTTTACATTTTTAAGTAAAGATATGTCATTAAAATTAACATTTCTAATATTTTTAAACATTTATTACAACTTTTTTCTTTCTATGAAAGCATCATAGAACTGAAGTTTACCTTTAGTCTCATCGATATCCAAGTTAATTTTTGAAATTCCAGTGAAAGCAAATCTAGGAGGCGGATCCGAAGGATTATCACAATTAATTTCAAAAAATTGTCTTGCTTGACTGATTCCATCTGTACTACTATCAGAGTCACTACTATTTAGATCATCTAGTAAACTTTCTCTATTATCATTTACAGATAATTCAGTTTCTGATTCCGAGTCACAGTTCGAATCATAAGAAATTAGCTCCATACGCTCTGAATTATCCATTATTTAAAAGTAAAAATATATTACTCAACTCTTACATCAATAAAATTATCAGGCGGTTAGTAAAATATAACCAAAAAACTGTACTCTGAAAGATAACAATTCGTCTTCTGATACAAAACATGCGAAAAAACCCGCGCTTTTGAACCAATCAGAGTAGAAAATACAATAAACTGCAAACTATCATTTACTGGACATCTATACGAAAAATTTGTTACTAAAATTGGAAAAAATAATGCCGAAACAGTGCAAGCGAAATAGAAATCAGATTGCCCGTACGCTTAAGGGAAAATCTGTAAAGGCCCAAAAGCTGTGCCCGTACGGCGTACGGGCAAAACAGAGAAGGGGTTAATCTTCCATCGTATAGCCCCGTCTTAGCACCAAGCATTTGCATTTCCTAGATTGTAAAAATATGGTTAAAATTTAAGGACCATCTCAGATCACTGGCAATAGACGTTCTTCAAAGAGGGTGTAGGTTTAGTTTGGAGTGCTACTGTCTACTCTTTTGCAACACGAGCGATAATGAGACCGGGACCTACAGTTTAAAGCAGTTTCCGAACGGCTACAAACGTCCATGTCACAGTGGGATTCGAACTCCATCAAAGGCCAGCACCCTAACCATTCGGCCATCGTTCGGCAAAGATGAAGTAGGAAAGTAGGTTCATCAAAAAGACAAATGTCTGAATCTTCATTGATAATGCACTGAAAAGTAATTGTGCTTGTACGTAACTTTTGGTAATAAATCATTTAGTTCACTAGTTTATCTTTGTTTTATGGTCTATCGGAAATTTAATATAAAACCCTTTTCTCTTAAATAGATCCAGTGATTCCAGTCCTTTTATCCTTTTATGTGGTCATTTTTATTTGGTCCAACAATCGGAGGTACTTCCTGAGAAATTCCTGGTGTTCATCACAATTTCTTTTCCCAAACACAAAATTTACTGGATAAGAAAATTATTTTGTCCTGTCAATATAAAACGAACTAATTCCTTGACAACACCAAATATTCAGAACTCATTCACTGTACTGGCGTGTCCTGAAACAATGGTTGAAATACTGCACTTCGACGTTTGAAAGCATCAATTTTTTAATGTTTTGCTGATAAAATATGAAAAAAATTTCTACTTAAAAATAAATATTTAGATATTTGGAGAAAAAAATTAAACGATAAATGATTTAATTGTTAAGTATTTTACGAACAGTTTTTTATGTATGTTATGTATTTTTAGTAATATTTTTCATTCTCGTGATATTTTATGATTCTCTTATATTTTATATGCAGAAACCATTCCCTGTACTGGTTTGTCTTGAAATAACAAACGAAGTGTCACAATATCAAAAGACATTGGAAAGTATCAACTTTTCCTATTTTGCCTATCCATTTTGAGGAAATTGTAGCTTAAAAATAAATCTTTATGCGTTTGGAGACGCAAAAGAAATTACTCTGTTTCAATTTTAAGGTATTTTACCAAGGATAGATTTCTATTTTTCCTTATTTGAAGTAAAATTTCAACGTTCTATACTTGACTAATGCTTAAACATACACTCGGTCTCTGGAGACTGCTTCCAGACATTTCGACTAAGTCGTTGAAAATAACAGAGAACTGAATTTTATTTTCTACTTTCATCTTTCAAGATATAAAAAGAATGAGTGGCAGATAAAATGCCCGTAAGATTTGATAGTTAAGTCAATGTGAATGGACTGTGTGTACGAAAACTCCCTTTTGGGATTTCAAAATATTTCTGATCTTACGATGATGTCATTCTTAATTGACGAGGAGGTGCCTAGGAAATAAAACTGAAAACTGTTAAGGTCTGAGGGATAATATTTCTTTTTACAAAAGTGTGAATGTCGAGCAAATAGAGATAAATGTTTAAGAAGTAGAAGTTTAGACATATCTATGACAGTAGTATGACACAAAATAAGATGTTTTCTTACTTTAAAAAAGTTTCGCTTAAAAGAAAAGGAGATAAAACAAATAAAGAAACTAAGTACGAGTAAAGTGAAAAAAAGAAAAAACTTTCCTTGCAATAATGTGCAAACTATAATACCAGAAACTGACAAAATATTACAGCGAAACTTCAAATTAGAGTAAAAATTTATTATTTGCTTAAAAATGAAACTCTATCGATTGATACAATTCTTCCAATATAGGAAAAATCTGAATTCTGCAGATATAAATAATCTTTATCAAAAAGGTACGTTGCAAACTTTCAAGTAACATTATGAAACGTAGAAAAATGTTCATGTAATAATGCATCTTATTAATGTAAAAAAATTGAAAAAAAGTGAAGTTAAACAGTAATATAGACAATATAAGTGAAACTTATACAGTATTCATAAAACAAAGAAAAGTACAACAATTACTATTGAAGTAATAATCATTTTGAAGTTCAAAGACCACAAGTGTGATCATCATTCTCGGCGTAATAGCGCTACATTCTTCTATACACAGCTATTCACAATTCAAAATTGTACAGTAAAAAAAATAAGAAGACTATTGCAAAAATGGATCTCGCTTTAAATACAGAAACAAAGTTTTTTATAATAGCAGTTTACACTAAATGGCAAATGTTTTGTTCAAGTTTTCTGGTTTGGACTGGGTGAGTTTTTGAAGATGACGAGATCTCCTTTTGCCATGGTCCCCACGCTCATCAGATTTAACAATGTATGACTTTTTCTCGCTTGAGGTGATCGTTGAAACGAAAGGCTCACTTCTTTGCCTTCAATCGAGTAGACTACAACTCAGTCATGCTTGGTCTGACCAAGTGGCATACGACGACAACAACAACAACAATGACTTTTTCTTGGGTTAATATAAAAGATCTTGTTTCTTTATCCTTTTTGCCACTTGATTTATCAAAACTGCATGAAAGAATCACTTGTGCAATGAATATGGTTGATAATATTTTCTTGAATAAAGTCTGGAAAGAAGTGGACTTTCTCACTGATGAATACCATGTGAGCAAAGGTCCTCACATAGACACCTGTAAGAGTTATAAATAAAACTTGAATCGAATGTATATTTATTGCATTGGTCATTTTTGATGTGTTCCCTCTTTCTTACTGTAGCTTTCTGAAACCTCTGAAATGATTGGGAATATCCATGTATAAACGGAATTCCAGAAGAAAGCAACGTTTGAAGCAGACAGAAGATAGAGAGATATTCGAAATGTACAATAAATCAAGAGCTATTAATGATTCTTTAACTCCAGCTAGTATTGTTCTTTATGTTCTATATTATTATGTGGTTGTATGAAACCAAGTTAATAATATCTTGCAATAGTCAAGAAATCTGTGTCTATCGCAAAGTCAAATACTTCATAATTTTTTTAATATTATTAAATTTTTGGATTGTATTATTTCTAAGATTACTTGAGTCAGAATGGATTTTAGATTTAAAATATAATTAAATTTTTATTTCAGCCCTTTGGCAGTTCCCTTATCAAAGAATAATTATATAGGGTACGTAGATATATAGCTTTAAATTTCATGCGTCTAACTGAAAAATATACCTAAATTTAAAAATACTAAAGCGTACATGGCATACTAAAAATTCAAGTAAAAACGTGAAACTATGAGGTTCATCTTAGAAAGTCACAAAGGAAAAACGTAAATATACTTGAACAGCCTGTTAAGTGTTAAATATAAAAACTAAGCAAGCGTTACACATACAACAGTAAGACAGTTTACGCAATTTTTGGAATTATCTTCTACAGCCGCAAAATAAAATTATTAAATGTAGTGTTGAGACGCACTGCAAATTAACGCCAATAGAGTTTAATTAAATTAACAAGAGAAAGTTATCTTCGTCAGGAATAATATCGTATGTCGTAATATCAATAAAGAAATATTAAGCATATTTGTCTTAAGTCTCAAATAAAAGGAAATCAAGTGTATAGAATAAATTAGCAAAAGACAAAACTTACTGCGAAGATTGCATAAACTTACGCTCTTATACACTTATAAAGTACTTTAGGTTTTGAGACATGATTTACCTTCGCATATAATCAAATAGGACTTTACTATTAAGATAATATTATTCTGATAATTAGCATGCACGCGTTTGTAATGGGACTGTCTCATAAAATTTCATTGCGCTTGTTCTCATCTCAATTTGTAACAGGGCACCACGGGGATCGTTATTTAATTCACTGCTCTTTAGTTCTCTATACTCCTTCGCCTTCTTAATTCTCATTACTTAGTACGCTGTTGCTAATGACAATAATGTTCTTCGAGTCAGAATAAGCTCTTTTAGGGTCTTTACCCAATTTCAATGCTTGTTTGAGATCTTGTCGAATCCCTTGAACCTTTATCTTGTCTTTGATTTAGAAAAATTACCCTATAAGCTTAACGAAGGCTGTATATTTTAATAAATGGGTTTTTATGCCTAACAGAGCTTAAGCAACAAGAAATGTTTTCAAGCTTTTGCGGAACATTGCCAGGTAATAGATATACTTAAAAGTATTTGTAATGGATTGAAACATTTTTTATTTAGACAGTTTACCCAAAATAAACGATACATTTAACCTAAATCCACTTTAGTTAGGTTTTTATTTATTTTATTATTTCATACAGCACCTGTACGAGTTATAAATAAAACTTTAATCGAATCTGTATTTATTGCATTGGTCATTTTTGATGTGTTCCCTCTTTCTTACTGTAGCTTTCTGAAACCTCTGAAATGATTCGAATATCCATGTATAAACGGAAATCCAGAAGAAAGCAACGTTTGAAGCAAACAGAAGATAGAGAGATATTCGAAATATACAAGAAATCAAGAGCTATTAATGGTTGTTTAACTCCAGCTAGTATTGTTCTTTATGTTCTATATTATCATGTTGTTGTATCAAACCAAGTTAATAATATCTTTCAATAGTCAAGAAATTTATGTCTAGCGCAAAGTCAAATACTTCATAATTTTTTAATATTGTTAAATTTTTGCATTGTATTATTTCTAAGATTACTTGGGCCAGAATGGATTTTAGATTTATAATATAATTAAATTTTTATTTTAGCCCTTTGGCCGTTCCCTTATCAGAGAATAATTATATCCCATACGTAGATATATAGCTTTAAATTTCAAGCATCTAACTGAAAAATATAACTAAATTTAAGACGAAAAATGCTAAAGCGCACACGGCATACTAAAAATTCAAGTAAAAACGTCACAAAAGAAAAACGTATATATACTTTAACCGCCTGTTAAGTGTTAAACATAAAAACTAAGCAACTTTATTTTGTACAACAAGCGTTACACATACAACAGTAAGATAATTTATGCAATTTTTGACATTATCTTCTACAACCGCAAAGTAAAATTATTAAATGTAGTGCTGAGACGCACTGCAAATTAACGCCAATAGAGTTTAATTAAATTAACAAGAGAAAGTTATCTTCGTCAGGAATAATATCGTATGTCGTAATATCAATAAAGAAATATTAAGCATATTTGTCTTAAGTCTCAAATAAAAGGAAATCAAGTGTATAGAATAAATTAGCAAAAGACAAAACTTACTGCGAAGATTGCATAAACTTGCGCTCTTATACACTTATAAAGTTCTTCAGGTTTTGAGACATGATTTACCTTCGCATATAATCAAATAGGACTTTACTATTAAGATAATATTATTCTGATAATTAGCATGCATGCGTTTGTAACGGGTCTGTCTCATAAAATTTCATTGCGCTTCTTCTCATCTCAATTTGTAACAGGGCACCACGGGGATCGTTACTTAATTCACTGCTCTTTAGTTCTCTATTCTCCTTCGCCTTCTTAATTCTCATTACTTAGTACGCTGTTGCTAATGACAATAATGTTCTTCGCGTCAGAATAAGCTCTTTTAGGGTCTTTACCCAATTTCAATGGTTGTTTTAGATCGTGTCGAATCCCTCGAACCTTTATCTTGTTTTTGATTCAGAAAAATTACCCTATAAGCCTAACGAAGGCTGTATATTTTAATAAATGGGTTTTTATGCCAAAGAGCGCTTAAGTAACAAGAAATGTTTTCAAGCTTTTACGGAACATTGCCAGGTAATAGATATAGTTAAAAGTAATTGTAATGGATTGAAACATTTTTTATTTAGACAGTTTACACAAAATAAATGATACATTTAACCTGAATCCGCTTTAGTTAGGTCTTTATTTAATTTACAACTTTAAATAACACACAGGTATTATGCAATGTATCAAAATTATTAAGCATAAAATATCTATCTAAAATTCTCCTTTTTCCCTTCTCATTATTTCATATCTATTTTCCCTGTCGTATAATATCTTATTTAAAGCTGACTAAAATTCTTTTTACCTGTCTCCCAAAACTAAACAACGATGGTTAATCTTCTGTACCGGAGTTCTCTGGTTAGAATCCCCCTGCTGAAATGGATGTTTGTAGCAGTTTGGAATCGGCTTTAACCCCTTGATGACCACCACGTAAATGCTACACGAGTCGACCGTTGTGAAAACCATTGTCATTTAACGTCATCTAGTAATTAAATCTAGCATTTAAAAATTAAAATAAAAAGTTCAGATCTAATATTACGCATAAGTGACGCTGGTCTCTCAATATCAACCGGAGATCATCACGTGAAGGCGAGGCTGGACTCATAAGAGTGAAATCGCTGCGTCGCGTATACGAGACGTTGGTCGCGAAGGGGTTAAGCAGTAGGTCCTGGTCTCGTTAATCCTCGTAGCAAAAAGTAGACCATAGCTCTCTAAACCAAAACAAACCCAAAACTAAATCTGGAATAAATGTTGATTTCTGCCCACTCGCCACATTTTCCAGCTGTCCCAATAACAATAGCTCACTCTTCAAATGTCTAAACTGTCGCATAACGCTGACTGAGCTGCTCATGGGAATAACCCCGTGATCATTCGCTGTTGGGAGAAATGTGTAATAGACTTATATTTTTGTGAAACATTCGGTGCAACGCTTTTGTCGTGTAAAGATGTCCATTTTCAGTCTCAAAGTTACTGAATGATGTCATAAAAAACTGCTATGTTCGAGGGGTATAAGCCTTTTTTTCTGAGGTTGCACAAACGTCAAAGATGGCATTCGGACTGGGAGACCCTTCTCTTCCATCGGAGATAAAAATGTTGAGCACGTTCGAGAAGAGAATTGTAAATGCGGACAGACGAATAACCATTGATGCGATTGCCCCTGAACTCGGAATTTATAATGGAAGTATTCACAGCATTCTTCATGATTTTCTACATGTCAATAAAAGAATTTTGCCTGGAGATCCTTTAAATCTACAAGAGGTAATCAAGTGAAAACGACCTGAAAAATGGGTTTCTTCTACACGACTATAATCCACTTCATCGTGTTCTGATTGTGAAAAAGTACCTTGCCAGAAGCAGTGAAACACCCTCCTTATTTCCCGATCTAGCACCAGTAGATTTTTACTTATTTCCATGGCTAAAAGAGATTGAACGAACACTGTTTTGTAGATTTAGATGAGGGGATCGAAAATGTGACGAAGCTACTGTTGTACCTGTGAAAAAATGGATTCCAGGAGTATTTTGAACAGTTATACGAATGCTGGAACAAGTGTGTGGATGTAGGAGGAGAGTTCTTTAAAGGCCTATAAAGTAAAATAATTATCCTATTTTTTAATAATAATTTTTATTGACCTATCCGGGAACTTTTTGGCCCTACCACGTATATGTCTATATATATTGTCACGAAGATTCGAATGAATACACCGCTTAACTTAAGAGAAGAATTTATTGAATCTAAGTAGTAACTCGCAACTTTACAAGATCGGGAAGTTGCCTACAGCTAGTGGGTATCAGCTTTTATACCCGAACAGAATATTCGAGAAATAACTAATTTACATATTAAAGAAAGATCTAGAATGTTCAAGAACATAAGGAAACAATAAATAACATTTTTAAATTAAAAATCCGTACTTTGGATTAACCGGCATGTCAAGCATCGAACCTATAATCTTCGGGTCTGGATTTCGCGCTTTTGACCATTCGACCACTGAGATTATTACCACAGCTTCTTTATGCGTCAATATGAGTGTTTATATATATATATATATATATATATATATATATATATATATATATGTGTGTGTGTGTGTGTGTGTGTGTGTGTGTGTGTGTGTATATATATATATATATATATATATGTATATATATATACTTATATTAATGCACAAATCTTCATGCAGTTATAAGTGAACCAGAGCATAATACATGAAGTAGTTAAATAGTTTGTTGAGAATTTTAAACTTACATATGATGTATGATCGAATGAGTATCTATACACATTAAAACGAAATATTCCAAAGTGGAGTTTTGAAGTCACTCCTACAAACTGACTTCATTTTTTATGTGTAAGTAACATACTTTTAAGACTCAGCTGAAAAGACCTAGATTTCCAACAGCAACTCATCTAGTAGTCAACAAATGTCTATCATTCGTCTTCACTGGGCTCAGAGAATATATACGTTTTTTCAATTTTCACCCTCTAAATGGGGTTTGCTACCCCACATTCCATTGAAATTTTTGGTACTACTGATATAAAAAACCCCACTGAATGTGTCATTCTAATTTTAGAACATAATGCATAAAATAAACCATAGATTCATGACTCATAATCTAAATGCATTAAAATGCTATCGTGCTAAACTTTAATTTGAATTAAATACTACATAACTAAAATAAAACTCTTCCAAATGTTGTTGCATAAGTTTCGAGATTTTAAATCATTGGGTCATTTATTGAAATGACAAATATTTCTCCTATATATTCATGAATCTTAATTCAACAGCGTAATGAAATCATATGTTCTTAAAATAACAATTTCGGAGTAACTGAAATGGTGTAATCTTATAGATTAAAATTCACAGGAATTACTTATAAACTATAATAATTTTCTGTCAGAATTATATCATAATGTTTAAATAAATGTCTTTCCACTAATCAATATTAATGTGCGATACCTCGGACCTGATACGATATGCCAGAGAAGTTGTCGTTCAGTGTTGAAGTTTGTGTTTTTAAAAAACATGATTTTGCTCTTTCCCCTCCATCGGTAACAGAGATTTCTGAGTTGATGACGTTTAAATGGGTAATAAATTGAATCTGGTATTAGTTACCAAACACCATTTCTCAATTTAAAAGGTACGAGTGCTGTCGATTTGCCGCAATTACTATTAGAGCTTTCATTTAAAGACAGTTATCAAATTATAATAAAGAATACTTATATTTCCTTGGAAGGACTTTTCCGTATAGAAGAATGCCATCCTTCCAACCATTCCCACAAATGTTAAAGTTCGGACCATGTACACAAAGAAAAATACTCAATTTTTAAAAATCGGGGGACCAATATACATTTAAATACCTAAAAATTTGTATAAGTGCATCAAAGATTATTTTTTATGTAAATATCTTCTTTGACAATGCAATTTGTAAAGAGACTCCACGAGCAGGTTCAGGAGGAATGGGCATTCTTATACCTTCCTTAAAAAACATTCATACATTCCATAAACCATGTAGCATGCTGTAAATTGTGTCCTATATTTTATGGCAATACTAATAGAGGGGGCTATGGTGTAATTACAGTAATCACCGCTAGGGGGATGATAGTATATAATAAGCGACCAATTAAGGGTGGAAGGTTTGGTTATTACTTTACCCACTTTACTATTTTATCCTGCTATCTAGGGCCAAATTGTTTTTCCTCTTTTAATGTAATCTCTTATCTTATAACTGTAAAACCTTTAATGTAACTTGCAAATCCGGATGCTCACCCTGAAAGAATCTGTTTACCTTTACGATGGGGATACATCTTCGAGCTAAGGCGTCCCGTGCAACCTATAACTGAAACCGAAGGTGGTGGGAGGTTTTGTAACATTGTAGCACACCATGTACCATGAACACTTGCAAGATCTTATACTGTAAAATGAATTTTGAATTTTATGATAGTACTAATAGAGGGCGCTGGGATGTAATTGCAGTAATCACCGCTAGGGGAAGAAAGCATATGATAAGCAACCAGTGAAGGGGATGGGTGTGGGTAGTTATATTGTTAGATTTATACTTAATGCTATTTTATGTAATATTAGGACGCTAGTGCTCAATTGCAATACTAACCACTAGGGGAGGAAAGTATAAAAGTAGATCACTAATTAAGGAAGGTAGACATTTGTATTTTTCTATGTTGGAAGAGACTACAATTTATTTGATAAGTATGGTTGGATTGACTTATGAGTGATAATTTTGAAACGTCTTGACTCTCCAGTCACATTGGCCAATTATTTACGGCACTTTAGGCCCCATCTTCTGTTTAAAAAACACTTTCTCCATCCATAAACGACTATAGGGAAATAGCCATATGAAGGTGAATAGCCTGAAAGTGTCATGTCAGTACTATGAGAGGAGCGATTGATTAACCACAGCTGAGTAAGTTCAAGTGTTGCTTTGTGGGATTTATGCTTAATTTTTGGAACCCACATTGGACAACAATTTCCGAAAATTATGTGTTTCTGTAAGTATTTCATAGAGAAAAAAAATGGGTTTTTCTGAAAACAATGGGTTTACCTCTTTGGACGTCAATGGACTGTCACCCATTAACTTTTTCACATTTCATTCTCTCTCTTTTATTCTGATGGCTTTCAATTTTCAGTAAAACGATTTACAACATTCCTATTTCATTACAAATCTGGAATGGTATAGTAGGGAGTATGCTCCTCAATTCACCGCTAGATGGATACGGAATCGAGATATGCATTTCATCACAAGTCTACAAGAATAATTTTCAACTGACTGAGACAAATAACCCCATATTCTGCATTCCGTCCCAGGAGTCGAGGTAGCTCAGTAGGTAAAGGCAGCGTTCTCGTAACTGAAAGGTTATGGGTTAGGGGCTGGATCCTGCCAAAGATCCGCTGTGTTCCTTAAAAGTGACTGGAACACGTAAAATATGTTCATGGTCACAATGTCCTCCAAGTTCTCAAATGATATCTCTGGAGGTGGCAGGTCAAGCCTGGGGGGGTTTTCTGCTTGGTCCTGCTTCGAAATTACGAGGACCCAGGGATTGAGGTAATGTTACTCGCGTCTGTAGCATATCTTAAGCTACACACGCTCCTCGAGTGGTGATAAATGGGTAACAACTTTGCAGCCTTGACGACGTTAGGATAATGTCTGTATCGCTTACTGCATTGGAATAAAAAAAAGTTCTCCAGCTACTTGATCTTCAACGCAATACTGTCACCTTTGTCGAAAACACTCCCTTTGGGTGTCATAGGCTAAGAACAAATAGTTTGGTTTCTTTTAGGTTACTACAGTTTACTCTTTTTATTGCAGGAGAGACCTAACTGCTCGCGACCGATTTCAAAAAGCTATGAACATCTATCTGCAACAAACAGGATTTGAACCCACATATTCCGAAACCGAAAATTATCTCTCTACCATTCGGTCATCTCCAAATGAGGACAGAATGTAATTTTAAAACTAACACAAGAGATATTTAAATTTTATATTATTTTAAGATTCAGAAATAACTAACTTTCCGTACAAACTTATGGGTTATACCCTATCAGATTGTAATATCACGTCGAAAAATTAACTGCCTATGTTTTAGCCACTATCAGTCGTATTCAACGTTGTAATAAATCCATAAAACTTGCTATTTTTTATTCTACTTTAAATATCATCGTACTTTAAGTACATAAAAGTTGTGTATGAACCATCTCACCTCTAGAAGCTCCGGGAACGTGTTCTCATTAAGATGCCAGTTCAGGCTCGGGTATATTTGTGTAGTCTCTTCAACCATCTCGCTGAACCATCTCGTTTCTAGAAGCTCCGTGAACATGTTTTCATTAAGATGTCAGTTCAGGCTCGAGTATATTTGTGTTGTCTCTTCAAAGGGAGTAATATTGGCCACCTATGCTCCCTGACGTAAAATTGTGGACAAAATATGAGATATTATAGAGGCCATTGTTAATAAAGACAAGTATTTCCAGATTGGAAAATAAAAATAGTTAAGAAGTCAGATACTGCTGCCAGAAGGGAGAATGCCACTGCCACGCGTTGTGTATTTATATCCTCCTTAACAACTCGGCTGCAGAATATCAGAGGAATTAATAGAATAGTCATTCCAGAAATTAATAAAATCTTGGGTGTGGCCCAAGTCGATGGTCAACAAGACTCGAATCGAGATAATTTGTTTCATTCACTTAAATCCTTCACTAAGGGCGGTCTCACCAAAGTCCTTTTGCGGCTAACCGCGATTAAACCATGGCACCAACCAATGGTAGGACATAATTATCTGTTTAAACAGAGATTAATCGGGGTTAGCGTTAAACGACTTTGGTGAGACCGACCCTTAGCAACACTGAAGGATCGAACTTGCTTAATTACCCTACTCTATCTGAGAGATATATTAACTATATGTATAAATAGGTAAATAAATAGATAGAGATAGATTTGTGAGCGTAGGTCGAAAGATAACAAGTGTCTGAGAAACTGTTTCATTCATTGGTTTGGTTAGGAGAGCTTCGGTCAACTGTTTGCACAAGAGGGCTATTGAGACCGGGATCTACAGTTTAAAGCTATAAATATCTGTGCCCTCATTGGGATTCGAACCCGCAAACTCAGGTTCAGAAGAGCAGTTCTCTGCATTCGGCCATCGTTCGGCTCATTGTTTGGAAAAAGCCATATCTGAGTTCAAAACGTACTTTATAAGTATCAGAGAACTGGCTCCGTAGCCAATATTCTAAGTAGAAAACATAAAGCAATTTCTAGCGCTACTAAACATAAAAAGATAAGACTATAAAAAGACTATAAAAAATAAATTTGTTATATTCCTTTTTCCTTTAAGTTTTGAAAAAGAATGGATGAGAATATCAACAGTTATAAAACAAGATTTTCTTAAAAGTAGAATTTTGACTGTTAAGTAAAAACATACTTAACGTGTTAAATATATATTGAGTTTTAGAAATTACTGCAGTTGTGAGCTTACAACATAATTCAAAATGGAGTGCAGCAAACAGGATTCTTTCCAATTTAAGTTTAAACATTGTGTTTGACTTGAACACAATTATGATTTTTAAGAATTGCTTTTAAAAGTTTGTATAATTATTTCAAGTTACAATTATTTCGAAATAAACACAGTCTGTACATAAATGTAATTAATCATCAAAGATTATGTCAGTCAAATTCATATCGCCATTTCCATGTTTCTGTATTCTTCAAATAATTTACTAGAGATTAATCGCAGGAGTATTTTAACTCATTCACAAATTTCACGAAAGGATTAAATGTTAATTACAGGTTTAAACTTTCTCAGGAATTAATTATTTATGTTAAAAGATAACAACTAGTAAAGCAATAAGTACATATATTAAAAATAATTGTTACTCAATTCCAGACTTACTTTTAATACCGTAAAGAGGGATAGGATGTCCATAAAATAAATTAAATAATTATATCACGAAATAAATTAGGAAACCATTTTCGTTTCAGAACTGAAAAAGATAAAATTCACCACTGCATTTGGTGCCATGAGACAAGCGTAAATTATTTTGTGTGAAAAGACTGCATTCTACATCCAAAATATTGAAGCGTAGTATATAGCAAGCTTCCAACGCATGCGCATTATCAGAGGAGAGTAGCCTTTTTTAAGAGTTATACTTTATACTTTCTTGAAATAGAGCCAATATTATTTTACACAATTCATCGAGTTCATATTCGAATAAATTTGATGGAATAATAATCCGTCCTGCCTTTGTGATACTTATAAAAAACTTTTCAATAGAAGAGATAATCTTGTAAAGTATAAAAGAACTGTTCACATTCGTGTACTGGAGAATAGAAAGTCTGTGAATTGTCCATCATGTAATAAAAGAGTTTAATTTCATAGACATTTTTTAGGTAGCATATCGTAGATGAACTAATAAAATTTGTAGTTGGGCAAGTAAGTTTCAATTTTATAATTTTAATAAAAAGTTTTATCATATAATAAATATTCAATTGTAAAATAAAATCTTACCATTTCAAATATTTGTCGGGCCAATTTACAAAGGAAATCAAAGTACTGTAAATTATACACATTTTTTATTAAGATGCTAAATGAAAACAATTTAAAAAATAATGCATTAATCATGTATTATGTATACATATTATATTATAGCATAAAAATATTTAGCACTGTAGCTTAAAAATTATAAAACTAATTTTGGGATTAAAAAATTATGTTGCATTCAGATAAAAGAAATTTTCGTATTAATTTATTTAATTTATTTTTAAATAATGTATAACAAAGTATTAAAGTATTAGTATCCCTTATATAATAATAGTCTAAGTTATTCGTCCGTCTGTCCTCGAATTTATGAAGCGGTTGGACCTGGAATGAATAGGTTTGATTTGGTTTGGAGAGCTACGGTCTACTTTTTGCAACACGAGGGCTAATGAGATCGGGACCTACTGCTTAAAGCCGATTCCGAACGGCTACGAACATCCATGCCAAAGTGGGATTCGAACCCAGAACTCCGGATCCGAAGACCTGCACCCTAACCATTTTGCCATCGTTCGGCTGTAATGGATAGAGGCATCCATATTGGATTCTTTATGTGTTAGGGTTTGCAAAATTCAAAGCAAGTAAAGTTTATATTCTCCTAAACTATCTATCCGATTTTAAAATAAATTGGTATAAATATACTTCATATCACAGCAAAAAAAATACTGTCGTATTTAAAGCGTTCGAAATCCACCCCTTCCTCCCATTTCGAGCGTTTAATGCCATTATTTCAGGCGCTATTTTACCCGGTTAAGAGCAGGCGATTAAATGTATCAATTTATTACATAATAAATAGGTAAAAAATAAAATTTTTCTAGCATTATGAAGTCATTCTTCTCACATAATCATTTTTAATTTTAAATTATTTAAATATCGTCTGCATTATTTTCATACTTTTTATCACCGAACTTAGTTATTACGTAAATAATTTTCTTTTATATTTTGCTTAAATAATAGATCGGGTACATATGTGATAATTTTTAATTTAATCATCGATTATTTTTTGTTGCAATGAAAATTTTATCACCGGTATTAACAACAAATTCTTTTCATAAAAGTTGTTTGTTTTTTATACATAACCACACGGTTTGGAACTATCGGGGACATTCAAGCAACCCAATCACTGTTCACTTTATCACTGATCATATGTTCGATTGATCGCTCTATCACATGTTATTGGGTCTAGAAGACCTATAAGACAGCTACTGAAAATCTGGAAAGTTTAATTTTATGGAATGATTTTGAGTGGAATGCTTTTATAACACTCGGACCTCAGAGGTCCTTGAGGGTTAAATTGAATTTTTTGTATGTCCTTAAATTGTTCTACGGGATGTATGCTTCCCAACCCTTAAATATAAGCATAATATTCACCAAAATAAAACACATTTCCTTAAAGGCTATTGTATAATTTATAAACAATACAAAAAACTATGAATGATTTAAAGAAACGAATGCCTCATGAAAGGGTTACAGAATAAAGTTCGTGGAACAAATTTCAAATACTTTTCAAAATGCATCTTTAGCTACTCATTCTTCTTACAAAAATTATTATTCTTAAGTTTTCTAAAAATAGAAATTTTGGAAAATAACGTAAAAAGACAGTAGAAACATTTCGAATCTAAAATCTTCTGAGAGAATAGAATTAATTGGTATTCTTTTGATATTTCAAGTTCCTACAAAGTATTAAACAAGAATATAATGTCAAATGTTTCAACGGAAAGCCAGATTTGTCTTCTAATTTTTCCAATTACAATCTTAATATAAGCAATATTTGAAATTCGGTCATTAACATTCTGCGAGTTCCTAAGTTGTTACAACCGTGAATGCAGTAAAGATTTTTATAAATTTGTCATTTCTTCTGATTTGACAAATGTTAAATGATTTTGGAAGTGAAATAAATTTTACTGTTGCACAGAAATATGTTTGAATTCTGAAATGGTCTTTTCTAAATTATTTTTAACTGTGACCTTTATCAAAGGAAAAGCTAAAACTAATCTTTCATGCTCATTGCATCTGCTTATTATACAGAACCATAGACGCCTGTGAAAATTTTACTCTTTCTAGTAAACAGGTTTGTTACAAATGCGTTTATCAACGTGTGCAGTAACTTCTTATTTCTAGTCTATGGTCAGCCGAACGATGGCCGAATGGTAGAGCGCTGATCTTCGGAACCGGAGTTCGCGGGCTCGAATCCCGCTGCTGGCATGGATGTTTGTAGCCGTTCGGAATCGGCTTTAAACTGTAGGTCCCGGTCTCATTAGCCCTCGTGCGCAAAACAGTAGACCGTAGCGCTCTAAACCAAAACCAAAAAAAACTAGTCTATGGTTAAGGTAGTGTGACGGTTCCGGATTCCCCTTGGTCATAGGCGTCAAGAAATTCAGATATCAGGAACACAGATTTGGTAACAAAATCAATAATTTGATGCACAAAATAAAATTTCAAAACAGTTTCTGAATAAACAGAGGATTTCAGAAGAGTGGAAATTTGCACCAAGTGCAAAATTATTCCTGGTGAGTCTATAGAAAGACTCCTGTAGAGCCTAAAAATCCGATTGGAGGTCGTGTATTCAAAAACCAAATTATACTTGATATATACACCCAACTCATGATGAACCAGGGAAACAAAGAGATGAGATGTCCTCAGAAAAAAAAAAGAATTTCAACCCTTTAACTCGATAGCATGTTTCCTCTCTTTTCGAGAAAACTTCCTCTTTTTCTTCCATCTCTAGAATTTTCTCACCGCTTAACGTCAGTCGGTCGCCAGTCGATTGTTCTTACTAGAGGAAGTAGCGCCTCATCTAGTCAGGATTTCTCCACAAGCCGGCGCTCTTCTGTTTAGCTTAACCCTCGTCTGCACTATCAATCATTAAGGAAGGCCTATCAAGGGTGGTACCGGAACAAATTTATTTTTTCCAGTAGTGTCAATTTCCCAGACTAATAGGTGCATCTGTTGTCCTACCAAGTTGAATGTCTATTGTACGTTGAAAACTGTTAGTCGCGACGTCACAGTGAGTCTATACCTATTATATTGAATTACTCTTGCTCAATTTTAACCTTTGGCAAAAATATAATTCCTTCTTTCCACTTGAATTTAAAGATTTTTTTAAAATATTTTCCCAAATGATAGTGCAGAAAATTTCTAAGATGCTATCTTTTTCTTTTAAAATATATCGAGAAAAATATATTTAATTTTAAATAATTAGTGAAAAATTTCAGCATAATATTTTTCAAACGCAAATATTATTTAACTCACATAATTTGAGAAAAACGAAAATATAATATCCTAGAGAATTAGCTGTTCTATCACATGACATAATTTTTCAAAAAATGATTTAAATGCAAACCACTCAGAGGGAAGGTTATTTTCCCCATAGGTTAACATTGAGCAAAATATATCGAACTTGGCAGGTACAGGCCCATCTAAATTAATAGATATTAGTTCTTAAGAATTGTCACTTTTCTAATTTGCCATTGTAGAAAAAGTATAACATTTTTTCCTTGATAAATGCAAAAATACTGCTTTATTATTTAAAAATCGTCGATGTAGTAAAAATAGAAATATATTAATATTTTCGATTTCTTCCATTAAATTATTGTTATAAATAAGTTTGTATAAATGTACGTACTGTTTATATACTTATCTAGCTTGCCGCCTATGCCAATTCAACTATCAAAGACATGAGCTCCAAAGAGCATTCTGCTTAAATATTTTAACATAAACTTTATTATTCTGCATAAACTTTATTCCAAATTCGTTCCAAACACTTCTCTTTCACGATCGCCAAGCCGAACGATGGCCGAATGGTTAGGGTGCTGGCCTTCGGAACCGGAGTTCGTGGGTTCGAATCCCACAGTGGCATGGATGTTCGTAGCCGTTCGGAATCGGCTTTAAGCTGTAGGTCCCGGTCTCATTAGCCCTCGTGTTGCAAAAATTAGACCGTAGCGCTCCAAACCAAACCAAACCAATCCACGGCGGCCAACACAAGCCACGGAAGGCACGGCGTTTCCTTCCCAGGACACTTCAAAGGGTGTCTGCAGCTTGCAGTAGTCTTCATCCAATCGATTTACCAATTATCACGAGAGATCCACCAGGAAGACCTAGCAGTTGTGACGGCTCCAGAATTGTTGTATAATCAGTTCTACTGTATATATCTTGGTATATATGAGCCTTCTTTAACGTGTCTTTTAAATGCTGGCGGTAAAATTAGTTCTTTAATTATTTGAAAATGCACTTCTTGAATGAGTCACTCTCTTGCAGCAATAAATGGGTTACTAGTATATTTTCTCCTAACATTCCACAAAAATTGTGCTGTACAGTTGATATATTTGCTTTCAACAGTCATTTTTTGCGTATCTTTACTTAATTTTTGCTTCTATAACATTCTGTAGTCAGAAAAGTTTTTCCCTTTCCAAAACAATTTTTCCCTTCCATCTTTAATATTCATTACCCTTAACAGACAAAAAGATAATCCCTCACTGAACCTGCAATTTACATTTCCTTCGTTCGTCAGAACTATAACTTCATACCAGTAGATTTAAACTTCCCCAAAACTACAAACTTTTCCTGTTTAATTTGAAAAACTTTTTTGCCATACCTCCATGCATGCATTTATTTAAACTATAAAATTTTATCCGACAATAAACTTTAAAGGTTTCTCTTTTATTATTCTTTCGTCCGTTTGTTTAAATAATATTTCGGAATTTTTAATTTGGCACTAAAGCAGT
>CM063498.1:141353516-141506016 GCA_032207245.1 Pardosa pseudoannulata | reverse complement strand
TAATCCTCTAAATGTATTGGTGAAGTTCTTTTTTTTTATAGGTGTGAGGAAATACTTTCACTTTTTTTTACAAATGCCGAACATTAGTGCCTAAACTATTAGTTCATGAATTCTCCATTACTTTTTAACAATATCCTCATAACCAGAAAGTTCAACACAAATATCCGAATTTTCTTAAGTCTAGGCTGATTGGAGTCACATAAAAAACAAGTTTGAGAGACCACCACTCCATTTCTGTAGATGAGGGTCTTGCAGTCTTGTCCAGCTGGAGAGAACCACTGCTTTCTTTCTTGGAAAAACTGATAAAGGATCTCTCCTCTCGCAGAATACTCAAACTCTTATCCGTAGCATGAATTTTCCATTACTTTTGAGCAATATCCTCACAACCAGAAAATGCAACACAAATGTTCAAACGTTCCCTAAACATAGGCTGATCAGAGTCACATAAAACCCGGTTTAAGATTAGCACTCCAGTTCTGTAGAAGTGGTTTCTCAATCATGTCCATTTAGACCTCCGTAAAGACATACTCTTTCTTGGAAAACTAAGAACATATCTCTCCTCCCCCAGAATATTCCAACTCTTATCCGTAACACGTTGGATTGTATCTTAACCCTCCGAGTGGAACACATCTAGGAAAAATATCTCCAAAAAATACGCTAAAGGTTTACTGTGTCAGTGGCCAAAGCGTTCTATGATTTTTTTTCCTTCACCTTTTGTCGACAAGGATGGAATACGGGAAACACAACCTTGATACTGTCCCTTTATTTCCGGTTAGAAATAGATAAATAAATAGATATTATAGATTGTTAATTTTTAATACACATAAAGCTCGTCAAGTCTAGAATATTATCCCATAAGAAATAATGGATTCTAAAAGTATAAATAAAGATATTCTTTGAGAGACTTAATTATATTTTTTACGAAAGTCATCCAAGATATTTAAGTGGTGCAATCAGAGATGCATCTGGTACCGCAAACTTCGAAAGAGAGATTTACAAAGCCATGAAAAGCTATCAGCGTCTTTGTGTCTCGAGGGGTAGAGGTGCATCCCTCAAGAAATGTCGGTGAAAGAAGGGTGCATTTCCTAAACAATCGACCTGACCCTCCTACCTCAAAACTCCAAGAGGGAAAGCACTGGCAAAAATGTACATTATATCCATTTTCGGAGCGTTGTTGGAGGTCGAAAATTGTACGTTTTGAAGTCATCATCGGTTTGGCGGAATCGTACGTTCGAACCACTTAGAGGGATAAGTATTTTTTCAAGAGTCAAATAAATAGGCAGTTTCTTCTTTATTGACGTTATAGCCCAGGGTGGGCCTTATCCACTCTGGTACTCTAGCACTTAGTTTCTCCAGAAATGAAAATGGTCGATTAATGTGATACTTTATCAAAGTTCCCCTCTTAGCCGGTAAGTAAGATTTTTCATTGCCAAAAATTCGACAATAGGGAATAATCCACTGGAAACAAATTTTATGCGCATTTACTACTGGTGGTTAAATTTTCCAAATATTTCATCAAATAGTACCTTAGGAAATCAAAAGAAATATGAAGTGGTCACATTATGATGTGACTGAACACTGTATACAGTGATATCACACTGTGACATACTGATACAACATTTAAATTCTCTCAGTATTGCATTTAAAGTTTAACTTAGTAATTCCAACGGTAAATCAACAACATTTAAAAACGGTTCATACACAGAAATTCTTATAATTCTGGTGATAAGTTTGAGCATAATAATCATGACTTAAAATTCAATATTCTTTTATATTTTTCAGGAAATGTTAGTTAACAGTGTTTGCTTATAAGCGTGAAAATGGCGTAACGTTTACACTGTCTCTAAAACTAGAAAATTCGTTAAAAAAATGGGTCAATAAAAATTCAAATAAATTAAAAAGTTTCACCACAAGCTCATACTTTGTCCTCTAAATTTTCAAAATTCACACACTTCCGTTCAAAATAATCGTATCGGAAACAGTTACGCTTGTATTTATTCATTTTTATAAATTAAAAAATTTCAAACTAATTCTTCTCTCCAAACAAAGTCTTAATTGCAGTTTATGCATTAGCATTTATAATGTCTCTTCACATTCAAACCCATCCGAGAAATTTCTTCAAATAAGTACTAAAATTTTATTACTAACGTGTGCATAATACTTTCGAAGCGCATATGCAGCATATGAATTTTGAATTTCGAAGCGCATATGCAGTTATTTTCTTATAAATTAGGAACTTCTTGAAGAAACATTAAAACAATTAAAAAGTTAAAACAATTAAAAATAAGAATTTTGGTTTCATTTCGAGCCAGGGGCTTTAAAGAGGACATCAAGTTAATTGCGATATTTAGAGCAAAGCGAAAAATTCTGTAGTTTCGAAATATAACAATTTTTCGTCCTGCAATATAAATCGAAAACTCTCGCGATTGTAATGTTTTTGTTACTCAGTACCAAGAAGTAATAAAGCAGAAAAAATTCACAATTATTTTCTATATATAATAGACTTTAATTTTTGTTTCTAAAACATAGATTTAAAAAAGCATTTTGAATTGCATGTGCATACATCGATATATTTTTTTTTGTTTGTTTGTTGTAGACCTCAAACGCTGAGACCGGCGGTGTTAAGTATATTCAGTTCATTATATATAGTGCTTATTGCAATAAAAAAAATGAAGGTCAACAATTAAACGTTACAACTATCCTAAATACAAAACTTCTACATTCTACAACTAATAGTTCTTGAATTATGCTCGGTAGTATTAATCCGTTATATAGAGTTAGAATTTAAGTTAAAAAAGCAGGTGTACAAGTAGCTGTCGCAATAGTATTAACTAGTACGTGTTAGCTTTTTAAGATTAATTCATTATAGAGTTGTTCCAGATATGTACGTACCCGACGTCATGCCGAAACCAGTGGAAATGGATGCATACAGGATCAAAATAGTTATTTCCGTTGAAATTTGGAAGCCAAAAATTGTTGTTTTTTCACTATTTGAATACTTTCTGTACTTCAAACAAGAAAGTAATAAAAATTTGAAATCAACAAGTTAATTCTACTGAGACAATGATATTTGTAGATGTGAAAAAAACACATGAAATATTAGTTCGCACACTTAACAATAAGCAACTTTTTCCATTCATGAATCACTGAACATTGGCCGAATAAGTAAGCCATTTACTTTCGATAGAAATGTTTATGATTCCGCTGAGGCCTGTGTCTTTGTAGCCATTTGCCGTAAGCTACAAACCTCACAAAATTTAATTATGTGTACCAAAAGTAAAGGAAATTATGTCCATTACCTTTAGATTTGTGCATATACTTGTATATTTGTCCTCCTCTATTTTGTGATAAAAGCATTACATCCATTTCCTAAAATGGAGAGATTTAGCAAACTGGGGAAAAACTATGAACATGACTTCTATAAAACCCCATTCGTGTAAAACCCCATTTGGACACAAAATTTCTACTATATGTCTGACACATGCAAGCACAGGCAGTATGCCTTCCCTATTCCCTATTACTCAAAGATACTTATAAAGCGTTTTACTAAAAAAGGTAGGACATAAACAAATCTAAATGAATGATACTCTCCTGTAAAATGTGAAATTTGTGCCTTATACTCCCGGTGTACAGAACTGTAAAACTTCTTTTTCCTCGAAGTATAATCTTCTCATTCAAATCTTGGAGTAATATTTTCATCCTATCCCCTATATAATAATAGCCTAAGTTATCTGTCCGTCTGTCCTCTAATTTTTTAAGCGGTTGGACCTGGAATGGATAGAAGAATCCATTTTGAATTCTTGATGAGTTAGGGTAGCAAAATTTAAAGCGAGTAAAGTTTAAAACGAATAACTTTTAATTATCATAATTATCAAAGGGAACAATATTTATTAAATATAAAAGGAGACGGTTTCCCGTATGGTCGTTTCAGTAGTTGGGGACGGAGCATGTTTATTTCGATCGCTTTCGTATCTTTTGTTTGAAACACAGTCTTAAAGCAGTGAACCGGAATGACGTAACCTAGATCTTCATTCTGAAAGATTTCTTTAATTCAATCAATGTACATTGGACTATAGGGGGCATTCAAACAGCCCCATCGCTGATCGTGATCGCTGTATCACTGATCTAGCTCGCTCGCTGTTTGGGATTTAACTGTACGCCTCGCTATTTGACATCGCTTTCCGACTATCGCTGTTGAACTTCGGCAAACTTCGGAAGATTTTCCCCGAACACACATCTTTGAACCAATTACATTCCGCGGTGGTCAATCAACTTTCTAAGGGCCGATCCCACCAAAGTCGTTTAACGACTAACTACGATTAGCCACGATTAACCTTGGCTCCAACCAATGGGGGAACGCAATTTTCCTTTTAAACCGAGATTAATCACGCTTAGCGTTAAACGACTTTGGTGGGATCAGCCCTAAGAGCAGATCCCACCACAGTCGTTTAACGCTAAGCGCGATTAATCTATGTTTAAATGGAGAATTGCGTTCTCCCATTGGTTGGCCCCAGGGTTAATCTTGGCTAATCGTAGTTAGCCGTTAAACGACTTTGGTGGGATCGGCCCTAAATGAATTCAACGTGATTCTAAACTGCATTCACAGTATCGGGAGACTTTAGAGGAGAATGAAGATAAATTATTGAACATGTACCAGATAATTCTCAGCCAAAAAACAAACCATTTTTTTTTACCTGACTCATAAGATACTGTACAATTCCGGAAAATTAAAAATTTTACTGATCCCGAAAAAATGACGGGCTATATGCTAGTAAATAGATAAAAGTTTAATCAATTACTGATGAAAAAGCTTAATCTTGTCTTATTATAGTCGAACAAATCATTGATTACTTACGATATGAACATATAGTATCTAATATAAGGTTAATTTCAACTGACCATGGCAAGATCATGCCCTTAACATATTATTATCACTCCAGTTACTATATATGCTTCTCAATAATTATCAATGCGACTTGGCTCAGTTAAATATGCTTCAGACGTCTATACATCTTTACTCTCCCGTTACGAACCTTCAAATTATTTAAATAACCTCTTACTTAATGGCATTTACAGTCATCTCTTTGAATTCTAAACGACTCTGATTGTTACATCCAAGTACTTAATTAACATTTCTGAAACTAGATTAAATTGTAATTACACGTTAAGACCTTTCATGTTATCTTTACATTTATTTGACCAAAGAAAAACAATATCTTACAACATCCTTTAAAATATTGGTTTATTATATCACATATTTTAAATTTCATTAAAGAATTTGATTTAAACAACTTTCGAAAAATTAAACCTATCTTTCTCTACATTTTCTCACTTACGTTTTTCCTTCATTTCTAAAACATTCATTATGGTTGCTTGAAAAATATGTTTCAGACCAGCTTTCAGGTCAAGAATATTTTACCATTACTCAACTGATAATATCATGATACTTAATAATAAACAACAAGATGACTTCGACACTCTTCATTTATCAACACTATTTGGCTGTCGCGTTCTTAACTAAAATATTTTTCTGGGCCTGAAATGCCCGGGAAAGCAACTATGGTGTCAGCCATCTTGATATCATCCATCTTCTTGGATTAACTTGATTCTGTTCTTGTATTTGTGCTTTTAAGCAACACAAAGCCATTACGCCAGTTGAGCAGGACATTTGATTGAGCATAAAATTGTGATAAGTCTAATAACAATTTCCTGAAAATTTCGAAATTTCTTTTCTAAAATACTTAAAACTTCACACAGCCTAAAACTGCAAGATGAAAAATTTTGTAACATTTTAAAACTTTTCCGAATTTTAATAATTATTAATAGCAACCCAATGCATTACTTAAGGAATAATATATACATATTCACACAAAATTCATATATCCGTTAGATTCTTTTGAATAGATCGAAGAACCAGTTTTGTACCTTAGATTATTCTTAAGTAATTAAAGGAATCCAAGCAAAAAAAGTGGACAGAGAGATAAGTAGAAGTATATCTGAGTGTATAAACATATATGAATATTTCGTCTTATTATTGGAATTCATTTTGCTCTAAAAGCTCTTATTCTAGCCATTCGAATTAAACTAAATTAAAGTTAGGTAGAATTTCAGATAACTTATCTCTAAATGTTAAATTGAAAGTAAGAAAACCCTTTTATAATTATTCTTAATTAATATATACTTTACTAGATTTCAAATAGTGGACATATATATAAATAAAACTCTTCGGCACAATAGCCCTTAGGGGACCAGGCCCTACGGTGCTAATCTCCGTTGCCAAGATCAAGGGCTCTAGGGTGCGAAGCATATGTTCCGGCTAGGTGGCCAACCTTACGTGGATACTCCATATTTGTTCCCAAGAATGCTTGGTTCTCAATTTGCCTACCCACTGAAGGGATGAAAGAGTGATAGATAAATAGTATATATATATAAATTGCCAAATAGACAAAATTTGGTTATACAAACATTTTTGGAGGAATTATATTGCTTTAAGATAAATCTTATGCCAATTTCCTTCTTGAAACATTCAAGTTAAAATAAATTAATGTAGAATAACATTTTCAGATAAGATTCTGAAATTTAAATAAAAAATACGATAAGCCTTATACTGATTTTTTGTCAATAAGACTAATTACAATAAATTTGCATGCATTTAATATAATTTTCATTCCACACCTCTTACCAATTTCATTTTGGATTCACAGAAAAAACTCTGTTGAGTGTAACGTATGAGGTTCTATATGTTTTCTGACATATTTCATACTAATCTTCATAATTTAGCTTCGTTTTCCTGTTCATATTATATATATATATATATATATATATATATATATATATATATATATGTATATATATGTGTGTGTGTATGTGTGTAATCATTAAATTATAAAACTGATGGACAATGAGAAAGCTAAAAATAGCAGTATAAATGCAGTCGCCGATTGAAGAGAACAAAAGTATATATTTAAAAAACATATTTATGTACTACAATACAAAAAATTGCTCGAACAGAGGTGCACCCAAGAGAGAAGAAGAAAAAACTCAAATTAAGTTTTAAGATCAGGAAAACAGCTGAAAAACGTGTATGAATAGACAGAAAATTCTATAGGATAGAAAGCTTTTATTGAATATAGTCGAAACACTATATTTTGTAAGATAAAAAATATTTTTATTAAATTAAATAATTTTTAATATATACAATAATGTTTATATATATTATATATATATATATATATAAATATATATATATATATATATATATATATATATATATATATATATATATATATATATATATATATATATATATATATATATATATATATATATATATATATATAATATATATATATATATATATATATATATATATATATATATATATATATATATATATATAATATATATATATATATATATATATATATATATATATATATATATATATATACATATATATATATATATTGATATACTTTACAGAATATTTTTAAATGTAAATAGGTAATTTATAGGGAAAATAACTATTCAGTCTTTTATGAAATTAAACTAAAAATAATTAGATATATGTTTTTTATGTTGATTTACGTCTTGTTACCCTATTTCTAAATCGAAAAAGGGCAAAAAAAAATGTTTATGTTCATGTAAATATATGTATTACTTATTCTCGAAATGTCTATGAATTTATGTCAACAGCATAATGATTACCTTGAATTAGTACACTTTTCAAACAACTGGTTTTATTCGCATAGATATGTGAAGGGTTTACAACCAAACTGAACCAAGTCCATGTGGAATAGTTTACAGCATTTAAGACTTAAACTGTATGAATCTTAATCAATTCCAGGAAATTTCAATTAAATTTAGAAAATGCCAGGTAACAAAGGTATTTTTTAACATATGCACACGTGCATACACATGAAATAACGTGCTATTAACCCTCAATAACAATTTTATTTTGTAAAAGAAAAAATAGACTTAGTTCACTCTATTTGTGATTTTCTCTATATGGGCCAGTCGCTGCTGCTCATTTTTGCTCATAAGCATATCATCTTTCAAATAAAAACTAAGAAATTAATATAGTAAATTAGATTAAATATTAAATGCATTTCCAGATTTTCTTTAATTTCCCTCTCCCTTTTTTACTTCTCTGTACAAAGTAGAAGGAAAAATTTTAATCACGATACATTTCAGAGCTCAAATTTCAACTAAAATATTTATTTTCCCCAGGACTGAGTGAAATTTTAACATTTTAACTATTACGTCTGCATGCACGTACAAAAAAGCTTCAATTCTAAAACTTTAAATATCAATGTTTACCATTCTGACCTAGTCATGACTAGTTTTCTCTTGACATCTATATGTACGAACGTACGTGAGCATGTAAGTATGTACGTACGTATCTCGAATAACTCAACTATTAGTCGTACAAAGTCAAAACTTTTTTATAGGACTATTATAGTTTCTTGTTGAACACTTCCTTATTTGGTTACATTCCGAACTCTATATAAAGAAAATTTTCAATGTAACGAGTAATTACGCTGTGGAGCTTAACTGCAATATGATTACCCGTAAATGGTCGAAATCTTGTATATAAGATGATCACTTCTAGTTCAGCTCCTACTCTTTAAATTGCAATTTTAATGATATATAGGGGAAAATTTCAATATGACGAGTAATTATGCTGTGGGGCTTAATTGCAATATTATTACCTGTAACTGGGCAAAATCGTGTATATAACTAGTTCAGTTTCTACTCTTTAAATTGCAATTTTAATGCTATATAGGGAAAAGTTTCAACATGACGAGTAATTGGGCTGTGGGGCTTAAACTGCAATATGATTATCTGTAAATGGTCGAAATCTTGTATATGAAATGATGATCACTTCTAGTTCAGCTCCTACTCTTCAGATTGCAATTTTAACGCTATATAGCAAAACATTTCAATATAACGAGTAATTTCACTGTGGGGCTTAACTGCAATATGATTACCCGTAAATCATCGAAATCTTTTATTTAACGTGATGATCACTTCTTGTTCAACTTCCACTCTTCAAATTACAGTTTAAATACTATATAGCGAAAAATTTCAATATAACGAGTAATTATGCTATGAGGCTTAACTACAATAAGATTACCTGTAAATGATCGAAATCTTGTATATAAAATGATGATCACTTCTAATTCAGCTCCTGCTCTTCAGATTGCAATTTGAACGCTATATAGGGAAAAATATTAATATAATGTACATTAATGCTGTGTGAACATAATACGATTGTAAGATGTTGAAATTTGATATCTAGGACTATTATAACAACTTGCTATGCTCCTCTTTCGATTGCAATCTGACTTTTTATAACAAAAGTGTCAATAAAACATGCAATAATATACGTTATACTGAATTTTCTTGTTGTATAAGAATAAGTCAAAAACTATTAAAGTTAAAATTGTGTATTAGTATTATTATTATATTTAGATGTTCTCCTCCTCTTTTGATTGCTATCTGAAGTCTGTAAAGTTAATTTCAATAAAATGTTCTACAATATGTTATATTGAAATTTTTCTTTGTGTGCGCATAACTCAAAAATGACTAGCTGTAAAAGGTTCAAATTTTGTATTTAGGAGTATCAAAACATTTTAATGTAATCCACTTCTTTAGATTGCTATATGAACTCTATATAACATAGACTTCAGTATAACGTGGAATAATATGCGTTATATTGAAATTTTTCTTTGTGTGGGCATAACTCAAAAATGACTAGCTGTAAAAGGTTCAAATTTTCTATTTAGGAGTATCAAAACATTTGACTGTAATCCACTTCTTTAGATTTCTGTATGACCTCTATATAATATAAATTTCAGAATAACGTGGAATAATATGCATTATATTGAAATTTTTCGCTGTGTGGGCTTAACTCAAAAATGACTAGCTCTAAAAGGTTCAAATTTTGTATTTAGGACTATCCAAACATTTGGCTGTAATCCACTCCTTTAGATTGCTATATGAACTCTATATAACATAAATTTCAATATAACGTGGAATAATATGCATTATATTGAAATTTTTCGCTGTGTGGGTATAACTCAAAAATGACTAGCTGTAAAAGGTTCAAATTTTGTATTTAGGACTATCAAAACATTTGAATGTAATCCACTCCTTTAGATTGCTATATGAACTCTATATAACATAGATTTCAGTATAACGTGGAATAATATGTGTTATATTGAAAGTTTTCTTTGTGTGGGCATAACTCAAAAATGACTAGCTCTAAAAGGTTCAAATTTTGTATTTAAGAGTATCCAAACATTTGGCTGTAATCGAATTCTTTAGATTGCTATATGAACTCTATATAACATAAATTTCAATATAACGTGGAATATTATGCATTATATTGAAATTTTTCACTGTGTGGGCATAACTCAAAAATGACTAGCTGTAAAAGGTTCAAATTTTGTATTTAGGACTATCAAAACATCTGGTTGTAATCCACTCCTTTAGATTTCTGTATGACCTCTATATAATATAAATTTCAGAATAACGTGGAATAAATGCATTATATTGAAATTTTTGTGTTTACTCAAAAATGACTAGCTCTAAAAGGTTCAAATGTATTTAGACTATAAACATTGGCTGTAATCCACTCCTTTAGATTGCTATAAGCTCTATTCATAAATTTCAATATAACGTGGAATATTATGCATTATATTGAAATTTTTCACTGTGTGGGCATAACTCAAAAATGACTAGCTGTAAAAGGTTCAAATTTTTTATTTAGGACTATCAAAACATGAATGTAATCACTCCTTAAGATTGCTATATGAACTCTATATAACATAAATTTCAGTATAACGTGGAATAATATGCGTTATATTGAAACTTTTTGTTGTGTGTGCACAAAAATGACAATCTAAGTTTCATTTGTATTTACATCAAACATTTGGCTGTAATCCATTTAATTGCTATATGAACTCTATATAACATAATTTAAATAACTGGAATAATATGCATTATATTGAAATTTTTCGCTGTGTGGGTATACCTCAAAAATGACTAGCTCTAAAAGGTTCAAATTTTGTATTTAAGAGTATCCAACATTTCTGTAAACTTATCATATGAACTCTATATAAAATTTCAATATAAGAATAATAATTATAGAATTTTTTTTCATGTGTATAACTCAAAAATGACTAGCTGTAAAAGGTTCAAATTTTGTATTTAGGACTATCAAAACATCTGGTTGTAATCCACTCCTTAACCTTTTAACCATATGTGCAACATCTTTTAAATTTAACCAGATGATCCTCTTGTATTCAGATATATCTAATAAACAAGTTAGCCTATAATGGATATAGGGCTGCCTCTAATGGCAAGAAGTACTAATTAAATGTTTTACTTAAAATAGCATTAGTCATACTCTCGTTCTGAGTCAATTTGAAAGACGTTGCATACATGATGCACCAGTCCTCAAAGGGTTAAGATTGCTATATGAACTCTATATAACATAAATTTCAGTATAACGTGGAATAATATGCGTTATATTGAAACTTTTTGTTGTGTGTGCACAAAAATAATGTAATTATTGTTTCATTGGCCTGTTACAATGCAAATCATTCCATTAAACATTTTCAGCGTTAAAATTTAAATAAACTGAAATTTTAAAATTTGTAAATTTTAAGACTATTTCTTTACAAAGTCATTTCTGTATAAACTTACATTTTTATAAATTTTTCATCAATAAGAAAAAAGTAGAATTTTGGGTCAGCCCGTTAAAAGGGCAGTTTGATTCTAAGCCTTAATCATTTGTGAAGTTGAGTAAAAAGGAAATTGAGCAATAAAGCTTAGAACAACAGTTTTTAGCATTTAATTAAAAGGTTGACTTGAAAGATGAACAAAAATTAAGTAATTATCGTTTCATTAGCCTGCTACAACATTCAATTAATGATAATGACTGTTTAGTATATAATGTCTTATCATAGAAATATTTAACATTTAAAAGAACATTAAGCTCAGTCGGAGAGTGTTTTTATAATGTTTTATGTAGAGGATTTTTTTTTCATAATGTTTTTTCTAACAGTGTCAAAGTTCAGTTAATGTCGTCTGTATCTTCCAGATTGCATGACATGGCAACTAACGAGCCTTTTAGCTTTGAAAAAAGCGTTTGTTGAGTAAATAGCTATTATTTACTCCAGTTTATACAGTTACTCATTTCCGAAGTACTTTCAAAACATTAACTTACAATGAAGATTGTCTTTCATAAATTTAAGGCTTGTTATTTATCTGTAAATTATGCATTGATCGTAGCAATTGACTGTTTTAAAAAAAAAGCTCCAATAAAAACCAATAATTTTATATTAATTGACTTAATTCGTAATTCTGTGTAATTTCTAAACGTTTCATAACGTGCAAAAGTGATGAGATGTGCTAATGCATTCATGATATACGAAAGAAATTTATAATTATCTATTTTTTATAGGGAAACTAGATGAAATATAAGGCTAGTCCAACATGTTTCGGTTCAACGTAGGTTCAACAAAACCCGTGGGTTCTGGGAAATTTCGGAAGTGTTCAGCAAAAAAATTACAATTTAATTGTAATATACGCTCAAGAGCCAAAACATTATTACCACCTGTCAATAACGAGTTGGCCCACCTTTGGCGCACAATACAGCTTCAACCCGCCTTGGCTTGGATGCCACAAGTCCTTGGTAGATGGCCGGAGACAGATTGTACCAGATGTTTAAGCAACGGTTACGCAAATCCGAGATATTGCGAATTGGTGGTCTTTGAACTCTGAGCTGCCGTCCCATGACATCCCAAATGAGTTCTATCGGATTGAGATCCGGTGAGTTAGGCGGGCAGGACATTAACTGAAATTCAGAAACATGTTCCTGGAACCACTCCAACACAATTTTAGCTTTGTTACACGGAAAAGGCCCCGATACTATTCTACTTGGCCCTGCATTGTATTGGGTTGTCAGGTGAGCCACTGTCTGGCTCCAGTTTTGCTTCAAAATGCGAGACAGTCTCCGAAGACCTCTTTCTTTGATAGCGTGTGGACGTCCAACACCATGTCGTTTACTGCTGGTTTCACCGTCATTCATCCATATGGCATAAGTACTAACAACTGTAGATCGCAAACAACCCACGAGTCGTGCAGTTTCGGAAATACTTCAAGGTCAAGGTAATTGGGTTAACGGAGTACCTAGCGAAGTGGAAAGTCTTCACTTTAACCTCCGAACGTGAAGTGATCAAAACATAAATTTAGGCCTCTAGGCAAAATTCGGAAATACTTGTTTCAAGCCTTCGAGCCATTACAATCTACTCTCTATCAAAATCGCTTAGATCCGCAGCCTTTCCCATCACACACAGAAGTAGGTGAAAGAATGATTCTTCAGACTCTCCAGCAGCAGTTAAATACCACTTCCACTTGATCACGTGATTTCCACGTCATCCAGGCGAGTTCATTGCAAAATGTAGGGATGGTCATAATGTTTTGGCTCTTGAGTGCAATCTCTGAGAAATTATGTCTATAGTGCAACGAAAATGCACATAATTTTCTGAACTTGAGATCTTCATCATTTGGGATTGCAAAACTATAGTGAGAAATGTATATAACAAAGCAAAACTCAAATTATGAGATCCAAAACGGTTCGACAAATACTAACTTTTAAGATTTTTTATTTCTATTGTTTTTGTAAAAAATATATGCTTCTAAGCTTATTTTTTCATAGACGAATCAATGTTCTTTTCTTAGTTACGTTTCATAAGTGGAATCAAAATGCCTTTTAGAATGATAAATCTCTCCAGACAGGCAGTGTATTTCAGCCTCAAGCCATCTGCGATTACATAATTCGCCACATCCATTTTAATTGATGTTTCGGGAAATGTTATACATTAATGTCTGGAAATAGGGGTGAAGTTTATGATATTTCGTACAGTATCCCTTGAAAGCCAGATGTATTGATTAGATATTCTGTTCTTTTCAAATAAGAAAAACGCAAGTTTGGAATGAATGGGAATATATAGTTGATTTCTAAAATTTAATATTCATTAAATATCGCCTTATTATATATATATATATATATATTATATATATATATATATATATATATTATATATATATATATATATATATATATATATATTATATATATATATATATATATATATATATATATATATATATATATACACATATATATATATATATATATTTATATATATATATATGTATATATGTATATGTGTATATATATATATGTGTATGTATATATGTATATGTATATATATATATATATATATATATATATATACGTATATATATGTATGTATTATGTATATATGTATATATGTATATATGTATATATATATGTATGTATGTATATATGTATATATATATATGTATGTATATATGTATATATATATGTATGTATATATATATATATGTATGTATATATATGTATATATATATATATATATATATATATATATATATATATATATATATATATATATATATATATATATATATATATATTTATATATATATATATATATATATATATATATATATATATATATATATACACCTAATTTAGTTACATTCTAATTACCATTTTAGAATTTATTGACGATTTATGTTCAGTGAATTCGTCTATCAAAATAATATTAATATAATAATTTATAATAATTTTATAGGACATGGGTTATTAAATAAAAATTAACATGAATGATTTACTGATTTTTCATAAAAACATAATAAACACACTTTACAGTTATTCAAGTTTTCAAAAGTTATTTTTACAAAGATAAACATTTTATCTTTATATACATGTGTTGTATGTATGGGAAGTTTTGACTCAACCTAAAAATAGAAGCCAAACAGCTATCGGCATCGGTAACCAGAGCTGGGTCCAGCAGCAGCTAAGTCGGGATTATTTTTTGCGATACTCTGTCGAGATCTCGAACCATAGTAAAATCTGCAGTGTGTTTTGAATCGTTCTAAAAACTGCACTTACTATTTCTTTTCTCTTCCAGTGATATCATCTTGGGCGCTGAGAAATTCTGACCACCGACTACTGGTTACCCTTGTAATTGGTCATTTATCCACTTCAAACCCTGCCTTAGAAAATTTGTTAGCAGAGGGTCCTTTTTATAAGGCATTCGGCATCTCTTGGGGCATATATTGATTCGGATCTTGGCCCAAAAGAGAGTTGACATGCCAGATGTGTTGTCCTAAAAAGCTGTGTCTGACATCAAGTTCTGAAACTTAAGATTCCGGTCTGTATTTCAGCTTTCCATCTAAGTCTCACGTCAAGATTAATATAAGCATAATCTACTATTCTAAACGTCTAAGTAGTTTCTGTGTTTACCCAGGCTGGATTTTTAAAGAATGCCAGGGAGATGTTTATTCGCTTTACAGATCTACCTCCGTGTACTAATGGGTACCAAATTAGATACGCAATTATGTCATACGTTAGAGAACGTCATTGGATATGATTTTAAGTTTGCTTTGGAACTTTAAGAGGTGCACGAAAGAGAAAATACTGTTGGGAGCTGAGGGATTCGGAATTGAATGGAATTGTAAGAGTCCAAATACAACAGAAATTTATTGAAATTCATAAATAAATAGTAATCGGCCATTCCATAGAAACGAGTGTGACACATTGAACTACATTTTATCACTTTTTCTATAAAGAATATAATATTTCAAATATACATTTTTTGTGAAGCAATAATAACACCTAAAGAAGAATTTTTGCAAAAAATAAAGAATTTCCTTTTCTTCTTTACATGCTTAAAAATATAAATATGCTGTTACGGGTATAATAGTTATGTCACACCCATAACAGCATATTTATAATTTTTTAAACAGGTACAGAAGAAATGGAAATTCTTTATTTGTGTCAAAATTCTTCCTTGGGTGTTATAATTCCTTTACAGAAAAATATATGTAGTTGAAACATTATACTTTTTATAGAAAAAGTGATAAAAAGTAGTTAAATGTGTCACACCCGTTTCTATGGAATAGCCGTAATACAGATCACTATTATTAATCACGAAATAATGAAATAATCCATCTTAACACTCTTCTGACTAGAGAGTTTCTTAACACAGATCTGCTCTTCACAGCTCTCTGAATACAATTAACTGAACTAGCAGGCTTGGATCTTGCTTTCGTAAAGCCGAATAATTTCTTGGAATGAAACTTTCTAGAATGTACCAGACACCAAAAGTCACCAAAACCGTCTCCAACTTGGTAACTTTAGGGATAAAACTTAGCCATCAAATGCATCACTAATGAACCAATATCTTGCAAAATCGACGAGATATCATAGTAACTCTATGTAACCTGTGGGCTCCCAAATTAGGTGTTTTAGCTCGCTAAATTTGTGACTATGTGTTATAACACTGTGTCCAGAATGCAAAATAAGCTTTTGCCTGGGAAGTTTCTGTAAAAATACCACACCAAGAAAAAATATTTAAATAAAAAAATTTCTAACTCATTATTTTGTAATAGTTTTTACATGTGAAATTGTTAGACAATTGTTAATGGCTTTTCAGTCTATTTTTGATTGATGTTACTTATGTTTTTCAGAATTTTTTTCTCAAAATTAATAAAATGATGTTCTATTTTAGCTTAAATGTTGTTCTAAATCCCAGTGTAAATCCTTTCATTAATATATAAACAAAAATAGCTTTTATTTCAAAATCGACTTTTATTCTTTAGTTTCTTGGGTTTGACGTTGTAGTCATATATATTTTTGCCCTAATTAAAAGATTAAAAAGATACAAAAAATTAAATATTTTTTGATACTTTGTTTTCTGAAATATAAAAATTATGTACTAAGCTATTACTTACGGATAAATTAGTTAAGATATACATGGGTATAAGCATTTATGTATATTTTTCTAATAAACTGGACACATTGTTTTTCCTTCCAAAGTAGTACTATTACTGTGAAATCAAATCTAAAGCTTTCACTATCCTCTCAATGACCAAATATTTAGCAGTGCATGTAACACAAGTCACGTGTTACAAATCTCACTGCAGGAAATCAAGAAATTGCCTTCGTTTTTCTTAATAACACTCAATAAACTACACGTTAATACCAGAGAAAGCTAGAAATAAAATGAAGTTAGTAAGAAAAAAAATAATTTCTCCGTAAAGTTGAAGAGATCTATGTACCTAATAGGAAGTTGGGATTTTATATACTGGTTTTTTTCGTCCGTTAATGTCCCTATCAAAAAATTCTGAGAAATCACAAAAAGATGTTATGAAATAAAGTCAATACTGGTATTTTGTCTTTCCCAAAGACTGATGATATTAGGCATCATACCTTTTTACACCCAAGTCTCTAAACGTGTATGAAAAAATATATATAATAATATTTTTACTCTAAAAATTAACAGCGTAATTATGCTTATCTTAAAATAATTTACGGGCGATTCTACCATTTTCTGATAACCTTGACGAATACTTTGTTTTTCCTATAATTTTGACTATTTAAAAAACACCAAACTTCTGGGCACTATCTTCTCTGACTTCATGACACTTGCCTTGCAGTACCTAATCAAAGATTAAAATTACAAAAAAAGAATAAATAGATGTATGATGATGTTTAAGTTTTAATTTGAATTTCAGAATAAATTGTCGTCAACGGTTAATCTTCTCTCATTTATACCTTCTTCTGTCTATTTTACTTGAGTTTCTCAACAGACCTAGTTCATAGTTGAGTATATGCTGTGTTGTGTGATTACGTTTTTATTCTTTTTTAACCTCTACCACAACATGACATAATACCTGCATCCATCAATTTCCCGAATTCATCGTTATTCATACCCGGTTTCTTGAAAAACGATGGATCGAGGTTTCACTTATTCTATTAACAGTTAACTAAACAGTTAAAAAACTATGTAATCAAACGCAACATATAGAAATAGACTAATTCCGTTTTTTTTCTGTTTTAATACAATCCATTAACATTAATTATAAACCCATAAACAAACTCAAAGAGTTATTTATAGAATTACTTTTAATCTAAGTCGAATGTAAATACAGGAAAGAGTTCAAAAAATGTATCGAAAACACTGTTCTTTAAAGCAATCATGAAAGAACATTGTACCAAAGAATGATAAAAGTTTTGCTTTGTCTTCCTTTTAAAAATAAACAGATATAAAGCTCTTGGGAGAAAAATGTATCTACGAAGTTTGGATCTTATCTGTGAATATTCTCGTAGAGACAGAGTAACTAAATGCCTAGATATTAACTGTGTGTCAGTGACAAGTGCTAAAGTTTTATCTCATTGTTCCTGCATGGACAGCCTTTCTTTCTTCGTCAAGTATTTCTTGCTGTCACAAACACTCTTTAAGATAAAGAAAGCAGAAAGGCAGTTGTTGAACTTTAAATAAAATCATGTTAGTACACCATTTTATATAATGTTTCGAGAAAGTTGTTTTATATATATAAATGAGTTTTTATTTAAGTTTGTACGACTATTTTTAAGGAACTTGCTATCTTTTGAATACCTCCTTCCATCAACTGTAGTGAAATAATTTTGGAAAAAAAATTAAAACATATGGTATTTAATCACAACTAATTTATTTGAAATTCGTTTTCTGTAATATTAGATTTTTCATAAAAAAGATATTATTTTTTATAAAAGTTGTATATTTAGCTTAAATGAAGCAAGAGACATCTCTTCAAATTCAAATTAGAGCTATAATATAGGAAAATTATAAATTGTTTTTAATAACAACTAAATTCCTATAAAAAAATTCTACTAAATGAGAAAAGGATCGATCCCATATATATTTAATTAACATCAGAAGCACTTATTGAAATTCAGAAAACAATCTTCCTCCCAAATTTAATATTAAGAAAATATTTAATATCAGCGATCCATCCTAAGGAATATTATGAAATCAAATTTATCCAGCCAAAAATATTAGAACAAAAGTGGGAGGAAAACATAAGTTAAAAACATCTTGTTTCTGAATTTTTAAGGTGACAATAAATCATTAAGTTAATAATAGTTGGCCAAAACTAATTAATGTTTTCTTTCAAATCAAGTAAGGTGCATATTTCATAGTACAGTCAAATTTTTGCAATCAGATTATTATTATTTCATTAAAACTCATTTTTTGCTGTATATTCATATTTTTAAACTTAAAAACCCTCTTAACTCTTCTATGCAATTTCAGATTCTGAAATGGTCACCGGTTTTATTTTAAGAAATTACTTTTTTCAATGTTAGAAACATTTATTTCATTATTTAACAGAATTGGAATCTGCAAATACAGTATAAACGATTCGAATTCCACAAACAACTTTATAGTTAATATACGAAGCGCCAGAGGACGCCTCATAGCGTTACTCTGATAACACGTAGAACCAAAATTTTTTTTTTTTTTTTTTTTGTTTTTTTGTTTTGTTTTGCTTCTTTTACTATTAAACTTTATTGGTAAATTTTCAGTGCTCTGGGTACATAACATATTTCTCAATCTTATTCATATTTTTGGACATTGTCTGTTAAAGTATTTTTCATAATACTGAGAAGGCTTTTTGAAATTATAAATCGTTTTTTCAAGCTTCACAGTGTATAATGTCCACAAGTATAAATAATACAGTATAAACGCTTCGAATTCCACAAACAACTTTATAGTTAATATACGAAGCGCCAGAGGACGCCTCATAGCGTTACTCTGATAACACGTAGAACCAAAATTTAGTTGTTGTTTTTTTGTTTTGTTTTGCTTCTTTTACTATTAAACTTTATTGGTAAATTTTCAGTGCTCTGGGTACATAACATATTTCTCAATCTTATTCATATTTTTGGACATTGTCTGTTAAAGTATTTTTCATAATACTGAGAAGGCTTTTTGAAATTATAAATCATTTTTTCAAGCTTCACAGTGTATAATGTTACGATACTACGAAAAAACTTACCAAAACATTCCACAAGTATAAATAATTGTTTTATGTAAGTTGTTTTCAATGTAATTGAAATTCGATTACCAGATTTGTTTTTATGTAAATGCATAATATGCACTTACATAGTGGAAAGTAATTGATTAATACAGGATTTCCAAAAAAGTCTGGAACGAGATTAAACAGCAATAATTTTTTGTATTATAGGAATATTTTAATGTAATAACGTGCTGTGACGGAGGAAGGGTTGTTCTGTGACGGAGAAGAAGGGGAGGCGAAAAGGAAAGGAAAATTGAAAATTTAGTTGAAAAAAAATTATATGTGAGTATTATGAGCATATTGTGAAAGGATGTTTAATAACAAAAAAAATAAAAATTGTGCAGGCAGTGACAGGAGAAAACAACGACATCAGACTGGAATTTTCTGAGCTCATACTGTAGAATTAAGAATGAGAAAGTGGTTCTGTCGTTCATTCTTTTCTTTGGGAAGATTACATTTCACAGGTCGGGGACAGTGATCACTATAACTATTAAATTTGAAAACTCCTGCCAGTTTTCAAATTTGGTTTAGAAAATGATTGAGATTTGATTTAGATGACGATTTGGAGAACTCCTAAGGGTTCGAGACATGACCATTTCAACCAAAATAAGGCAACAGAAAAATAAAATTGTGCGTACACAGGCAGAAAAAACAACGACATTAGAATAGAAATTTTTAAACCATACTGCAAAATAAGGAAGAGAATACAGAACTGCCGAATCTGAAAAATGGAGAACGCCTGCGAGTTCGATACAAGAACGTTTCATTCAAAGTAAAACAACTGAAAAATAAAAATTGTGCTTGCACAGGCAGAAAGAAACAATGACATTAGAACGGAATTTCCTGAACACAGATTCCAAAATTAAGGATGAGAATGCTGAATTGTCGAATTTGAAAGTTAGAGAATGCAAGTTCGGTTAATGAGTATTCCAACCCAAAAGTTAATACTTAGTATGGTGTAAAAATCAAACATTTTATTGAACTGTTTTTTAAAACCCTACTCTAACTGGCAACATCTGTCTCAAAGTGATGCAGACATTTCTAGTTCCAGAATGGATGGGACTCGAAATTATGAATGATATTCATCCCCATCAAGAACCATCCTTTCATTCTATCCGAGAACTACTTGATGGTACCTTTGATGAGAGATGAATTAGACTCTACTTTTCTTTCCTCCAAGATCTGCAAACATTACGCCTGGCTATAAGGACATATTAATACATTGCATGCGCGACACGTACAAGTACATTTTCTGACGATTGATACTTGAGCGCAGGTCACGTACTAGTACGGGTTAGTGTAACAATATGATTTATTTAAGGGTAGAAAGAAAAACGGTATATACAGGAAAACGAAGCCGAATGTTCTTGTCTACTACATAGATTCTGGAAAAATTTAGACAAATAAAAACTAATTTTTACATTATTAGTTTTATGATTGCTCTTTTCATTTTTTATAATGTAAAAATATTTATATATAACATAATTCGAAAAAATTAAAACTATATACTACTATTTCTATTTCATTTTTCATATTTACGATACTATTATAAATTTATCCACTAAAAAATATATTTTTTGTTTACAAAAATCTTATGGTTGTTATTTATATATTTCTATTTATATATTTGTTTATATATTTCAATATAAAATACGAAAAGTTGGTTAAAAAATTAAATAATTTTCTATCTATTGAGATTTAACTAAATAACTAAATTTACGCACAAAACGCCCACTCCCGGTACAATTCCGCTGCGAAATGTACCCTCACACAATGTGTTAAGACATTGGTTTACGTTACATTAGCTTACGGATATGGTGAACATCTAAAACTTAGGATTCGGGTACATAATAGAAAACATTTTTGATTAATGCCTTCATAATACCGTTCTTGGCTATCCTAAAAGACTGAAAACAATGCCTAAACAAGATGGGAAATGTTATTAAAATTAGAGCCCACATTTAAATTAGGCAGTAATCAAAGAGACCGCATAAGTTGATATAGTTTTAAATGCAACTTTTGTTAAATTATTAGAGTTTTGTATAGTTTGATCAATCTATTCCTTTATATAGAAATAACATAAATTAAATCATTTGTTTATTTAACCCAAAATGTTGCAACATAAATATTTTTTTTACTCACATAAGTGTAATAAGTTGATATAACATTAATCTTTAATTATTTTTAGTAAGCAACTGCAAATTTAAATACCACTTTAAATAAAAATAACGAAGTGAAAGTAATTTTAAATAATGTTATTAAATAACTAATATAGCAATAATAAATTTTTGACAATTTTCAAACTGTCGTACTCTTGATAGTTAAACCTTAACTAATACACTAGCTAGGTTATATGGAGGCCGCACAAGAAACTGAAAGAGGCAGTATGCGGCCTCATGGCCACACGATTTCCACCTATGGTTCAGACATTCATAGCTCACAGATGAAATTGTGTCATTAAAAAAGGACTATACGGTAAAACAGTTTTCCTCTGTTATATGCGATTTACTGAATTAAAATATTTCTATAATTAAAAAGTTATTAGCATCCACTTTTGTCCCAAACATTTAGAATACACTGTATACAGGGTGTTTTAAAAATGACCGGTATATTTGAAAAATCAATGAAAGCTAAACGAAAGTGATGGAAATACACAGTTTATTTCAATATGCTTGGGACAATATTAAATTTTTAGGCGGAAAAAACTTTCAAAATTAGTTACAATGTTCCACAACAAGTGACGCTGCAGTCTGGAAAAATGTAAACTACGATATTTTCCAGATATCTACCCTGAGCAGCAATAATATGGCGTATTCTCAGAATTAAATTATCAGAAATCCGCGTAAACGTCTCAGGCGGGATGGCTTCACATGCAGGACAGATGTACTTACTGTTCCAGTTATTCAATTGTTTCTGAATAGTGGCGGTACACCTGATCTTTTAAGAGTCTCCACAGATAAATATCACCCTGTATGTAGTATTAATATGCTCTTAGGCTACTCAGTGTTTGTTCAAAATTTATTTTTTGTGCAATGTTATTGCCTTATATTTTATTACACATTATTATCTATACTAATATAAAGAATGCTATTAAAACTTCAATATTTAAGAAGTTGAGATTTAAGATCCCCCCTTAATGTGACGATAATTAAAATAACGCCTAAATAGCTACAAAAGATTTTCATTAAAATGCTCTCTTATAAAATCTATTTACTGTGCACATATGCACAATTCACGTTTTCCTTAAAGCATAAACTTCTAACAACGCAAACTTCTGCCCAATATCAAACAAAAAGTTAACTATCTCTATTGTGAAAAATGATGATTGCATAGGAACATTTTAGAAGTGGTTTTTCTAAGAGATAATTCGCATAATTACAACAGCACAATTTTTGTTATTAACTGACGTTATTTTTATTTTTAAAAACTTATCAATCCAATTTCAGCCATGTTTGGTTTAATTAAAAGGATGCAGCGAGATTCAAAGGTTCATAGTGTTATCGGCAAAGTAAAATTAAATATGATTCTAGAGTTTGGGAAAATTTGATTATCAAAGAATTCATCTTTTGTGTAAGGAGGGAGATAGATGGGTCATTTCTTTGAATAAGTTAATCAGTGCAGGATTATTGTCAAAATCGTATTATTTGATTTTAAGAAGCGTAAAACTGATTTAGGTTAGGGAAATGAAATAGTAAAATTCTGGTAACAAATTATTTAACACAGGCTGTTGAACCACATAAACTGCAGTCATTCAAATTCTATCTATACCAATATTCCCCATCAATCACTCTATATTATTTATATACACTCCTTTATAATTACGAACGCAGGTTGGTATTTTAAGTAGCATAAAACATATTTCAGTTAAAAGTAAAACATAGTGAAATCCTGCAGACTATTTAACACAGGCTGTGAAAAATCATAAATTACAGTCGTCTAAATCTTATGCCAATATTCCTTATTGATAACTCTACATAATTTATGAACACTCCTTCATGATTAGGAACACAGGTAAGTATTTCAAGTAGAATAAAACCGAATTTATTTAGGGGAATGGCCGAATGGTCAGGGCACTGATCTTTGGTAACGGAGTTCGTGCAATCGAATACCCCTGTGGCATGGATGTTCGTAGCCGTTCGGAATCGGCTTTAATCAGTAAATCCCTGTCTAATTAACCCTCGTTTTGCAAAGAGTAGACCGTAGTTCTCTAAACCAAACCATTTAAAGAAATGAAATAGTTAAACCCGTAAACTGACTACTTAACGCAGGTTGTGGAAACGCATAAACTACTGTCGTCCAATTTCTATACTTACCAATATTCTCCATCAATCCCGTAGTCAAAAATATGACACAACACTTCTACCGTTTTTCCTCAGTGTAAGCTGTCAGTCGAGGCAGATAAGTCAAGATCGTCATGCAAATAAAATTTTGTGTTTCTTTGCGTATCGACTCGTCATGACAGCAGTTTAAGGGTCTGTCTCACCAAAGTCGTTAACCGCTATTAACCCCTAAAACCAACCAATGGTGTTATGCAATTTTCCTTTTAAACAGGGATTAATCGTGGTTAGATGTCAAATGACTTTGGTAAAACCGGCCCTAAGCGAGATAGCAAAACAGGCTATTACATATTAAGATGAGGTGATGATAAAGGTGTGGACGTGGAATTTTCACCGAAAACCGATCGAGTAGCTTGAGTCTATATGTCACACACTCATTGCCTTTTATTTTTATAGAAATTTTTCTGTTCTTTCAATCACCTTATTAATCACCTTAACACATTCGCATCGGAAACGAGAATTTTCGTTTTAAAGAAACAATCATTATAGTCAGGAAACGAAAATTCTCTTTTGGCAAGAAATGTGTGCTTCCTTTCGTAGTTAACATGATTCTCTAGGCCCCTCCACACTATGGTCCACTGCAAGCCATTACTACGGTCTCTAGGGGGTATGGCTTATCGAGATCGACGATGGCAGACGATAAAATGGACATGGCGGAGGATGGCTTCAAAAGCGGTTTTTTCCAAAGATTAAAGGAAGCCAGATGCTCAACTAAAGTACGCAGTAGATTTTATGGATTAATACACGCGCTCGGCTCATTTAGTGGCCCAGTGTGTGGATGCAACCCGTAAACTATCGTCGAACAATTGGCCATATTGTGAAGGCTACATTATATAACAGATATTTGTATTCGTACATTCTTAAATGGGTTAGTGCACATCTTCTGGTTGTATATGAGTTTGTTGTGATGTTATAGCTAATGCCACTTCGACGAGCCAAACACATGAACCAGAGGCTACTCGTATTAAGCTAGAGATGAGCCTTTCATTTGAAGAGCACCTCTAGACAAAGAGAGACTTGGCTCTAGTGGATCATAGTAATTTTTAAAAGTAGGGAACAAGCAAAAGACCCTCAAGACTTGGGCTATCACCACCAGAGTTATTGTTTGGGAACTTATAGAATATTGTGACCACGAATTTATAGTACTTGTCCCAGCCAGGGACCGATCAAGGAAAAGTTGGGCCCAAGGCCTGGTAGTCTTTCGGGCCCCCCCTACCCTTCTTTTAAAGCAAAAAGTTAGTTTATAAAAGAGGACACAGTAAACAATCTCTGAACAGTTATGAATACAGTTACTCGATTTAGTTTACTTGAAAAGCAAAGTATTTTTCTACTCAGAACCATGGAGTAAGTAATGAGTAAAAAAGTGACTGGGGTGATGTAAATAAGGGTGCTACCATATTACAGTCGACATATGTCACTGGTGACTTCCACGTCATAATGACGTCAGAAATCACCAGAGATGGGAATTTAGTACCAAAAATTTTCTCTCTTACATCATTATGATGCAGAAGTCACCAGTGACATATGTCGACCGTAATATGGTAGCAGCCTAAGTAAACTGGAGTGTGTTTTAGATAAAACTGTCAGCATTTTAACTGTGTTTATTTAACTTCTGAATAAGGTTTCGTGAAATGTTACTTAAAGACTTAACAAAAAACATTTTCAAATGTTGTTAGTTAAATTATTTAAAATTTAATAAATAAGTACCAAATTTTATAGGGTCCCTAAAATTAGGGGATCCAGGGTCTAGGCCCAGTCGGCCCACGCTTTAATCAGGCCCTGGCCCCAGCCCCCATATAATCATGGTGGATCTTCAGCTGGTTCGAGCTTCGGTCTCATAATCTTCTGGTTGCAAGATAGTTACCTTGCCGACTGAGTTATCACGGCTCGTATTTGAGTTTGTCGATTGGTTACATAACAGTGGTCAAAACACGAGATTTTAATTAGCGTTTTGTTTCCTGCCATTATGTATAAATTTGAAAACGAAACAGAACGGAATTACCAGACGAAGTTGATATTGTACGTATGACAAAAAAGGTGCAAATCTATTTTACATAAAACAGAGTGTAATTCTGATTTGTAAGTAAATGTAAGTACATGTGAAGTACCGTTACAGAAAGGACGCTACTTCACTGACTATCATACTAAAAAAACAATAATAATACAATTTGTGTAAATTGTGTACTACGAGGGTTGCTATTTATATTTCTGGCCTTGGCAACAGTAAGTGTTGCTAGGTGACCGCAGATGATTTTAATCGAAAGTTTGATATTTTTAAACATAAATTCAGCAGACGATTTACCATTATAGCTTTATTTGTGTTGTTGACAGTAAATTGAAAAGTTCTTCTCTTTCAAAAAATGGAATTGAATCATGAACATTTTCGTGCCATTATTTTTTATAACTTTCGACGTGGATTGTCAAGACAAGAGTGCTTTGATGAACTTAATTCTTTATACAGCAATAAAGCGCCATCCTACAGCACTGTAAAAAATGGTATAACGAATTTAATCGGTGTCGATGTTCGATCCAGGACGAATCCCGTGCAGGTCGTCCAAAATCCGTTGTTGTGCCAGAAAAGATCGATGCTGTGCGTGAACTGATAAAGCAAGATCGTCATGTGACATACCGTGAGATAGAGGCGTCTTTGGACATTAGTATGACTAGCATCAATAAAATATTGCATGAACATTTGAGAGTAAAAAAAATTTGTTCGCGTTGGATCCCGCATAATCTGACAAACGCTCAAAAAAAGGCTCGTGTCGATTGGTGCAAGGAAATGTTGGAAAAATACGTTCAAGGTACATCAAAGGCTGTGTATAACATCTACACAGGTGACGAATCATGGATCTATGCATATGAGCCGGAAACAAAACAGCAATCAACTGTATGAGTTTTCCAAGACGAGGCAAAACCAACAAAAGTTGTTCGAGGAAGAAGCACATAAAAAAAATAATTGCCTATTTCTATAGCATTAACGGTCATGTGGCAACAGTGGCTATAGAGCAAAGTAGGACGGTCACGACCTAAATGGTACACGACCATTTGTTTGCCAGAAGTCATCGAAGAAATTTGAAAAAAGCAGAAGAACAGGTGAATCCTTCTTCATTATGACAATGCAAACTCTCACACATTGACTCAAACAAAGGCATTTCTGACGGAGCAAAAGATCGAACTGATGGGTCATCTGCCGTACAGCCCTGATTTGGCACCCAATGGCTTCTTCTTATTCCCACACATCAAAAATAAATTACGTGGACAACGATTTTCGACCCCCAAAGAAGCGGTTGATGCATTCAAAACGCATGTTTTGGAGTTACCTCAATCGGACTGGAAAAAGTGCTTTGAAAATTGGTTCAAACGCATGCAAAAGTGTATTGATCCTCATGGAGAATATTTTGAAAAACAATAAAACCAATTTCGATCCTACATATTTGTTTTTTCATTATTAGGCCAGAAATATAAATAGCAACCCTCGTATTGCTGTAAATTTTAACAAAATATATGAAATACAAAAACAATTATTGAAGTTCTAATACATATGTGTAGAAATACCTTTGTATCACTAAAATATCTCAATTTCTATGAAAGTATGATGAGAAAATGCCAAATACAAATGTGCCAATCGCTCGGTTTTCATTTACTGTATTTTTTCAACTCAAACCAACCCAACTTACAGTCATGAAATCTGACAATAAAACATCAAACAATGCTGCCAACTGCGCCAAGAAAAAGTAGGGAGCATGAGATATCGAAGCTGTAACTAAATTTACATAATTTCCAGTTACTGCCATGTTTCATGTTTGTTGTGTTTCTATTGTAAAATTATTACCATAAACAAATTGAAGGTATTTTTCTAGCTAGGTTTCTCCCTTTAGTTTGCTTCTGACATTCAAATTTCACTGAATTCACCGAATAGTGTGAAGATTTAAAAAATTTCGAAATTTTAGAATGAATATATATATATATATATATATATATATAATCTTCTGTATGCATGTCCATTGTATTGCGTGAAAACAATGTTAAAATAATGTGTATTTATGAAACAACTACACATAGTATTAAACATATTTTCTAACCTTATTAAGAACCACCTATGTTAAAATAAATATTAACTATATTAAAATATAATATCAACTATGTTAAAATGAGTATTTACGAAACAACTGTGCTAAGTAAAATTTCCTTTATTTTTTTTTATTTATTTATTTATTTATTTTTTTTTTTTTGAGTGTGAATCCTAATTATTTATTTTCTTCTTTTATATGTTTAGAAAACTGTATATATATATATATATATATATATATATATATATATATATATATATATATATATATATATATATATCTATATATATATATATATAAGTATATGTATGACTTATCAGTCTATTCGTTTTACATTCCGGAATGACTGGATCAATCTTTATGAAATTTTGCTTCCTGGCGTGCTACAATTATTAAAACTATGTTAATAGCGTTCAAAAGTGTCTTAAGATAAAACAAATTTGGGTGCTTTTTGACTAGATTTACTTTAATTATTTAATTTTATATATTTTATATAGCATGTTTCTTTCTTTCTAACTTCAAATTACGATTTTTTGTTTCAAACACAAAATTTATTCCATTTGTAGTAGTTACAGAGTGGTCATTTCATAATGTTTTTTCTTTATTTTATTACAAATTTTAAAATATAATGTGTTATTCGTTATGAAAGTAAGCTGTTTTATTCTTGAAATTGTCATATTATTGGCTTAATATAAAATCTAATACCTTTTTTTTTAAATAAGTATAAACTTTTTCTGGAAACCTCAATTACATAGATCGAAGGTTGGACACGAAGCGGCTAGTCCATAAATAAATAAATTCTATCTTCGACAGACTCCAGCTTCCAGAATAGTTAGTTGTTTTCTCAGAATCACTCTAGTCTGTCTTTTCAACTTCCGGAATCCTCCCATTTTTCCCCATTCTTCAGAAAATCTGCGCATATCATTGTAACCAGAATATTCTTCTCCTGAAGCAAAAATACTAAACTTACGTAATGACATCGAACCCGCTTGTTTGTGTAGTACATCCTGATTACTTTGTAGGCTCAATAGGACGTGTCCTATAGACAACCCGCTTTATAGTTCCTCCTGCCAAATTTAAGAAATATAAATATTGAATTATTCTGATTTTTTAAACCTTCTAAATTAAATTTTATAACAAAAATTATATCAAACAGCATATCTTATTTATCTTACAATCAAATACTTTGATTGTAAGATATCGAGATTGTAAGATTAAGTATACTTAAGTAAGTATACTTAAGATTGTAAATATTTGTCTCTTGCCTATCTTTAAGTATTTTCATTGTAAAACAAGTTTCTTTTAATGCGTAAATCTAATTTTCAATACAAAAAAACTTCACATCTTTCATTAAAAAAAAACTGCGCATGTCGTTGTAATCCAGAAGCAAAAATGTTAAACTAACGTAATGAGCACATCGCACATGTTTGTTTTGACAGTACATTCTGACCGCTGTGCACCTGCTCAATATGGCGTCTCCAACAGACAACACGTTGCAGAAACCGTGAGTTTATCAGCTGACAACTTCAGCCTTCCGTTTATATGATTTATTGTTTCACATGCTATATTTAACAAAAAATTGAATAATTTTTTTTAACCTTCCGAACTAAATACTTCAGAACAAGCACATAGAAGTACGATGTCAGCACACTCGCTCGGTTTACCCACCCACCCACAATTTTCAAACTATCACATCTTAAGTCAAAATATTATATCTGGCTTCATATTTGAAGTACCTTACTTGTAAAACAAGTTGAATTTAACGTAAGTCTAATTTTAAATATAAAATAGTTTTGACTTGCCTTTAATTTTTTAATACCTTTTAACTGTGTTTTCATTCATGTATTTTATACTTTAATTTTATCATATACGGGGCCGGAACTACTACGTGTGCAGAGTGTGCCTACACTCAGGTGGACAAATTTTTAGAGCACCTGATGAAATAAATAAAATTAAATATGCTAGAAGAAAATTTGCTTAGAAAATGAGGATTTTACTGTAAATATTTAGTGAATATTTCTATCTCTGTGTTTTCGTGTCTGGGATTAACTACCGTCAAACCTTAGTTTTCAGTGAACACTTCTTCCCATATTTTGTTTGTTAAAAAGAGATTGATTCGCAATGTATTAAAATTTTAAAAGGAATTCTTACTTTCAAAAATTTTCAGAAATGCTCCCTTAAACAATCCAAACAGGTTTGTAATAAGCGGTAAAATGAAAGTTGTAATGTATTGAAACCAAATTATCTATATTTCTTTCGAGAGGGTTATTAGCAACTGAAAAGAAATTATGAAAAAATTTTAAATTATCAGATATCATTAATAAACTGACAAATAAAAAGGCAAAAAAACCGCAGGTTGTAGGTGCAGTTTATTACTATTTTTATGATATCCATTTTAATAAATTTTAAAATATATACAAGATGTATAGATTTTTTTAGCGTTTTTGATTCCAAGTCAATTATATGGAACTATAGTATAAAAATAGTAAGTTTCTACTCCATGAACTATGGTTTGTATTTATTTAGAATTCGTATTGGTAAAAAGTGGCCAGATATTAATAGGAGGTACCTAAATAACTATCTATCTAGTACTATCTTGAGTGCAGACGGCTATATATATGTAATCTTTCTACGTATAAAAAATAATTAAAAGGATATTTTTGGTGATGCTGATAGTTTAATAGTTTCGAATGATTGAAACTTCCACTGACGGCATATTTCAACTTCATATCTTTACTTTCCCCTGAAAGATATTTTATCATTTGATATTTGCATTATTTTCAACGCAAACTTTCCAAAAAAAATTGTTCTTATAATAGAATGTTGCATAACTTTTCATGGAAATGCTCGCTAGACCTAGCAGAAAATCTAAAATGTCAACACACGTACCGTGTTATCTTTACCTAAATTATCCATAACTAATGCAGTTTCATGTTTAAGTGCTTTATACTTCACACCTACATAGCCATCTTAGTCCTAGTGCCTGAAGTGTGTTCTCGTGTTGCAAAATGACTGCAAGAGGCCAATAACAGCAAACCTAAATGGCACCTGGAGCACAAAACATTTGCTTTATTTTGGTGTTGTTAATACCAAACTTTACCTTTCTCGTTTATTTTTCTGCTGCTGTTGATTGTAATTTTTTCTTACGAGCAAATATTAAAACAATTTATTTGTTAACCTAAGTTTTCTAAACCCATAAACGCTTTTGTTGGGGGATTTAACGTTTTCTATTTTATGTTAGCACACATTCCTGCTTGAATCAAACAGCATTGCAGAAAGAGGTGGTAAAAACGGTTTATCGTGCCCTAGGCACCACTCTCAGAAGGTCACTAAATGGTATATATATATATATATATATATATATATATATATATATATATATATATATATACATGTATTACGTGTTTTTTTTTCAGGGAACACCAAAATGATAACGTGCCTCAGACACCAGTTATATTCCCTACACCATTGGTATCATAGTGTGTATATTCTGTCGTTTTGAAATCTTCAATTAAATACATTGAAATTTCATTATTAAAATTATTTTGATCCCTAAATAAGATAGCAGTGTATTCCGATCTCATAAATCCTCGTGTGACAAAATAATATACCTTAGTGCTCCGAACAAAACAAAACCTTAATTAAGATGAAATATTTATTCTGCTAAAACTTCAACAAAAGCTATTCAGCGAACCTCTGTTTATCTTAACTGAAGTCAAGATTTACTAATTATAGTCCATATCAAAACAAGGATTTAAATTAACACTTTAACATCATAAAATGTAGAAACCTGGAAAATCGATTATGACATTCACCGCTTTTTAGCGTTCGAAAGGTTTTTGGTTTGCGATTCTTTTAAAAGTGTGTATCTTCAAAGATCACTTTCGTGTTTCTCTGTTGAATTTTATGCCATAGTGTTTCAAGATAATTGGTTGCTGTTGTTGCACAATGTTGAGCATAACATGAGTCAGTTTGAAAAAAAAAACCCCTGCTTCAGGTCACTGAATGAAAACTCAGTTGTCTGGTGAAAAATAACTGCGTAAAATATAATAAAACTGCCTCATTTGAGTTTGAGGCGTAAGATGCATGGTCGGGTGACTCACGTATTACAATAACTCCATAGAAGGCTTTGAGTTCTTGTGGGAATTGGTCCCACATCTTCAGCAATGCTATTTCCAGACTCTGGATGATTATCGAAGAGGTGTTGCGAATTACAATCGCCCTCCATAGTGCGTCCCAGACATGTTCCATAAAAGTGATGTCTAATAATCTGATTGGCCAATATCGATTATACTCTTAATTTTGAATACGAATGTATGCAGATATTGATGTTTTCAAATGAGATATTTATTTAAATTAACTCTTAGGTGTTTTATTTTAAACACCTAAGGGACACCAGGAGCTAACCGAGAAATATTGAGAAAAGAGTTCTTCCCCTTCAATTCATGTCTCAAATTTAATGCAGTAATCCTTACATAATACACATATACATCAATCCTCATGGGACGACGGGGTTACAACCACCAAATTCACCCTTCTCTGTGCCGCTGTGTTTGACCAAGTAATTTGAATATTTTCTATGATAATATTATTCCTGTATGTAACATCGAAGTAGTACATGTCTCATATAGGTTGTTTGTAGGGCCCTTGCTTTTCAAAAGTTACTGTTGGCTGAGCACACGTAGTTTGCCCAAATATTAGCAAATACATTATGGTGGTGCCAGTGTTTTGATTTTAAACTGCAGAGCCGTGTCATGCTGTTCTTCGATGCAGAGAGGCGGCCACATCAGGTAACACTAAAATGGATAGCATAAACAGCAAAATCAAAATATTTTAAGGGGCGGCATGTCAAAGATTTACATCTTACTGAGAAAATCGACAGCACTATTTTTTTCAACTGGATGGTGGGAACCAAGCCTACGAGTGTGAAGATATACCTATTATGTCATTAATCTGTCGGCTTGGCATTCCGAAGTCATTTTCAACAACGTAACTCATCGGCATAAAGCAGTAATTCCCGATCGATTTTGCCCTCATGAGACAAATAGTGACCTTAACATTACATTATTTCTTTTTCTCCATAATACTCTAATCTATTGCAGTAAAATTTGCTTGAAAATATTTCTTCGCTAAATATTAGTTTACATTGAACGAGTACAACACTGGGAACAAAGGTTATCTTACTGATCAGAGATGTACAACTGTATCAATAATTTCATACTGGCAAAATAAATTACATATTCTTTGAAATTTCGTAGTCTTCAGTAGTACTTACCCAACTGAATTGAAAACAAATAGTATTTTGAAAATTTAAAGATATATTTCTGATAACATTATTCCTGTTAAGATAAATACTCATTTTCACTTATTTCGTTTCCCTCTCAGTTCATCAAATTATTCTTATAGAGCTTCACGTGCTAAGGAAGATCCTTTGATTAATGATCATGGGATTTCGAAGATCATTCTTCTCAGCAAATTTTTTGAGAATTAAATTCCGTTTAAAAAAACGCGCCTATCGAAAAGACAGAATTTTTCATTCAATGAGAAAATATTTGAAAAGTCGATCGAATAAAAAAAGAATTGTAATTCCTTAAAACTGACTAAAATATTGGCACAATAGCCTAAAATTAATGAATAAAGTAAATAATTTAGAATTCATAAACTGGAACTGTGAAATATGGTATTTTAATTCCTATAAATTTCACCTATTTATTAGTGAAAGTATTTCAGGTGTTGCAATTTTAATTTCCATTTCTTAGCTTCATACGTACTTTGTATTGGTCTACCGTGTTTAAATATCATATATTTTCTGACTTTTAAGGTATTTGATTGGTTTGGTTTGGAGTGCTATTGTCTGTTTCTTTCAACACGAGATCTGACGAACGCTTGTCGGTTGGTTAGGGCGCTGATCGTCGGTACCGGAGTTCGTGGGTTCGAATCCCACTATGGCATGGAATCGGCTTTAAGCAGTAGGTCCCGGTCTCATTAGCCCTCGTGTGCAAAACAGTAGACTGTGGCGATCCAAACCAAACCAAACAAATTAACTCGAGGGCTAATGAGACCGGGACCTACAGTTTAAAGCCGACTCCGTACGACTACGAACCTCCATGCCACAGTGGGATTCAAACTTACGAAGTCAGGTACCGAAGTCCAGCACCCTAACCAATCGGCCATCGTTCGGCTTTAAGGTATTTGAATCTACGAACTGAATCTGTACACCCATTGGATTATTTTACCTGAGAAAACCGCATATGAGGTAATATCTAACTCATTTTAGTGTTAAGTATTCATAAAAAATCGTGCTATTTTTCAAGAGAGGATTAACAAGTATAAACTTTCAAAGATTTAGGGACATTGTTTTTGTCGTTTTAAATTTAATTTTAGTTTCACAAACTAAAATGCGAGTATTATTTAGAAACTTAAGAAATGAGTTACATTTTGCCTAATTTTCGACAACATTAATCTAAAATAAATTTTGAGTTTCAAGATGGCATGTTAAAGAGGGATTTTGCGATTACCTGTTAAATACTTAGAGGAAAATGAATGAAAAATTACTTAAATATTAAATACTCCTATTCAAATTTCAAAAGAGAAATCTTTCACAAGGAGCCACAAAGAATCACTGCACAAAAATCGCAGGTCAGACTAGCAGTTTTGCCTCCCCTTGCAAGGTATAAATGTCGCCCCTTAGGATAATTTTGCGAAACAGTGTATAACCATAAAAATATATTATACACATCTCAAAAACTTCACAGGATTGATTACTTATTTTTATTTCTATTAAATACTTAAACGAAACCTCAGTTTCGTAAGCACTTGTCACTCTTAACGTAGTAACAGCGCAAAAAAAGGAAAAGAATAGAATCACTGATTTTCCTTTTAAATTAGACCTGCGAAAATCCTATTAAAATAAGTATATTGACTTATGTTTCGTTATGTAATTGTTACATGTTTCTTTAGACTCATCTTTCTCTTAAAAAAATGTCATGAACATTTTACTTGCACTGTTTGGCAAATTAAGTCGGATAAAAATAATGTTCCAGATTGAAAAAGAATAAAATTTTGTAAAATAATTTTATACACATTTTTAAAGTATTTTACAATGAGATAGTACTCCTCCCGAAAATTTGGTGCCTCAGATAAGGGTCTAGTTTGCCAGTTCCTACAGCCACAACTAGCTGTCGAGTTTTTCCTAAATGGTTTGGTTTTGGAGCGCTATTGTCTACTGTTTTGCACACGAGGGCTAATGAGACCGGGACCTACTGCTTAAAGCCAATTCCGAACGGCTGCGAACATTTATGCCATAGTGGGATTCGAACCCACGAACTCCGGTACCGACGATCAGCGCCCTAACCAATCGGCCAGCGTTCTGCTTTTCCTGAATGTATTTAAAAGTTAAGATGACCTAATTTTTTTTTTAAATCTGTTATGATACTTTGTTCCACGGTTACTATAAGACTGCGTTATGTTCATACGTCGGGTTCATTATTCAGGAAACTAGAAACCGGGAATTAAACACAAGAGCTTAACTTTCCTTCAATAAATTCCAAACGACACATATCTTATATAATTTTTAGTTTTATGAGCTTACTCATGTCTGCATTTCTAGCATTCGTGTCCCTTTCTTCTTGTTTCCCGTTCTTTTGCCCTTCTTATGTCCTTGACCTCGGTAAGCAACTTCCCTCGGTTAATAGTGATAAGCCAAATTACAAACAAAAATAAACTGTGTTGGCCAGTGGTATGCACATGAAGTAATGACTGACTTTATGTTCAGAAACTGGGCTATATGCTCCATTATATGGCCAATGATAACAAGACACTTGCTATGTCAGACGTTTTGTTGAATATCTAGAAAGATACAGGAGGAATTTATCCTGAAACCTTAGGTGCGTAAAAGGCATAGGGGAAGTCTTATATTTTTTAAAAGATTTCTATGAAGCGGACGAATATAATTTAATGTAAAAGTTTAACTGTAAAATATATTACCATATACATTCGTCTTCAAAAGCATGGAACTCGGAATCAACACTTTTTTTTTTCAGACATTTCGGAGTTGATACATTTTACATACATCCACAGTAACCCAACACAAGCACAAACAACACTTTTTATGATAATTTCACCACTATCCACATTGCAGTTATCTATCCGCCATCTTACTATATGAAATAAGTAAAATAACTTTTACTTAAGAGAAAGTCAGTGGGGGAACTTAATATTCTTTCCTATGCGAGCTCTAATATCCCTGAACTGGATTCTTCCAGTTAAAGGAGAGCCGAACGATGGCCGAATGGTAGAGCGCTGCTCTTCGGTACAAGAGTTCATGGGTTCGAATCCCACTGATGACATGGATGTTCGTAATCGTTCGTAATCGGCAAGAGCAGTGTATCCCGGTCTCATTAACCCTCGTGTAACAAAAGAATAGACCGTAGAGCTCCAAACCAATCCAAGATTTAGAGGAAGGATAAAAATTGTCCTCGCATATGTTTTCTAGTTTGAAATTAAACTGCCATTATGTACATAATTAAACCAGAATGGAAAGTGACTATCAGTACACTTGAAAAGTAGATAATAATTTTCTTTGTTGATATTTATTATATTATATAATATGAATGCCATATTTTCAAAGTTTATTGTGAGCCGGTAGATACTTGAAATTTCAGTCCGATCGGAGTTTGCCCAACCTTGGTTTAACTTATGCCAGAGGCGAAGCTTTTTTGATAGTGAAGTACCGCTTCCCTAATAATCTGACAAAACTTTAAACGTTCTACTTATTTATCTCTTATAATTTCGTACTCCCAATCTGTCCGCACTCCTCAGCCGTGTCAACACCAACTCTCAACATTTCCATCTTGCTCAACGAATGCGTTATTTTCTGTCAGTCGTATTGTACCAGCATGGGACGCGTATGTGTGTTGCCGCCGAAAGTGCTAAGTCAGACTCTTTCAGTCAGCCAAAATAATTGAGTGTGTTTCTATTCCACACTAATACCTTTGATTTCTCTGAGTGAAATATTGCATTGAATGTTACAAAAATGACTTTATGAAACATTTTAGTGACTCAGCTGCTGAAAAATAGTTGTATTCTATTAGTTGTGAAGCTGTGGGGCGCTGCTATTCAGTAGAGGTCGTGTTAACGAATCCCACTGCTGGCATGGATGTTTGTTGCCGTTCGGAATCGGCTTTAAGCAGCAAGTTCCGACTTCCTCAGCTCTCGTGCAGCAAAAGAGTAGGCATTAGTGATTTAAACCAAGCCTTCCCCCTAAAGATGCGGAACCATGGCCAAATGAATAGGGCTTTGCTTTTCGTTTACCGGAGTTCGTGCTTTCGAATACCACTGCTGGTATGAATTTTCATTGCTGTTCGATATCGGCTTTAATCAGAAGGTCCCGGTTTCATTAGCCCTTGTGTAGCAAAATACTTAGGCCGTAGCCCTCTGAACTAAAATATCGGCATTGAAAACTGCGTGACCTACAATAAATACCAATAGAGCCGCCAAAAGTTGTTTATGTGCTTGCCATCTAACTTCTCGGGGAAAATCTCGTTCTGGGAAATCATAAAAAAAACCTACTAATTTTTTAAGCTGTCTTTAAAAACGATCACTAGACATTAATGAGTTAATGTTATTAACTTTTTAGGTGTTTTGAATTGCAATTCCTCCTCTCCCTACTCCATCCCGCCAAATTTAAAATTCGAATGTTTATATTCGACGTGCAAAATAAGGCTAAAGCTTCAAACTTTCTTACGCTCCTTTCTAAAACGCTCTGCGCATAATCCAATCCAGAGGTGATTATATTTTCCGTATTCTAGAATAAGCCTATTATTATAAGAGTCACAGTAGACCAGAACTCTCACAACCAAACAACCAACCATTCCATAACGATTTCACCAGATACCTTTAGAGGTAAAATTCCTTTCCAGAAAGAAATCCAGAAATATTTTTTTCTATTTGTGTTGCTGTATTTGCTTTAAGCTTTTCCACAGTGTCTATCCAGGGCTATTTATTGTAAGTATCATATAATTCTATTTGTGGCAAATTGAATACTAAACTCACTTCGGCTGAAGAAATATCCAGTGGAAAACGGAACGAGTGAAACCTGGGGAGAAACGCAAACCTTGAAAAGTAACTGTCTAGGGAATTAAGTCAAAATATTTTCAGATTTTTAATTTTATCACAGGAAAAAAATATCAGGTATCCAAAAAATCAAGTGAATCAGCGATGTATGCAAAGGCAGACTGTAAAGGGCTTGCTAAACGGGAAATGAAAATTAAAACCATTAAATAGATTTTGATTCGATGTGTTTTGTACGCAGGGAAACGATGATTTGCTTGTAACACGAAGGCTAGTTTGTAGGAAATTATTAACTGCTTAGAGTAGATTCTGAACTGCTACATACATCTGTGATAACAGTGGGATCCGAATCCACGGAATCAAATCCCTAAATGCAGTTCCCGGCTTGTTCCTTCGATCAACAATAAAATATCACCTTGCATCTAAATGACTCAAAAAAATATACAAGACATGTTCTGTCAAATATGGAGAGAGTAAATAGCTGTCTAACGGAAATATTGTAGCTTTATTAGAACACACTTGTTAAATTAACAATCTTTCGCAGATTTAGCTTTTAATTACTCTATTTGGTGTTTAAAATACACCATCTACTAATTTGCCTTTAGAATACCTGCTCACCATGCTTCTTGTATCGAACCATTCACTGAAGTGTCAGTTTTTATAAAAAGTTTTTCAAAGCTTATATCATGTATATTTTCTCATTTTCGATTACTTTTTGGGGGTGTAAAAAATACGCCACTTAAGTACTTACGTTTGAATACTAAGCTCGAGAAGTATAATAATATTTGTATAAATTAAAAGTACAAAAGTAAATTCAATAATTTTAATGATTTAGTACTTCATTATTATTTCGTTTGTGTAAGTTGATTTTTTTCTAAGGAATCAGAATGATAGCTTGAATATCTAACGTTATAAAATTAATATCTTCAGAAAATTTATATCTGCTAACAATGAAAAGACAAAAAAATCTAGAGGCATTAGAAAAGTTTGGCCGGAACTAAAAATTTTCAACCCTGATTAAAGTGTTTGAACACTTCAAATGTAATAACGATAAAATAAAAGAATTAAAAACAGCCAATGATTATATACTGCTTGTTAGTATTTACATGAAAATGAAATCCTTTTGAAACAGATGTTCAGAAATAAAAATGCTGGAGTTGATTGGTTTATGTACTGTCAATTAACCAATCAGATGCATTATCTTTCAGATAGTAATTCACACTGCTTTATCTATTTATCATTTGTGTATGATATTACAGTAGAGTGTTAAAATAACTCGCAGGTGTTTTTACTTCATTTCACAGTTCTGAAAGAGTTTGTACGGAAAATTGATTAAATCATCAAGCGCTGTCTGTGAGGTTTTTCTTTTTTTTTTCCTTTGTGAAATTTGTGTACAATTTTCTACCCTCTTACCCCTCCAGGCAAATTTAAAGCTTTTGAATGTTTAAACTCAGCTTGTAAATTAAGCCTAAATCTTCTGCAAACTTCCTGGCTATTACACACTACTTTCTAAAACAAACTTCACGTAATTCAATCCAGGTATTTATCTTTTCTGTATTTCAAGTTGAAATTCGATAATTCTAGAAAAAATACTTTTTACTTCAGTCGATATCCTCGTTTTCTTTTCAGGAGATATAAAGCAGTGTAGTACAGCTAAAAGTCATTAAAAGAAAACTAGATGTTAAAACGATATAAGGAACGCATTTTTGTAAGACTGGTAAGAACTTTTTTTTTGTGAAACTTTTAAGACATGTTATGGCATTGACTTTTTATGATATGAACTATATATGTTATTAAATACTCATATTTATTATTTCGTCACATTTGGATGCAATCTACAAACACAAGCATTCAGTTTTCAGCATTTTAGTCATTTGTTTAGTATTAACTTCATAATTAAGGAAAAACCCTTTTCTGATGTAGCATATTCTGTAATGTACTAATTTTTTTTTATTCTAAAGTTTTTTTTCCTGTAAAAAGAACCACAATAATATTTGGGTAAAAGGTACAAAGTCCAGTATCTAAACGAACTTGAGACAATTCAATGCTCTGTATTTCTATTCATTCATCAAACATCTACAAAAAGATCTTTATTTACAAACTTGTACTAACTTTGTATGCATCGAGACTATCCTTTGACAATTCTAGTTTATAAAGGCGTACATACAAAAATACAGTAATAATTCGTAAACAATTCGTAAATTAAGTATTAATTTGAATTTTCTTGTATCTTGTTATACCTTTGTTATCATTTTCTTAAATCCTTTAGTTTAATATAACTTTAGTTTACTCAAGTACACTTAACTAACACGATACGTTACACGTTAGTACACCTAACTTTAAGTTAGTTTAGTGTAATTAACTATAGTTTAATTAACTTAAGATTTACTTTTACGCATAGTTTAAAATGCAAAAGTTTGAATTTTTTTAATTGTATTTTTATGATTTTGTTTAAATTTTCGTTCTGTTTGGCCTATGCAACAGCACATTTTGTTTATTAATGGAGTTGCATCGCAAGGAGTTCGGTATTAAGTTGTTTTGACAAACTAAAGTGGTTTTAATTAGTACTTTAATAATTCGGGGTATAACATTAGAAGCCAAAGCAATCTATTGTTAAATCTAAATAGTATAAAAAAATTAGCTTAAGTTTTTTACCATTGAAATCGCTGTAAAAATAAGTTATTTCCTGCTAATACTCATATTTGATGTAGTTAATCTAGCAAAATATGCAGTGCCTAAATTACAAATGTTCTTAAATAAAATTCTCTCTAAATATTCCTCAGTTCCTCAGAGTTTATAGATTTAATATAAAAAATTTATAAAATGAAGCTTTATAAAATTCACAATAATATAAAATATTTAATTCTAAACTTTAAATAGGACATTTTCATACACATTGTAAGAATAGGCAGTCTTCGAAATCAGGGGCGCAAAGATGAGGGGAAAGCAAAGGTGCTCAGACCTCCTCCCAGGAGTTAAGATCACTCGTCTCCTTGTTTCCGAACGTATAGTTTCCAGATTTAAAAAAAAAATTCAACATTTTTTTAAAATGATCTAATTTTAAAAAAATGATAATAAATACCTTTCTGCCAAAAGTACATGGATGCTCTTATTGCGTCATTTTTTTCATAATACTAAAAGAGAAAAATTATCCACTTCTGCACTATGGTGTGATTCATGATCTTATCCCTTGTTTTACTGTTAACATATTTTAATGAACAACAATTTGAAGCGAAGAACTTAAAATAAAAAAAAAAATAATGGAAGTGGTACGTGTAGCTTCTTTATAGAGTGGTGTATATTGACGTCATTTGAATATTTTCAGACAATTTTGTATACGGGAACTTGCAATCTTCTGCCGACAGTAACTCGGAAACCGATGGCAGTTAAATATTAGTTTCTGTTTTTTAACTTTACGTGCAAGTACCTTCAAATCGCGTAATTCTTCATGTTGCAGAGTTCACTTATAAGTACAATTTCGGTATTCGCCTCGCCTCGCCTCTCCGACAAAAATTCTGGTTGCACTACTGCTTCAAATATTTATATACTTTAACTTAAAAAGAACCTATGCCAGATGCAGTGTTGGTGGTAAGGAACAACCTATGGCCACTGCTAGCATGCCATCTGCTGCTCTCTTGCGAATATATAAATGTTTTTCACTTTAACTACATTCTCATAAAGACATAACGTGCACTCACTATTCAAGTCCAAAATTATGATTTAAAGTTGGTCCATTGCAATATGCAAATAATTAGGCAAAATAAAAAAATTATTTTGCGGATTCTTATCTGTTACGTACCAGAGTTCGTGAGTTCGAATCCCACTGTGGCATGGATGATCGTAGCCATTCGGAATCGGCTTTAAGCTGTATGTCCCGGTCTCATTAGCCCTCTTCTTGCAAAAAGTAGACCGTAGCTCTCCAAACCAAACCAAACTTATCTGTTACAGTACTTTACTTATGTTCTGATAAGTAATTTCATGTCGTAAAATGATTAATCGCTGGGCCTTAACCAGAGGGATCGTCTCCAGTCTGTCGACACCCCTCCCACACTTCGAAACGCTGAATTTAAAGCATTGCATTTTATCACTGAAATAAACACTTCAAATATTTTTAACATACTGCATGCTTCAACAAAATTTAATTTTTAAATAAAGTATTTAAAAAAGTTAAATTTTTTTTTTTTTTTAAGTTCCTGTTTTTTTTTTTTTTTTTTTTTTTCCCCAAATGGCTTTACACATTTACTGAGTCATATTTCACAAGATTGTGCATGGACTTTTAGATATAGCTAATTTATGTAATTTTGAATGCCATTATTATCAAATACAAATATTAAATTTTAAATAATTTTTGCTTTTTTTTTTTTTTTTTTACTTTTAAAAAATGATGACATATTTGGGGGTAATTGTAATTTCAGTTCCCTCCCCCGAAATTCAATCCCGAGTAATCACAAATTCTAATTGGCTGCAATAATGCAGTTGTTTGTGGACTTGAGTTTTACATGCCAAGATTTATTTGAACCATTAAAGTTATTTAATTGAACTCATTTATAGCCTCAATCCGATATATTTTATTAAATTAGTACAAGTCAAACATTTATAAGATGAAATTATGAAAATATAAATGCAATATAATACTTTAACTAAAACAAATAATTTACATAATGGGCATTTTTATTCTAATGCCCCCTTTGTTATCTACTAAGGCAAAACAAACTTCTTTAGCGGAACGATGGCCTATTGCTGGCCTTCGGTACCGAAGTTCGTGGGTTCGAATCCGACTGTGGCATGGATGTTCGTAGCCGTTCGGAATCTGCTTTAAACTGTAGGTCCCGGTCTTATTAGCCCTTGTGTTGCAAAAAAGTAGACCGTAGCACTCCAAACCAAACCAACTTCTTTATCTGAATTGTTTTCTTGGCCCTGCTTTAGATTCTTGGTGTGCTTTTATTTCACAAGGTTTATAACAAAATGAAATTCCCGAGGTATTTTTTTTTCACATACCTGAATAAGATAAGAAGAATGTTGCATTGTAACATGCAAAACTATTATACTGAGAATATGGCTTCACTCACACACCAATCTCTCACCGACATCATAATTAACAGGCGCAGAAAGGGTTTGCATTTGAAAATATGCAAGTTCTTAAAGAAACGTATAACAAAACAACAATAGCCCGTGACCTCGCAAATTTGATATCAAAACTAAATAAGTTATCGTATTACTGATTGCACTGCATTATGAAAATTCTTCAATATAACCTAATTATACAAACTAACTTCCTGTTCATGCGGTAAAATAAATAATAGAAATTACTAAGTGGCCCTGTGCAAAATTAGATTTACCTCTAAACCTCAGTTTGGGGGGGGGGGGTTGCTTTAATGCAGGTGATATATTTATCAACCACGCTGTTTTGCACGAATATGCACAAAGAATAAATTATGTTGCATTAAATGTTTTGTAAATTGTATGATTTTATAATTAAAAATATTTTTCAACTTTTTCTTAATTCTATTCGGGGCGAATCGTCCTCTTTCGGATTCCATTTTCCTCACGGTGTGGCGCCCTAGAGACTGATGCGCCTGTGGCAAATACCACTTTAGTTACGGCCCTGGTTATCGTATTATTGCTCAACAGTTTAAAGATATAGGTTATGATGGTAGAAAGATGAATTAAATCGCTTGTAAAAGATGTATTTACCAACATGATTAGGGAAGAACATGCTAAATAAATTGATTGTATCCCCCTTTCGGATACTACAACTTCAAAGCGTATAAAAAATGTCTAATTTAAGTGAAAATGAGTTCATGAGAAAGTTCCTGAACAGGATGTGCTTTTGAATTTGACAAAACTAGAGATTTAAATTATGGATCCTGCTCGTTATTGTGAAAATATGTATACGGATTGGAGCTATGGCAATACTTGAAAAATTGAACAGTGTAGTTGTACGCATGAAAAAAAAATATCCCCTCATGAAAAGTAATTATTGTCTAGACAAGTTCTTGAAAGAAGAAAATGCCAAAAGAACTAAAAAATTGTGTCAAAATTAAAAATTTTATCAAAGGTCATTACATTCAAGGCTTTTCAATTCACAGTATGAAAGTATGAGAAATTTACATAAAACACTACTGTGGCACACGGAAGTCCGATGTTTATCTCATGGAAAAGTGTTTGCAAGATTTTGTAAATTAAAAGATCAAATACGAATTTTCTGATCTGAACATGAAAAAAAGAAAAAAAAAAAAAATACGCAGTTTGGATTTAGAAATTTGTGTATCTAGCTGATATTTGCACTTACTCCATTGAGCTTAGTAAATAGCAAGAACAAACACCACTATTTTCAAAGTACAAAGTAAAATGGCGCTATTTTAAAATTGAAATTTTGGACAGATTACGTTTTTAAAAACATTGAATACTTTCATAATTTGCACAATATTTTAGTAGACAAATAACACTGATCTCGATAAAAATAAAAAAAAATTGGTTTGATCTAACATCTATCAGATATACCAAAAAAAAAAATTCTTGAATATTTTCCTGCTCAAAAAGAAAAATTATCTTGGATCCAAAATTATTTTTGTGCCATGTGTAATACCTTCGAATTCCACAATAAAAAGAGAATAACAAATTGATTTATCGACCGATATTTAATTAAAACTGAAATTAGTCCAGTTGATATTATGCATATTTGGAGTGACATTAGAAAATTTCCTGAAATTGCTAAAAGATCTGATGTTATTTGTTTCAACCTATGTATGCGACAAATCTTTCTCTTTGTACGCTGTTGTGAAAATAAAATACAGAAACAGATTTGATGAAATACAAAAACATCTTCAGTGTCAAAAGAAGATGACAGGTTGAAGATTTTAACAGTTATTCCAGGTGTAAAAATATTTTTCAATAAAAAAAAGCAATCGCAGCCAAGTCATTAAAAGAATTTTGTTATTAATCTGTTATATTTTAAAATATTGATGCTTTTCTTTATTGGTAATAGAATATATTTTAGAAAATAGAAAACCCATTAGCCATTTACCATTTAATATCATGAGAAGTTTGGATTGAGATAAAATAAAGATGAAAAAATTTTGTAAATTTGAATAAGATAAGGCTTTGATATTCCATTTTTTTCTGTTCTTTGATAAAGTGTTCCTTCAAGAAAACGATGAGCTCAAAGGTTTCCCTAAAGTGTAAAAATCCTGAATACCCTGAAATAACTCATTTTACTAGTTATGAAAGCATTGTTAATGTAACGGGACCATATCGAATTTTCCAAATTCGAGATGTTTCCGTTACATTGACAATGCTGTCCAAAAGGGTAAGGGTATGTAGTCTGTTAGACGAATGTTTAATTATCTAGGGTTATACGAGTCTATAGATCCTATCACTGTAGCTATATTTTAGTCCTTTACCTACTACTCTGAGTTTTTGAATAATTCAGTTTTTCCATTATTTCTGTGAAAAAAAAGCCAAATCCATTAGGCAGCGAGGGTCAGTTAGTTAAATATAATTTAGGCAGAGATAATTTTCTTACAAATACAGCCAGACTTTCCTGTAATGAAGAAACGTATTTCAGTATGCAGACTGTGATCCATATTTCCTAATAAGGTCTTGAAAAGGCTGTGTTTCATAGGAGCTGCGGAAATTAAGTTGATTATTTTGGTAATTTCAATATGTGTTCGATTAGCCTTCGTGTTGCAAAAAAAGTAGACCGTAGCACTCCAAACAAAACCAAATCATTATCTGTTCGAAGGGTAGTAAGTAAACACAAAACCTTATGGGAGATAAGGTGATATGATGGGGCAGCATTACCATCCATTGCTAGTGCCATATAAGGGGTTATGACAGCTTCTAGGGAAAAACTAAAAACCATTCTTTTTTTTCTCAAATCTTTGAGTTAGCATGCCCTTTGAAGTAGCTTGTATTCTTTTTGTAACGATGTTATCTGATAACTGCAAATTTCTTACATTTGTTGGAAAATCCCTCAAAATAAGCAGTCGGTGCCAGTAAGAAATACTTCTATGTCCCGTGTTTCCTTTTGACAACATATCCAATTTAGTCTTGCCGAATGATGGCCGAATGGTAGAGCACTGCTCTTCGGAACCTGAGTTCGTGGGTTCGAATCCCGCTGCTGGCATGGATGTTCGTAGCCGTTCGGAATCGGCTTGAAACTGTAGGTCCCGGTCGCATTAACCCTCGTGTGCAAAACAGTAGACCGTCGGTAGTGCTCCAAACCAAACCAATTTAGTCTTAAAATATTATAAGGCGATTTCACGCAGTAGGGCAAATCTCAGTTAAAGACAATTCTGGCTTTAGTTTCAAACGGAATGGCAGTTTATTATTTGTCTATTGGCTGTTGTAAATGGTTGTAAATAATGTCTATTGGCTGTTGTTGAATGCGAAGCGCATTATAGTAGTTCATGACGTTGCGACAAATTGCTCTATTAGAATAATTTTGAAGCTTTAATACCTAATGTTGCCAATAAAATACATACTGAAGACATTATTAAACAAATTTTCAATATATAGATGGCACCTATACTACTTTCAAAAATATAGTTTTATTCATTCATTTGTTTGCTACATGTACATTTTGTTTTCCTTGAAAGCATGAAAATAAAATATTTTGTTCCGCAGTGATCAAATAAAAATTATTACATGAAAAGGTAGCGTATGTAGCCCATATTTATGACTTAGATATATTTAACAGCAAAATATTTGTTGCGACATGATTTTTCTCTCTGTTGCCAATTGGTAACAATAGGAATAAAGTTCTACCAAGCTTAGAGGAAAATAAGCAGCGATGGTTCTATTTCGTTCTATATTCAAAAGAAGTAGTTTATTTTTGTAATAGTTTATAATTGTAGTTTATGCTGTAAATGTATACAGTCAAATTTATATCAGAGGTTGTGACAGAGACTTTTGGGATAATTTGTACTTATATCGTCAAACTATCATAAAAGAAACAATTTATCTTCTATTTTACGTTGATTTTTGTAATGTTTGGAAATAAAATTTGTATTTGTGATAAGAATTAATTAATTTTAAAAATATCTTGTGGAAGTTTCTTATCATGGTTATCTATAATTGTCGTGTTTAATATTATAAAATTTTAACAAAAAAAATTGATTTTTCAATTAAAGCCCAATGTTGCTGATTGGCAACAAACCATTTTTTTAACCTTAAAATACACTTAAAACAAAATAGGATTTTTTTAAAGTATTTTTTCATTTATATAAGAAAGGAAAACCAAAAATTTTCTTGCCAAAGCATTTAAAGGTTAAACAACTCACTATCCTGGAAAGGCTTTCTTTTTTACGAGTGAGAAATTTTTAAAGCAATGGTGCCAATTTAAAATCTTTAATAGATGTCTAGTGAAAACTGAAAATTGAACACTAAATTTGATTTTAGCTGATCTGTCTTCTTTCTTATTTCGTATATAAAGTGATGGTTCGTGTTAAAAAAAAAAAAAAAAGCATAAATTGTAAGAATGTTAAACGTTGTTTTTACATCCCCACGACACTATTTTCACATAACAAATGTCCTTTAAATAGACGAAGCAGTATGAATCTTCCCATTCAGGATTAAAATAATAGATCAGTTAGTAGAGGAAAAACTGTACAAAAAATGAAAAAATGGAGAAATAATGAAATGGAGAAATAATGAAATGGATATGCCGAATGAACATTTATCTTGCTACACAAGCCACACAACTGTTTAGCTGTGACGAGATAAACTCCAGATAAATGTCTGCATTGTGACTGCATTTTATAAAAACGGACCTGTTCATTTTATTCAAGTATGTGAAATTGGGTTGGGGAAGATTCGGTGCCAAGAGAAGATTTCCCGTTTTGCTTTTATCTGTGTTGGCCGCCCTTTCTACATTTGTTTTTTAAAACTTAAAAAATAAGAACTTTTACTAAGCATTTTATTGAAAACTGAAATATTTTTATCGTACTCGCATACCGGCAGGCGAACATTAACGATTGTACTTAAAATGGACATAGGATTGGGACCTCGGGCCTAGATAATCCTGTTACTCTGAAATAGAAATTACATTAATTTTAAATACCTTATTATTATTTTGTAAAAAATAATTCGTTTTATGTATTTTACAGCAATAAAAGTATAAGTACTCATTACTACTTCATTCCGTGCATCAGTTCAACTTCTGTGCATCAGTTTTAATAAGATTTTTTCCAAATGAAATTTTTTTTCATGTAGGTAGTCCTTTTCTGTTATCTTTAAATTAGTGGATTTCAGAGTTCCCGTTGCAAGTAATAAATTGGGAAAATATTATATTTTTTAATATAAAATCACTAATTTAAAGTTATATAGAGAGCAATTTCGCCCAACCTCACGAACTACTACAATGCCCTTTCCATTCATTTTCCTGTTTACAACAGCCAATAAGGCAATTTGTCGCAACGTCACGAACTACTATAATGCCCTTCCCATTCATTTTCATGTTTACAACAGCCAATAGACAAACAATAGACTACCCTTCCGTTTGAAACTAAGGCCAGAATTATCATAAGTTGAGATGTGCCCTGCTGTGTGAAATCGCCTTATTGTACGATTTCGTTATTCAGGGACGTATTCAGAAGGGATGGAGAGGTCACCAACGAAATTATAGAACTTTCTGTATTGCATTTTCACATAAAAGTACATAATTTAAATATATTTTTTAAACTGTATACGTAATAAAGATTTAATTTTTACATAATTTTAATCTTTAAAATATCCCTCTAATTTTAATTTTCTATTCTTTGCTCAAACTTATTTTATTCATTTATTGAAATTTATTGTTAAAGATTCTTCATGGCCTTTTAGATTTATACAACTGTTAATACTAATATTAAAATTAAATTGTGTGTAATATTTAAAATAGTTTTCGTAAGTAAGTCAGAGCCCCCAGAATATACTCCCGAAATAAATCCCGACAACGGCCCTGCTTTTACAGGTTTTAGATTTAAAATGCAAGAGAAATCGCATTGTAAATTTTCAAGTTAAGACTTTTTGGCAAAGTACTTTTAGATAAACTATTTCTCTTTCAATTTCGAAGCATTTTTAATATGGCGTAATGGAGATATATGGCGTAAACTTGCTCTTGCTGAGATATGATTTCGAGGAATAAGTTTTATTTACCAAAAATAATTACTTTCAAATACCAAAAATAATGTATATTGATTATTTAAAACAATAAGTAAAAAAATTCAATGTATAATATATATTTAATAATAAATCCCAATTTTAACTTGACCTAAAATCTTGGAACTCCATGGTCAAAGTTTGAAAATCGACATTGTAAATCGAACTGGTGTTCAGTACTTGCAAATAAGCCATATACATTTATGCATATGCTCTATGGTTTATGGCGTTCAGTTGTAATCTCTGGTCAGTGCACAAGATTTTGATCGATGTTTTGAAGAAGCTTTTATAATAATTTGAGCTCAATAAAAAAACCTATTGTTTGCTTATTATTGTCTAAAAACTATGGATGATGATCTGTTGGCAGATGATGGCCAGTATAAGGTAGGCTACTAAATTTACTCTTTATATGCCCTTGGTAATCATTGTTCACACGTAATGTTTTTTCGCATTTGTTCGGCATTAAAATGTATGTAATACTTTATTACTTAGTAATTATTCCATTTTTTATTAATTCCTGCTTGTAGTGAGAGATTTAAATGAAACAATCGTACTCTATTGTAATGCTGATTTCGATCATTTGTTTTGACACATATAATCAAAATTAAGAGTTGTCTGGCACTATATGTTGCATCATTTTACCAAATCTTAAGGTAAAAATGTGTTGTCGTTAAAAATAAAATTGGATTTAATTTTCAAACTTTCTGGAGAACGAAGCTGTTATCTGAAATACAGAGGCTCTCCATCAGTTAGATGTGGACAATGTTACAATCCTGATGCTCATATTTTCGAATAACCCCAGGTAACCCCTTGTTATTTCTACGATTAATAACCTTAAAGCCCCCTTCCTTCTTTTATACGTAGACCAATAATCCTGTTTATTTATACTGTACTTATGCTTTCCATAGGGATATGTCAATTGTGATAAAGCCCCTTCAGAAGCCAATCCATAACACATTTTATTAATTTTTAGTTTATAAACAATAAGTTTAAGACAACTCTTGAACCTAAATGTACGTTGAAAATTGGATACAAGTGAACTTCTTATGGATCATTTTACACAATGCTCATTTACTCCAGTGTTTTGATACACCCAGATATAACCATCTTGAGTCCCTTTTTTTTTCTAAGGCTCATGGGATTTGCACAGCAAGCATTCTTAAATCCTGGTGAGCATGTCAGCATCCTTTCAACATTGCAGAATAGCTGATTTCCCTTTCCTCACTAACTAAAATAAAAAAATAAAAAACCCTAAATTTGCATTCTTGTTAAATTTGTTATTTAAATTTTTAAGCAATTTTTTTTTAATATGTAAAATTGCAGAGTCTGGGACGGTGGTCATATTTACTTGGCAGCTTGAGAAAAACATGCTGCAATGCATGAAATTAAAATGGTGGTAATTTGGAAAATTATACTAGCAAAATTGCAAAGTTTAAATTAGCAAGTATATAGAGCTAAAATCATAATACATTTAAAATCAAAGTTAAAAAAAAAATGATTTTGATATAATTTTTTACAAGAAAAAAATATTAAGTATATTGTAAAAAAGAAATTAAATTAACACCAATGTTAAAAATAAATTGAGTATGACTAATTAAAAAAAATCAAGTTTACTATGTGAAAATAAAAAGGGTATCAATATCATCAATATTAATGTGTAAATAGGAATAAAATCAAAATATAGTATTAAGAATTACCAAAATCAGACTCTACAGTACCCCACAGGGTTGGAAAAAATCATGATTTTTTTAAAAAAAATCAGATTTGATTTAAATCAGATTTTTTTGATTTAAATTGGATTTTTTTGATTTTTTTCTGAATACTAATTTTAATTGTTGTTTTTATGTTTTTTGCAATATACATAGAATAGTTTTTTATAAGAAGTAACATCTTATCTATCTAGTATATTCTGCACACTGATTACCTAAACTTAAATATATAAGTTTTAATCGAAATACATTCTATTATTTTGTAATTGGATAGTGCAAACTCAATAAGATGTCAATTAAAAAACAAATTATTCTTTTGATGCAAACTATTTATTTAAAAAAACAAATCACAATTATTTTAATATTTTTTTAAGTACCGAATTATGGATTTAATTGTTTCAATAAAAACACTCGCTTTGATGCTTTATCCACTCCTAATTGGTTACGAAGGCTAGAACGAACAATACCACAAGAAGAAAACTGTCTTTCCATTCCAGCAGACGAAGCCACGGCTATTGTTATTTGGTAGACAAACTGGATTTCAAGTTCTGTAATACTCTCTTTACCCCCCCATTACATAAAATGAATTCAACCAGTCATAATCCATCATTGTACTACCCCTGCTACATATTTTCTGATAACAACACCTAAATTCTTGGAAAGCACATGCTATCTATTGACACTTATTTACTTATTGGTATTACTGTGCTGACTGATTCCCAGTTCTCCTGTCTTTGGAATATAGGTTTTAAAAGAAGTGAAAAAAATGATTTAAATCAATGATTTTTTTAAAAAAATCAACTGATTTAAATCATGCCAACCCTGGTACCCCATTAATAAACTTTTAGCTAATAATAAAATTAATGATATATTTACTTTTCTTTAATTCTTGATTTATATTTTTTTTATAGGATGATGGTTTAGATGATCTTGATAACGATGCAGAAGCTGCTCTATTAGGATTAAGTGATGAAGAAATTGAAGGTGAAAGATCTCCAAATGGTATCTATTGCTAACGTAAATCTACCTATCTTATGATTGAGGCCTGGAGCGTAGCCAGTTTACATAGCTGGTCATTTATACTTTTGTTGGGTCAAAGGTTATAAGAATTCTTGGCTATTTCAGCTTTGGACAGTAAAATTTCTGGGAGTTAACAAGCAGATCCAGAATTTTCGAGAATGAAATGCAGAAGTAGATATTACAAGGCTTTTAGTAATAAATGTTAATAATGATAGATCCAAATTATTGCAAAAATCCTATTTTATTAGAAAATTCACACCAGAGAGAAATAAAACACCTATGTATTTGTACGCTTACATTAAGTTTTAAAGTTTATGTAAAAAAAAAACTTGTACTTGTTAAATAAGATCAAAGAAAACAATTTTTTTAACAGCTGAAAAGTTTTATTACAGCTAAAATATGATTAATTATAAGTTTATATTATGTATATTTCTTGTATATATGTACTTCTTGGTTTTGATAACTATTTTCAGTAGTTTTTCTTATGGGTATCATAAAAGTATCTCTTCTCCCTCCTAGTACACCAATTTAATTAAGTTTTGTATTAGAAGGGTTCTGTTTTACTCAGTATTTTTTCTTTTGCTTATTCTTGCAATATGACAAGTACCTTTAAGTGTGAAAGAAAAATATTCTTTATTTTCATTAGATGAGCAAGAACTTGAGTATGTTGATGAAGATGGAAACCCTGTAGCTATCGGAGAAAATAATGCTGATCAATATGAAGTTGCAAATATTGAATCAGAAAAGCTGAGGTAACATTTCCAATTTTCTAAAATGTTACATAAATTCATAATTTGTTTTAAAAAAATTAATTATAATTTGTGAATGTTTCTAGAGGGGAACTTATTGATTTAGGGCCAAAGGTATCTTTTATTTTTTAAGAGCATCACTAGGGCAACAGAATGACTTTTATAAAATTGGTCTTTCTAATTTAGAAAGAGACCAATTTAAAGACTCCTTATCTTGGCCTGTCACTTCCAGAGGTATTGTTTGATTTTGGAGGACATTGCAATCATAAACAGATGTGTCCTAGCTGATGTTAGTGAACACAATAATTTTTCTCAGGCTCAGGCCTCAAAACTACAATTCTCTTTTTAACAGATTGATTCTTCTGTCAACTGAACTACCACAGGTTTCATAAACTGTGTCTTATCACAGAGGCTTGATAATTGAAATATCAGAGTTTCTCTTGAATATGATTGTATATGCATGCAAGAAAGTTGCAAAAATATACTTTTCAGATTGAATTATATTTAAATTTGATAACTGTGTATTCATAAATATTTTAACCTTTACTGCAGTAATCCTGCTGATGAAGATGTCTTAGAATTGGATTTGGATGCTGAGCTGGATAGCTTTACTCAAGAAACTTCAGATCTTCTAAGAGAAGTAAGTTTGCTTTGTATTTAAATTTTCCTTATAGTAATTTTCTGTGTTTTGCTAATAATAGGTAAAAGTGAATAAATTAAGAAACAGATTTTGGTGTAAGGAGTATTATAAGATGTTGAAAATTTAGTCATTTAGTGGCTTTGATTCTTTTGTAAATGAGATTTCTTGCTGATTTCTGTTCTGGAATTCATGCTTAATAAGCTGAGAACAATGTTTGTCTGCTGTCTGACGGTAAACTTTCCATTTAAAAGTCCACTGTCAGTCCCCAGAGACTTATGTTATGCAACATTTTTATTTGAAATCTTTGAATCAAAAAAGGTATGATCTGGGGTTTTACTACTGTCCAAGGAACAACTCTATAAATTCTATTGGCACATATAACTTTTTTAGTATTTGGTAGGATTTAAGTATTTTAGACTAAACTTTTATTCACAGATTTTATTTAAAACTTGTGACATTAATGATTAACAATTAAGTTTACTGTCAGAAATTTTTATATACTAAAGGTAAATCTGTTTTTTAAGTTGATTTTATAGAAAGTGCTAATTTTATTGAAGTTTGCATTAAGGTTAATGGGTATGTTAGCATTAACACATTTTTTACATTAGTGAGGTGTTTTTTTTTTTATTTGCTTAGAAAATTAAAAACAGCTGAATAATCAAATTTATTTAAACAGCATTTTTATTCTATTACAGTTTTCAGGTGTCAGGATTAGAAATATTGAATTTAAGAAAACTTTATTGGGAAGTTAATAGTATCATTTATAATTCATTACTCTGTAATTAATAAATAAATATTTTTAAATTTAAGAGATTTTTAAATCTAATCTTCATATTTTGAAATTTTTAGTCTCCAGTACCTGCAAAATCCTATAAGGAAAGACAGCGTAAAGAAAATCTCATCCCTTTAACAAGTAGGAATGAACAAGACAGATCAACAGCTAGACGTAAAGAACCTTGCTATAGCCCAGAAGAAGATCAGGAAAAAACAATTAAAGATGTACCCTTCTCTAACCAGAGTCATGTTTTGACAATTGATCACAGAGATTCCTCTTATGGTGGGGATGAACTTGAATTTGATGAAGAAAGTGAAGATGAGAGTACTGCGGATGATCACAGAGAACGTTTTAAATCAGAGAGAAGTAATATTATTACACTAACTCCTGCAAAAAGAAGAACAGACATTCCAGATACTCTTGGTAATCAATTTCTTTATAAATTAAGTACTCTGGTATTGAAATTAAAATTTTCTAAAATATCAGACGGATGCTTGCTAAATATATAATGCTGAAAGCAGTGAGAAATTTAAATTATTATTATTATTATTATTATTATTATTTTTTTTTTGTTAAAAGGAATAAAGACATATTTCATACAGCATTGGGTTTTTAAACATCAGCATTATTAAATATTATAACCCTTCTGTTAGGAATAATTTTACTATTTAATATTTTAACAATTAGTTTAGTAAGGTGCCGAATGGTTAGGGTGCTGGTCTTCGGAACCAGGGTTTGTGGGTTCGAATCCCACATTGGCATGGATGTTCGTAGCCGTTTAGAATCAGCTTTAAGCAGTAGGTCCCTGTCTCATTAGCCGTTGTGATGCAAAAAGTAGACCGTAGTGCTCCAAATCAAACCAATTAGTTTAGTAAATTTTAACAGTAAGTCTAAAGTGTACTTTTTTAAAATGAAATTAAGTGTTGCATTTTTAGTGTAATGCATCCTCATGCTTCTTTAGCATTTGAAAAAGGTTTTCATTTGGTAAAAATAAAAAGTAAACACATAGCAAATCTTGTGTAGTTTAATATAAATAGCTATTCTGTTGCAATTTGTGAAAATGGAATAATTTAAAACAATATTCATTTGTTTAAAATTCGTAAAGGAAACAAATATCCTCTCGTACATTGTCCCATGTGGTTTTGTTTTAAATTTACTGTTATCATATAGGAAGCAGTGGAATATGTAGAAATTTTTACATTATATCTCAGATAAAGGTATAGTTTATATGCACACACATTAACAATCAAGTTGAGGACACCTTGGGAACAACAAATTTGTCCCCTATTTGGAGGTTTAGAAACAAGGTGATAAAAATACTTTAACTTCTAATTTATGTATTCATATGAAAGTAGTATAAATTATTTAAAATTAAAATTTGTTTCTATTACAAATGATGATGAAATTTCATATACATAAGTTTATATTTCAGTGGAATCCATGTGGAATTTTTAGATATGAAGAAGTCCATCATAAATATTTGTTTTTGCTTTACATCATATATTACTATTTTGTTGATTTGATGCTGTAAATTATTGACTTTAATTCTTCAAAGTCACACTTTTCCAGAAGAAAATTATAGTGTCGCTGGTTTAAAGTTTATGCATTAAGAATTTTGCAGTTATGAAATTGCCCATTATTCTTTATAAGTTGAAATTACTGTTAGCAATTCAGAGATTAATACATAAAAAACATGAATATTGAGACTGGGGATTGGAAAGGTGTCTCTTAAATAGATGTCTCCTTTTCAGAAGTGTTCACTGTGGAGGTTTTACTGTAGGTATATTCAATATATGCTGGCTTTTATTAGTTTGAAGTAGTAGTTTTGATAAATGTGTTTTGTGTTTTTTAGAGTCTGTCCTTTGTGTCGAAGAAACAGCAAGAGTTCAAGCATACTTAGATGATATTCAACGAAAGAAGCGCCATAAACCACATGGAAGACAAAAACCTACTCAGTGTTTTTCTAGACCACCACGGAACTTTCCCACTACACAAGGACAGCAACCACCTCAGGTATTTTAAAACACCACTGGTATATATTTAGTATATGACTGTTGCAGAATTTTCTAAATGTTTGATATTGTTCACTGTGACAATTATTTTTAATTGTTATGGTCTGTTCACAGGGTTGGCAAAAACCCGGGTTTTTTCAACCGGGTTTTTTCGGGTTTTATCAGGGTTTTTTGGGTTTTTTCGGGTTTTATCAGGATTTTTTGGTTTTTTTTTTTTGGGGTTTTATCAGGGTTTTGTCTCTATAATTTATATGTAAGAGGACAGGATATATAATTGCTTGATCAAAATAAATTTAAAATGTTAGTCACTTTTTAAAGTTAAAAATTTAAAAAATCAATTTTAAGTTATGCAGAAGAAATTTTTGCTTTAATTAAAAGAAATTTTGAAATTTTAAAATAAATTATTTTTTACATATTCTAAAATTTTTCTAACAAATAAAATATCTTAAAATTTAAATGAGATTTTCAGTTACTATTATGTTTTTTACATCTTGATTTTTAAATGTGAGTAAAGAAACATATATATAATGGATAGTCAATCTTTTATCAACAATCAATAAAGAATATCTTGTCATTTTACCCCTAAGCATGGGATATTCCTATGCATAAATTAATTTGTCATAGATCAGTATTTATTTAATAATCACATTTATTACACTTGTATCTATATAAGAGGGAAAACTTAAAAACAATTTCATAAAAGTTTAATGTTTTTATTTAGAATTTTACATACTTATTTAATTTTATATCACTAAATCGTATTAAAATACCCTTGTTTCAAGATAACAGTTAATTGGTCAATTGTTTGTATAAACAATACACAAGGTTTTCCCTTATATCATAACAGCTGATAAAGAAACTTATATCACTGACTGGATAACATTTAGAATAAGTTGTATACAATATAGAAAGTTCTAATTTGTTTATGTTCTTGTAAATATACTCAAGCCCTCTGGGTAATTGTTTTTTAGCCATATTATTTCTTTTTAATATTGGCTGAAAGACGTCAGTTTTCATCATCTTGGCAGAAATACTGGTTGTTTTGATTTTTAATTGTTTCTATAATTTTTTCATTGTATTTGTTATACAAATAACTATTTTCCTCTGAAAATTTTTTAAGTTTTTGTTTTTTTTCTAGCAGTTTAGACCTCCTCAAATTAAAAAAAAAAAAATTTACTCTCATTGTCAAAGAGGAAATATGTAATATATATTATAGATTTAACTCAATATTTCTACTATTAGTTAAATATGTGGAATTTTAAATAATGATTTTGAAAAAACCCACTTGGGTTTTTTCAAGTGGGTTTTTTTGAAAAAACACACCCGGGTTTTTTCGGGTTGGGCAAATTAAGCCAACCCTGTCTGTTCAGGAAATTTAAGATTTGTTATTAACAAGCATTTAAAATTCTTAAAATTATTGGACATTAAAATATTTGTAATGAATTTCTATTTCATTTTTTTAAGCAATTAAATTATTAAAACCCTTATGCATGCTTTTTATTTTTTTTATATATTTTAATCAAATCATTTCACTTATAGTTTTCTAGTGCTAATACCTCAGGTACTAGTCAGCCAGCATCTGCTCCTCGGCGAAAAATCCTAATAAATCCTCATTTTACTGGTATTCGCTTACCACCTTCTTCAGACACTGGTAAGTATCTTTCTTTCTTTCCCCCTTTTTTAGGAGAAAAACTTGTATTTTCTTTTCTAAATTTAAATTGGCCATGTTTAAATTGTAATACTGTAATATTGTTTAAGTCAAGTTAAGTGTTTTTATTCAATTTTAGAAATTTCCTTTTCTTATATTTATATATTGTGTGCTATAGATATGTATGATGTATTTATATTAATCTTATTTAAAATGTCCTTTTAAAATTGCTTACATATAATTATCAGAAAAATATTTTTATGATGTGTTATGTAATAATTTGATCTCCATTGCCAATCTGTTATTAAACATTATTTTTTAAAGAATGCTTTTATGGCTGCAAGAGTTCTTTTGCTAAAATATTTCAATAGTAAAAATAGTTGCTTAAATTCCTTAATGTTCACAAATGAAATGCTATTTTATTTCCATACTCTAATACCTTTTTTATTTTAGTTTCAAAAGACTGAAATACTTGTCTTTAGTAGATATGAGTATGAAATTTATTTTTAGAAATTCACAAAGTCCATTTGGTTTTCGTTTTGCACATCCAAATTTGTTGAAGTCTCAAAGGATTTTTCTTAGTTTCTAATGTGAAAAGATAATTTCTTTATTTTGTGCACAGGAGTTATTCAGAATTACATTCATACAGTTGAGAGAAAAATATTGTATCATATTCTATTAAAATTTACACTAAAATCCATTAAATAAAAGATTGTTATGTTTTATCTAATAAAATTATAGTCCACGGTTTGTGATTTTTAATTTTATTAAAGATTCAATTGTAAACAATGACTGGGAAAAATTTTGTTTTCTTAAAACACTTTGAATTCATGGTAATTATTAATAAAGGATAATGATTGCAGAATTAATGATCTTTTAAATAAAAATTGATTTTAGTTGCATTTACTTTGGTACTTTTTAATGAATTTCTATTTGAATGAAATCAAAAATATAATTTATTTGCTAAACCTGTAAATTCTTTATGGGTTAAAGAATGGTATTTATAATTAATATATACTGTTAATTGTCACACATACTACCATTTATATCTGAGTTAATTTTATTAATTTTAGTTCATGTAATGGCTGAAACCCATCAAGCACCTGCAGCACCTCCCACTTCATTTGACACATCAAATTTTCCACCTCCTGTTGTAAGTACTTATAGCAGAATACTTTTTATATCTATAAGTATATGTAGTATTTATTTATTTTTTATAACTCTTCAGTATATGTGTGAATACAGATCAGTAGCTCATTTATTTATGCATTTACAAAGTTTGTATGCTCCTTAAAACCCATTAACTTTAGTTACTCTTTAAGAAAGGTACTCTTAATTTTTATGGTGGGTCTTTAACTAATTAATTTTTTAACAGCAACCAAATTTAAAGTTAATTGTAATACAAAAATATGCCAATTGTGTTCATGTAAAATTAAAAGCATGCCCATGCTTATTCTAACAGTATCTAATTATCATGTAGTTGAAAGTTAATTAAAAAAAGTGAATATGAAATTCATGTTGTATCTTTGTAATAATAAATTGAAGAACAAGTTCATAGGATCATTTTCAATGATGTAGTAAAGGGAGAATGTGTTTTCTGCCTCCCAATATGTTAGTTTAACCAGAGAAAAGAGATGTAATCAAATCATAAATATGAATAGGCTCTTGTGAACTATAATTTTCTTACAGAGGTCTTTAAAAATGGCAAAAGATGCCCCCTTACACTTTCAAAAATTTGTTTGAAACTAACTTTGCTATCTCAGAATCTAACTAGTTTATAGATATCTAATCAACATATCCAGTTATGGTATTAATATTAAGCTTGACAGACTAGAATTATTTTTATTTTGTGTATGCTTGTTTCAAATACTTATGAACTTTAGTAGGCTTGATACATTATTTTTTCTTAAATATTTGAGACAATGAAGATAATTCACTGATTATGATAATTATTTAAAATAAGTGAAGATTAAACTTTTCAGTCTCATTCTACCAAGTTTAGTTCTCTAATTTTCAGAATTTTTAAAGTGTATTAAAAATGTAAATGTTAAGGTGTATAGATACAAATTGACAACAGTTAGCAGTGTTCTCTTTTTATCTCATGTTTTGCCCTTATTTAAGGCTCTGTATAAAGTTGCCATCTTTAAAGTGTAGGTAGACTTTTTAAAAACACTAGGTGGGTGAAACACTGAAAAAGTGGATATATAAATTTTCATAACACGTTTTATTTCCAGTCATGCTAATTATCATTTATGCTTAACATGGTGTAAAATTTGTTAATTAAAATTTTTTCTTTGTAGTATTCACATCAAGAGCCAGTTCATTCAGTAAATTTGGCTCCTCCTCCCATATACACAGCCCCTCCACCTACTGTTCAGTACAAACATCCTGAATATCCACCACAGCAACCTTTGCAACAGGTATTTATTTTAAAATTCACAATACAAAGTGGTGTTATGAAATATTTTCTAAAAAAAATATTGAAATGTTATATGTAAGGCACAGCTAATTAATCCTTGAAAATTCAGATGATTATCATGCAACAAGTATAAACATATTAAACTGTGGCATCTTACAATTTTTAAGTATGCCACAGGGCGATAATTTACTATATGGCAAATCAGGAGCCTGATGTGTAGAAATAATCTTGCTACCATGGTCAATCTTTTATAAAGTAGGATTGCTGACTGCAATACCTCATCAAATTCTGATGCATATAATAGACCACAGACCATAGGTTTCTGGAATGCTCACTGATTATCTTGTATGAATAAACAAACTTTATCAATTGGGGAAGAAATATAATTAGAACTTGAGAACTTCCTTGCTAATTTTTGAGCGTTGCATATCTATAAAAACTTTTAAAATTAAATAGAAAATTGATAGATATTACTTGTATAACATGTAACTTTATAATAGCGGAGTAGTTGTTGGTTAAACTTATTCCTTCAGTAAAGATGGTTAAGATAAACTTTAAATCAACACTTATAACTTAAACTGAATTTTTAGTAAAAGTTAAAAAAAATTGTAATATGACTGCAGCAATAAGCAGTAAATATAAACATAAATTAAGTGAAATTGGATGTCCTACATCTGTGATATACAAAATACTTCAAGCTTAAAAACTCTCACACAAATAAAAATGCCACTAACCATTTTCGTTTTATTTGGCTGGTGGGAACTTTCAAAAGTAAATTCTCCTGTTAACTTGTTAATGAGTGGGTGATAAGTAACATATAGTAAAATTTTATCATTACTTTATGTGCATATAACTACTTAATATTTTATGTCAAACTTTGTAAAAAATACTCCCCCACCCTCATTTGTTTCAGTTAACAACAATTACTCTCATTTTAATCAAAATGCTCTTATTTTAGTCCATTTATTTTTAAAGGTACTATTTTTCTTTTCATCTATCTGTTAAGACAAGACACATTTAATCTAAAAAGTAAAATGCAGTCTTCCTGCATAACCGTTTACTACATATATATTTTTTGTATGCTACAATTATGTCTGTCACAATTTTTTGTTTAAAAGCAGTGTAATTTTTCACAATATTTTAATTTTTTAATGTTATGAATATGTTAAAAAATAATCTATGAATGATATTTAGAGAATCCATTGTTGACAAGGTCAGTTTGCTGTTAGTCTCTGGTACAGAGCTACAATGTTGTACATAATTTTATTGAGGAAAATTTCTTTATTTTATAAACCTTCAGTAATATCCTCTACTGTATTTTCTTTTTTAGTAATCATAATTTACATTTTGATTTTTCTTAGATGCCACCTCCTTCTTGGCAACCTGATATGACTGTACCCTCATATTCAATTCCTCCTCCTATTATGAATTATGGAGGTATGTATTCTTTATGTGCAAATTGATATTGCATTTCATATTATAAAAAATTTATTTTTTTAAAATGTGTTTTTTTTGGGGGGGGGGGGGGGGGGTCCTTCAAGATTAGGAGATCTACCTGTTGTGTGCCTCTTACTCCTCCTCCTTTAGAAAAAGTTCCAAAAAATTTCAACTTATACACAGAGCTATACAGTAGCTTTATTAATGTGTTATATGTTAGTTTTTCTTATATATAACAGTAAAAATTAAAGATGGTTGGGGTTCTAGATTATAATAGTGGGGTTGTTTTGTTTCCGATGTTGAAGGTCACATGACATCTTTTCATTTGTAAACCTTCTGCCCAGGGCTATGCCATTTAGATATCCTTTGTTCACATTTTGGGATGACAAGCATGGATGATGTTACCAGCCCAATTTCCCACTCTGTGTCTTTTTGGCATTGCTTACCTAAACAAAATCTTGTCTACTTCCACGTCAGCTTCTTTTACTCTGTATAGTTCTGCTCGAGGGTGTGTCTTTTTCCTATTATGTTATCATTAATAAGTTCTAGCTATTTTCAATTATAACTTGCTTAATTCTTCACCTGCCTTTTTAAACCTGACATATATATGTACAAACATATATAAATATATGTTATAAAAATTTACTAAAAATGGTAGTTTTTGAATTAAAGTGTCTTTGATTATAGATAATTATTACTCATTATGCATATTCTTTTTTGTTTTAGATCCTCAGCCTCCTGTGCCTCAACCTCCAAATTATAATAACTATAACCAAAATTATCAGAATAACAGTTACCAAAACCCTCCTATGCCTATGCCCGAAACTGTCAATTATAGTCAACCACCCCCTCCTGTAAATCTTTATAGTCCATCATTTCCACCTCAGACCATGAATCCAGTGTCATCAAGTATGACTCCTTATTCTCCAGCTCCTAATCAAGTTAGGATGCAGCATATGAGTATGCAGGTAATTTTATTTTATTCTCAGAAATTACTTTTAATCTGAAACTTTCAATTGTACAATGTTATTTTCTTATTTATGAAGAACATGTGTTGAATGACCTAAGAGTTTGATTTATAATGCAGGATTAATGATGCATTTCAATAAATGTGATATCCATTAGAAAATTTGAATTTATATCTGCTCATTATTTATGCATTCTCATTCAAGTGAAAGTCTCATAATTTCACACCTTTCCAGTTTGAACTTATCTCTTCAAAATAGTTTAAAAGTTCAGTTAAGAGAAAATCACAAGTACAGTGTTGCAGCGAGGCATGACACTTTAAATTTAAAAATTACTGTTTACATTTATGTAGCTCATTTAAAATTGCTAGGGTCAGCAATAAATTGATATAACTCATTGATTGAACCAGGCTCCTAGGTAAGGTAAATTAATTTGGAGTGCAAATGGTTGGTAAAATTTGAGTATATTATTATTATTACAACAACATCTATAATTTGAATTAACTAATGTATTTATGCTTTACATATGCCTACATTTAAAGCCTAAATACATTTTATACTTTAAAAATGTTAGCACATATACTTAACAGTAATATAATGTATTTTGTTAGAAGCTACATAATTTTATTTTTCTTTCCCCAGCCACAATCATATCAAGAGACCTCAGTTACAAGTCAGCCACAGATGACTTCTCATATACAGTAAGTACAGGGGAAAATTCCCCCCCCCCTTATTAATACTTTATATCATAAGCATATAGAATATTAGCTAATTGGCGTGAATTATTTTCCTGTCATGCTTAATTGTATTATCATCTAAGGATAAATTTCAGCTGTTTGAAAATAATCTTCAATTTTCTTGTTAACTTTACATTTTAAAATAAGAATTGATCTATTGTTGACTTTATAACCAGAATTTAGATGGTATATGCATGTAACCAATATTATTAGACTGCAATGAATTTGCTTGAGTATATCACAATCTCATTTGATAGGTAATTATAGTAGAAATTTACTGAAGTCATTCTAAGCTTAAAAGCCTTGACAGAATATTATTCATCAAAGAATAGCTAATAAAGTTCTAAAAAATTTAATCATTTTGTATTAGAGAATAATTTTAAACTGAGATTGATTCATAAGTTTGTTTTACTTTTCTGATATGCCTCTTGAAATATTTCTCTTGATAAACATTTTTAATAATTTTCAGGAAACCTAGGTTTACTCAGGGCCAGCGTATCTCTAGACCTCCTGAAAAGAGAACATCTAATGTAAACATTAAACATGTACCTTTAAAACAGCCTCGACTTGAACATCCACCAAGGAAAGTAAGTATTTTTATCATTATTCTGCATTACCTTTTTATTTAGATGCATGTGTCAATTTTAATTTCTTGCTCTCTTTGACACTGCTTTCATTCAGAGTGCAATACAGGTATTACATTTTCATAGCATTACTGATAAAACTTGATATTTAAATTACCCTCTAGAGTTTTTAATGACATTTTTAATAGGGTATCTGTCAGAATCTGTAGCACATCAATTATAAATTATTTAACTGTTTGTATTTTAATATCCACTTCCAAGCAAAAGAATAAATTTAGATAATGTTCCCTATATATGTGATTAATAAAACTTTTAAATATTTTCTATTGTAGAGGGACAAGACTCTTATTTATGCGAAAGGCCGTTGTTAAATAATAAGTCTAGTTTCAGGAACCATTTTTTTATTCATTAGTTCCATTCCACAACACAGTACAAAGAAACCCATCACAAGACACAACACAAAAGTAAAATCATAGATAAACACACATACAGAAAGTAGGTGGCACCATGTGAAAACTAGATGGCTCTTGTAGAGCCACCTATCATAAAAGGAGAAGGCATCAATTGTACCCACTACACTATAATAGATAGTATTTGTAGGCCATCTTGAGGTGTATTAAGAAATGTTTAATTTGTTGCTTTGAATAATAAGCACATAATTTGAAAAAACACCTAAGCAGCTTTTTTTTTTTTTTTTTGGACTCTGAGAAAGTATGAATGAAGAGACATTAATAATTTGGGTGAGAAGGATACTAATAGAACAATAATTAGAACAAATAAATATATGAAATCTACGAAAAGTTATATATTGTCATTGAGATAGAGATAGTCTAGTTGCTAGGCCATGTGGAGAGGATGGAATCTAGTAGATCCATAAGAGAACTCCTAATGGAAAACCCCTAAGGAAAACTAAGGAATAGATGGGTGGATCAAGCTGAAGATGATTTAAAGAGTTGAGAAATCATTTAGGAACTAAAAGCATCTAATTGGGTGAAATGAAAAAAAAAAATGTCTTAAAAGAAGGCCAGAGTCCTTTAAAGGACTGTAGTGTCGATGATGAATTAATCATATTGCAAATATTTAATCTATAGTTTGTATGTTAGTTTGGCTAACTTTTTTTAAAATTTAGCATTAACTGTTATTATCAAGGATTGCAAATTTATTTATAATTCCATTAATAAATATACTTATTCCTACTGTTCTCTGGTAATGAAAATAAATAGAAAGTATATATGGGAAAGGCTAATTAACTGAAAATATTTTCATTTCATAAATCTATTTTTATAATGAGAAGCAGCATAGTATTTTATTAAATTAGCTATTTTATTAAAAAGGAAAAAAAATTCTAAGGTGTCTTTAGGTTTGTTTCACTATTGACATGGATGTTTGCTGCTATTTGGGATTGTTCAATAACTTAATTGCAAAACATTGACTATAGAGCTGATACAGTTTAATATGTCTGAAATTTGTCAGTTCTTAAATTCAATAAAAAAAATTTTAAGTTATGTTTCAAGCATTTGCAAATATTTTTATGCTAAAATTGTTAATGATTCTGTTACACTTCTTAGTCAAAGTATTTGAATATTGGGACATGGGTTATGTGAGAACACCTACCTACATAGAAATTCATTCAGGAATGTACATAGAAATTCATTCAGAAATGGTCAAGATATGTATTTAAAGTTTCAGTTCTGTAGTTCTTATACTTATTACAGATGTAAAGCTGAAACTAGTTAAAATTAATATTTCTGTTGCAATCTGAAAAGCAAAAATTTTCAAGGTTACAATACTTTACTTTTGTGTACAAGAAAGTTAAGGTTAAGAGCTAAATACAAAGCATTTTCTTGTATTATGAAGGATTAGAGGTTTTTTATTTCTGCTACTTACAGTAAAGTAATTACAGTTCTTTACACTGAATAGTTGGCATTAATCCACTAAGCTTAATTTTGAAACATAAAAGCAAAGTTATTCTCTGTTAAGGCAGTTAAAATATATAAAAAGTTAGTTCTTCCCTGTTGCTTACAGAATCTGATAGATGCTTTTTATACTCTTTAGTATGTATGTTATTCTAGAATGCTTTTTGTAATTTTCGTTAAAATTATGTATACATTATGCAGTATGCATAAATAAGTTTTAGCTGTAAACCTGTTTACATCTTTGTGCATGTTTCTTATTTCATTTTCTAAGTAGTTGAAAATTACAGGCTTTATGTATAGCAAATTTAGAATTTAAAATCAAGCATTATATTTATTAACAGTAAATACATCCAATTTTGGTCTGTTTTTTAAATGTCAAAATTAAACATGCTCACAACCAATATCTTTTACAAAAAAAATTATATTTAACATTAAATCAACAAGTTTATCTCTTTAGATTTGCTGCTATGTGATTACTAGAATAAAGGAATAATAAATCATTAGCTCTTCAGTAGCATTTCTTTTTACTTAGGATAGTCTTTTGCTATGTTTTCAACAAAAGATACTATCTATTCATGTGATTTCACAATGTTAAAGTATGAAAATCTCTATATCCTTTCTTTTGACTGTCAAAACCAAGGCCAAAAAAAAAAAAAAAAGCACAATAATCATTATTTCCCACAAGCAGTTGAACATAAGGAAGTCTTAACCCATATACTGATAAAATACATCTTTGGCTTATTTAGAATCAAAAATAGGAATCATGCTTTTATCAACAGGTGTTAATTTTAATTTGGCCATATACTGTTAAACTGTCAAAATCTATAAATATACGGTGCTTTTTTTTCAAAGCTTGGATATGTGCATTCTGTTATCCCATCATAAAAGTACTATTGATCATCTTTATGGTGTTCTTACTATAAAATGGCCAACATATCCAAGTGGCTGCTATACTAGTTTATAGGGCAAAAATGTATGGAGTAATGGACCTTTTTTTGAATCTTCTACAATAAAATGGCTGTCTTATGTAATGGCTAATAAGTTAAAGTAGATCAGTTGGGAAAACTCCATTAAAATTTTATTATGCATGAATTCTTGTAATTGTTAGGAATAAGTTGCAAGCAAGTGTTGTGGTTAGTGCACTAAATTCAAGCCTCCAAAGACCTCCCTACCGAATGATATCCAGATGGATAGGGTGTTGCTCTTTTGTTAAAAAGTTGGAATCTAATTCCTGGTATGAATGTTTGGAATCAGTTTTAAGCATTAGATCCTGATCTTGTTATCCCTTGCCTAACAAAAAAGTTGATTGTTGTGCTGCTAACCTAAAGACCTCTCATATAAACAATAATTCCTTGGATGCATGATAAATTTAATCTGCCAGTACTTTTGGTAGGAGTTACTGAATTGGGAAAAACTCCTCTCTTGAAGTATGATTAAAATTGAGATGTTTTTCTGATGTTCAAGAACTATTTACTGCAGTCAAGGTCAACAGTTTGAGTTTTTAAGCAGCAAGTCTGTGTCCAAACTTGTAAAACATGATCCTCCCTCCCTTTTCCTTTTCCTCTACTCCGTCATAGACATAATAAATATATGTACTGAAACAGTTTCCTTTTTCTAAGCTTTACTAAACTATTATTAAGTTTTACTTCTGTCACTTCTTCACAGAAGTACATACATATATGTAGTCACACTTTAATTGGATATTTTATGTACATATTTATGCATCTCTATCAGTATATAACTATATAATACTTGCTTGCATGGATGATTGTGTATATGTATAAAATGTGTATTCTGTTATGTAACTTAACAAATTAAATTTTTTAACTGCATATTAAATTTATATGTATTGAAAATATATTACCAAAGTTGTTTTACCTTTATTTTCCAGACCAATGTTCATGTGAATAATTCGAACATTCGAGAGATACCACTTGTTGATAATTTAAATTTGCCATTATCTAGAAAGACTTCAGCCAACAAAACAGTTCCTATTGTCGAAGATGAGGTTGGATTTTTATTAATCTTTTTTATTAGATCTGTTGCAATAAACTTGTGTATTTTCTCCTTGCTTTTTTTTTTATAAAGTTTTAAATTCTATTTCAAGACATTAAGTATATTTTCAAAATATATTTTTTGAATATTCATTCTTTTGAGAAGTCAATATTAGAGCTTAATTCTTTATTGTTTTGCAATACAAAATGGGTGTTAAACTGTTGACTTTCTTGTATGTTTGCAATATGAAGATATGTCTTGAATTCATATTTATCTTTAAAATTTTGAAAAACTTATTTCATTCAAAGTAGTTATTAGAAAGTTATATACTAAATTTTGAAGGTAATAACTGAATTTCAATTGATAATAGTATATTATTCTTTGTTTTGCAATTAAAACAACAAACTTAAAAACATGAAAATAACTTTAATGTGCTATAAATTATTTTGTAGAATGAAAGCATTTTTATTTCTATCCTTTCCATGCTTTAAAATAAGTTTTTTAAAAGTGTCTTCTATAACAATACTAACAACATTTGGCCAAAATGTAATATTTTCAAGCCAAAGATAACTTGTAATTAAACCAGTTTGACATGGAAATCATATATATATATATGTGTGTGTGTGTGTGTAGTAGAACCTCGGTATAACGCCCCCTGTGGGACCAACATCATATGGTTGTTGTAACGAATTGAAAAAATAATAAAAAAAAAACTGAGCAAAGAAATGATGCAACAGTATGTACCTAGAGAACACTTCTATTTATTTGTATTTCCGTTACTGAAGTTTTGAAAAAAAAGTTTTTGACGCCTGTTTTAAGTTCATTTGGGAACTTTTCATTATCACTGATTCCTTATCCATTAGATTTTGAAGGAAATCTTCAGAATTCAATTTTCCTTCAAAATATTGACGCAAGGTATTGATTACATTGAAGGCTTCTTTTTCATTCACTTTTTCAAAAGCTTGGATGATTTCTTCTCCGCCATTGGAATCGCAGATTTCTTCATTTTCAATAATACAGGCAATAAAATCATCCTCATTCAAATTTTCTCCACAGCACTGTAAAGTTTTGTCTACCTCAACAAACTCATTAAAAGATAGTTGAAGATTTAGTTCTCTCCTTTTCCTCCCGCCCCCTACACTCCTTTAAGTAAACACAAAGATAGGAGTACGGGTTTCTTGAAGTTGCACCAGAGTTCAATAATTTTGAAACAGCCCACTTGCTCATGAGTTCTGCGGACTAAAATTGGCAGTCGTTCTAACGAAAAATAATAAGCTTTGGGGTCGTTGTAATGATTCAAAATTAACATTATTCCTATTGTAAAATAATTGGGACTTTTTAAGATGGTTGTTGTATCGTGGGGTCGTTAAAAAGAGGTTCTACTGTATATGTGTATATATATGCACTTTAATTTTTTTTTTTTTTTGTTTGTTTGTTTCTTTTAAAAGTTTGGAAACAACTATCAAATTAAAAATAACAATACTAATAGGAAGTGTTATGTAAAAAGCATTTATCACTGGAAACTTATATTAATATTAGTGGTTTATTGGTTTTACATAAAAACTATTTATTTTCAAGGATGAGAAAACAAAGGAATTAAGAATGAAAATAGAAGAGCAAAAGTTGCTTAGAGAGCAGATACTGAAACGCAAAGAAGAAAGACGTCGACAGATGGCTGCACAAAGGTTGTTAGAGATGAAAAAGAGGCAAGCAGAACAGAGTAAAAATACTGTTACTATTATACCTAAGGCTATAAATCAAAATCAAGTCAAAACAATTGCAGCTGTGAAACCAGGTAGATATTTGAGCATTGTTTTTCTTAATTTTAAATAAGGTATTCATTAAGATTGCACAATATCTAAATTTTAATGATGTAGTGTATTGTTTACCAAATATTGATATTTTTGTATATTAAAGTATTCTAATTCATATATTTCATTATAGCATCATAAATATGTTTATTCTGTTTAAAATAGTACGAAAGACATATGCATATGTATGTGTTGATTATCTAGAAAATAAAAATTAAATTTCTGAATATAACATACTAAAAGAATATATAAATTTAAATTTTTATATATTACTTTAAAAAAAATCAAATTTTCCCTGCGTATTTGATTTAGAAGACATTTAATTCAAACTTTTCAGAAAGTTAAGAATATTAATGAAATGAAACAAAATGTACATAATGACAATGTATTTATTAAACAAAAAGGATGTGTTCATCTTTTTGTGGTTACAGTTGATCAAATTTATCAATTAAATGTGTTAAACAAAGTTACATAACTTATGGAAAAAAATAGAATTAACATTAGAAAATAAGGAAATGCTACTCTCAGTAATTGCTTCTAATTAGTTAAACTTAATTAGATTTTTAAAACTAATAAATTCTTCATTGTTTCCACGTGATTTTAAGGGAAACGTCGTGTGATACAAAGACTCAAATATGATCTGCTTCAGAATCTTAATGATTGCATAATTCTTTTTTTCTGATTTTCCATTTTAAAATTTCACTAAAGATTAATTACTAACTTAATAACCTCCCCCCCCCCTTTAAAAAAAATTGGGTTGAAAAGTTTGATTATTGATTCAAAATAAATGCTACAAAATATTTCTGACAAGAAAAATGCCATAGAAAACTTTTAGGGGGAGAGGGTGGTAATGCTATTTGCTGTTTAAAAAATCATGCAATTATAGATATTGTGTGGTGTTTTAAAAAATAACCAACTTCTGCATAAATCTGAAATTACATAAGTTATGCTGTAAAATTGTCCCCTCACCCCTCTGGGCACAATGCATTGCAGGAAAAATTTCATGAATAGGATAATCTACCATTAGAAATGATGTATTACATGGATTAAAGTCTCAATCTTGTTACTGCAGTTTTAAAGAAATATATTTAACAGTATTAGAGTATATTGCCCAGCCCTAGTATTCATAAGATCATCCATGCAATCTATCATATCTTAAATTGTTGTATCCTGTTATTGAGTATTTTATAATTTAGTTCTGTATATGAATGTTTTATTCTTAATAATTTTCAAAACCTATTTTACAATCTTAGGAACTATAAATTTGTTCTTTATGAATAACTTAATTTAGCAAAATATTTCATAAACAATAAATTACCCATATTGAATTTGTAGAATGTACTTTCAGCTGAACCTTTGTGATGCTTTTTGCTGTCACATTGGTTATTAAGCACTATTTTGTTGTACAGAATGCCAATATGAAGTAACACTTAGTATGACATCTTCTGTTTAGTTTTATCATGCCTCCCCTCTTTCATCTTTGTGATGCACAAGTTCAATGGTGTATTGTCCATTACTCATTCCAAGTTAGTAAATGAATAGGTTTACAGTTTTAACAAGTTGATTGTCTTAACTGTTTTCTTAAATCCAAAAATATTTCAAATTAGTAATAAACACATTATAATTATGTAAGAACTCTTGAAAAGAATTCCGATAGTTCTATTTTTTCAAATTTTCTCCAATCATGGGAAAATTGTTAATATTTAGAAATTTTTTACCTTATAATTAAAAATTTAAAAATATTTTTGTGTGATCTTATTTTAGTTTGTTAATAATTATAATTTTGTAGTACAGCTATTTATGTAAAATTTTAGTTGAACTACTTTCAAATTTTGAGGTATTTGACCACTTCCATTTTTTTTTTAAAGATATAAGTAAAAAAATATTTTTAAAAGAATTTCTTATTTTATGAATACCATTTTAATTTTTCAAGCTATTCATTGGTATAGTAGAACCTTGTAAACATTTCTTTTACTTAACAAGAAAATTTTGATCTTCAAGTACACATTTAGGTTATACTAAATTAATTCTAATAAATAGGGAATAGTTAAAAAATTTTTTAAATCTCATTTTAGTTCCAAAGCCAAGTGTCAAAGAGCGTATAGGACTGCCTTTAAATAAGAATATACCACCTACTAAGAAGAAGATTGTTGTAGTGAGAAAAAAAGCACCTCAGAATGCAGTAACTGTACAGAATAATTCTAAAACTGTAAGTACTGTTTATATTTTTATTCCGTATACTACATGACCTAAACTTTTCATTTTCTTTAATAAAATTTTCCTGAAAATCTTTAATGAATTCTTTTATGTATGAATAGTCACACACATATTTGCTAATAAATGTTTTTGAATAATTTTTAAGTATAAAGTTACACTGTATAAAAATACACTATATAAAATTGGGGAAAAGAAAAACTTAGAAACATTAATAAAAATTGTTGTTTCCTTCCCTTTTCCCTCCTGTTCTCCCTCTCCAAATAAACACATTGGTGATTAATAATCAGCTGTTTGTAAATTTTAAGCTTTTTTTCCCCTAAATATTAAAAATTTAAATGGTGCATTTGGTGTCTTATGTGCATAATTGTTGTACCTTCTAAGTTAGAATTATATTCTTAAATTTTAATTAAACTATATTATTTAAATACATTAGTATAATAACATATACTCAGACACTACAGTTCTCCTTTTTTTTCTACAAATCTCTCAATTTTTCGTTATTTCAAAAACAACTCCTTTTTTGGGGGGGGGGCTGTCATTCACTCCTTTTACTCTTTTTTTCTTTCTCAACAATTATAGAGTTATGTGACAGTGGGATGGATTTCACACAGTGTTTCCCACATTTCGGGTAGTACTGTTTTTCTAATATTTTCTTTTGTTAAAGTATTCAAATTATTGCATAATTATTATTACTATTATGTATTAATAATAATATAATTATCATGTATTATTTCTTAATTTTCATTACCTAATGAGCTCATGTAAGAGAATGGGTATTCTCCATTTAAATGGTGCAAATGATTGAAAAGTCAGTATATTTACTCGATGTTATTTAAAATTTTTATTTTTAAGACAATGTCTTTTTACTAATTTTGTACTTTTGATACTTTTCTATTTCTGTACTACCATGACACAACTTCTTTTACTTTTATAAAGTGTTGCCAATTAATATCTTATTTGTCTTCAGTTGTTGTTTATCTTTTAAAAACTTTGTTTCAAAGATTTAATTTGATGTAATTTCCGAGGAATTACTTTTAATTTTATCGGAAATGATTATTTCTTAGATTTGTAAGAATGTTTTTCTTACATCTAATTTTTTAACCCTTTTAAAACTATACTTCATCACACTTTATTTAAAAAATTACCATAAAGAGAAATATATAAAAAGAAATATTTTAGTCTTCCTTTAAAATAATTTACATATTTTTTTAAATATGAAATGTGGTTTGCATCCTTGTATGTAGATTTTAAGAGAATTTATCTGTAATAATTTATACTAGTCTGCATTTAGCTGCAGATATTGTCTTTTAAAGTACTAGTCTAGTCCTATTCACCTGTGTTATATAGCTCTGTAAATATAGAATTTGATTTTCTGATTTCTTGAAAAAATTGCATAATAGCTGTAGAAATAACTGTTGAGTCTAAAATATATTCTATTAAAGTATCTTAATATTAAATATACTTATAGCATTTCTATTGCTATCAGTATAAATAAAATGATTCTTTTGTCTTGTAATTCAGACAACAGTTTGAAACATGTTCAATTTTCATGTATGATTATAAATGCATTATTTTGATTTTTTTCCCTCTTTTTTTCAAAGCCTCCCATTGTTGGACAAAGATTAAAATTGCCTGTTCCTTCTCAACAAAACACCCAACAGACCATAAGACCTGCTGCTACTGTAACTCCTCAACAAAATATTTCAAATAAGCAGACTTTGAAGGATGCATCTGTTTCTGGTGATATTAGCAAACCATTTACTCTTGCAAAAAATTCAGATAATAAATCAAGTAATGTTACTCAGAAGGCACAATCAGCTGTTCCTCCAAAGAAAATTATTTTAACTTCTCAGGCACAAAAGAATAAGGCTCTGCGCCTTGGTAGACCTAATTTTCAGAGACCACAATTTTCTCAGATGCAGAGATTGCACAGGCCAAGAATTCCTGGACCAAGAGGAGCACAGTTTCCATCATCACCCTTCAGGGAGCCTAGAATGCATTTTCCTAGTCATGGCCCACCAATAAATGAAATGCGAATGCCCCCACCTCATTTCCATGATCCTCGTCCACCTCTGTTGCCTTTTCATCCACCAGGAGATCATGGTCATTTTAACCAGTTTATGTCTCCTGAAGTGTCATTTGAACCTAAAAGTCCCCCTTTCCGTATGCGTGGTCCTGGTATGCCTAATTTTAGACCAAGAGGAATGGAGCCACCTATGTTTCCTGACAGATTTCCACCACCACAATTTGCAAACCCAATGCCTCAGATGAGGCATGTATTTGACAATAATATGCCTAGATTTCGTCGACCTCGCTTTCAGAAGTTCCCTTCAAATAATATGAATCAAAACCAAAGACCCTCATCAAGTGAGCCTCATACTTCTGAAAAAAAGCCTCCTGCTGCAGGTTCTCAAGACCCTAAAGCAAACCAGAAATCTTCTGAGGTAACAGGTAAAGGCAATGAAGGAAAGCCAGCACCTAAAGTCTGTGTAACAAGAAATCAACCTAAAAATGTCACAGAGGTAACTTTCTATTTGTATTTTATGTTGTGGTTCATGCAGTTGTGCATATGGTTTTCAGTGTTTGCTTAAATATTTTTATAAGTTTTTTTTTTTCTTTTTTAAGCATGACCATAACAGTTTTAAGTAACAAAGTATTTTTCCACAGTAAACATAAATTTTATAATTTTAATTGTACTGTTTTGGAAGTTTTGTACTGTTTAGTTAATCTAAATTTAAATTTGTCTCCGTTTCCCATTATCAGTAACTATCTAGGAATGTCTGTTATTTCAGTCACCTAATCTGTTAATAACATTGTGAAATATTTAAATTAAAGTTTAAATGTAATAATACTCATCTTATGCTATAAGAGTTTATTTGTGGCTTCAACAGTAATTATTGTTTGCTAAAATTTTCAACCCTTTCACACTGACTATTATGTATACATGTCAGCAAGAGATGCACTCACTTCCCAACCAACATGGCTTGTCAGAGCGTTTTCTCATACACACCCGACTATCACATATTTGTGCCAGTGTTCTAGAACATTTTAAAAACTATAACTTATGACACTAGGTGGCATTGTATGCCCATATGGTTTTAGTTATATGTAGATTTGACTGGAGCTGCAATAGCTCAGTTGGCAAAGGCAACGATCTCGTAACTGAAAGGTTGTAGGTTTGGAACCCAAGCCGGTTCAAGATCTGTCGTGTTTGTTAAAGGTGACTGGGGCACGCAAAATATTTTTGTGGTCACAATGTCCTCAAAGTTCTCAATCACTACCTCTAGGGGTGACAAGCCAAGTCTGTGTCTTCTGCTTGGTTCCTGCTTCAAATTTACATTGACCTACTGGAGCTGTCATTCTTTCACCTTAATGGTGTTCATTAAGATGAATGGTGCACCCCTTGGCCTTAATATAAGAGCCTGAAGGTCAATCGTGCTTGGTTTGTCCAAGTGGCATAACAAACAACAGATCTGACCTTCTACTCAATATGAGAGTAGCATGATACCTATACACGTGGCTTTTGTTATATAAACATCAGGGAAAGGAATATTTCAGAATGGCATAGTTTATGATGGCTCTTTAAATTCACATATGGTGGTTGTTTATAGTGAGCAGAAGAGTTTTATTTTTGCTACAGCTTTATGTATTTCGGTTTGCATTCCAGTTTTTAGTGGAGAGTTAGATCTGATAGACTTGATTTTATTTTCTCTTTTTACTGTTAGAATGTCAAAGAGTCGAAAGGGTTTAACTGAGCTTGAAATAACTGAAATGATGCAAAATATTTCAGATATTTATTCTGAAACAGATTAGGATAGTAGCAATATAGGAATAATATTAGGATAGTGGCACTATATATTCTGATTGTTCTGTTCATAATGGATGTAGGGAATCTAATGATGAGCAGGACATTTCTGACAATGTTGACTATGCTTTGTTTTGTTTTTTTCACATTCCTGGAAAAATCCTCCAAAATGACAAATGAGTTATGAGTGCAAGGACTGTAACGTAGAACTGTGTGTAGATCCCTGTTTTCTATATTTTCATACGAAAAAAGAATTTTAAATAACATTATTCAGTTTTGTCATGTTATTTCATTAAATAGTAAGTAATGGAAAAAAGGTGTAAAATATGTATTTAAATAAATAAAGTGTCTATAAACATATATGCTGTTTAAATACTTTACACAACATTATTAAACAATGTGTTGATACTTTGTTAATTTCATGAATTTAGGCTTAATAGCAAAAAAACCTCCGACCCAAGATGCTTGCAAAAGAGACTGCCAGCCTCGAGTAAAGTGTGCATTTGCACTTCCTGTTGCGAGAGTTAATAAACCAAAATTAACATATTTAAACATTAATTTCCCCCCTCTCTTCCTGATAAACTGCATTCAGTTTCTGAGTGACTCAATTATAAAACTGCTGTTTGTTTTTGTATGGTAAGTGAATGGTATTCAAACATTTTTTTTCTCTTTAATTATAGGACAAAGATATTCCTAAAACTCAGTCTGTATCTATTGAAAATTTGTCATCTTCAACTAATGAAGCTCAGTTAAGAAAGCTTTGTTCATCAGTTGGTGTTGTTGAGGTTTGCCATTTACATTTGTTATGTTTAAATATGACTGTGATATTTTTACTAGCAGTATAGGTGTATATAAATTCATTTGAATATTTTAATGCAATGCTTTTCTATTATATTTCTGTGAATTTATTTTTTCATAAAAGATAAAGAATACATTATATAACATAGAGATCATTGCATAAACTTGTTTCATAATAGCCAGGTGCAATTTCTTTTAAAATTTTTTGAAAAAAAAAAAAAATAAGCTTGCTTCTCAGTCTTAAAATTAATATCAACTTTAACAATAAAAATTTGCTTAACCCTTTGAATCCAACTAAACAGCCAAAGAAAATTAAAGATTTTCTTTCTTTCCATGCGAGGAATTATTTTTATTACTAGTTTTGTGTCTATCTGCATGTCTTAGTTCTTACAATGGATAATTATTGTCCTTGCCAATTAACACTAGATTTACCATTAATTAAAACATATCTGTTTCTACTGAAACCAGTCACAATGACTGATCTTTAGAAAAAGTACTTATTGGCATTTCCAGTCTTTATCTGCTTTAAAGAAAGTTCATATTTATTGCAACACATTTTGAAAACTTAATAAAAATGATTATTTAATTACAGGTACAAAATCATGGCATCATTCACAGAAAGAAAATGTTACATTAAGTCAGAATTTTGAGTTAAAATTACAAGATTAGTATTTTGACTGGTTTGAGGAATCTAATGTTAAAAAAAAAAACCAAGGAAATAGAAAAACACTGAAGATCATAATGGGGTTCAAAGGGTTAAGGCACACGTAACACATTAATTAGAGCTCTATCATATATAACAAATATTTTAGACAAATCAAAGGAAATAATTTTTTCTCCAGTTTTTATACAGGATTGTTTAGAATGCTGTGAACTGCACTATCTTTTTACTCTATGTATCTTTATAGTAAAGTGTCCAAGCATATATATTTTCTTTTGCTTTTTATATATATTTCTAAATAAAGAAAATGAGTTCATATGAAATATGGTATAGAAAGGCATTATCTTGTACTAGTCATAGTTAATATCAATTTGATTTCTAGCATTAGAAGTTTTCATTTAAAATTCATCAGTTTATTCATATCTTTAAGGCCAAATATCTTAGTCAGATTTTACCAGTAATGATGAGTTATTTATTTTCACTCACTCCTGTGTATGACAGGCTACATATCATTCATACTAGTCATTCACACTTGTCATCCACAGCAGTGAAATATCAAGGATAAAGAATCTGTTATTGAATTTTATTTGATATCAAATAAGCTTCAAAGTATTTTAATGTTTAAAAACATTTAAAAAAATTTAAAGGTCTCCTGATTTATGTAGTGTTATATCAATGAAAAAGTTTAATTTGTTTATTACTAGAAATTTCTTTGATAATTACTAAAACAGTTTGTTCATTTTATGTGGAAAAGTGCATCATTGTTGGAGAAATCTGTCTGGAGTTCATTAGTGTATATAATACTGGTTATTGTGCTTTTAATGATTACATCTATTAAGTTTTCATCTTGTGTTTCCCTCACTCTAAAATTAATTCTTAGATGCATGTTTAAATGTAAATATTCTGTTGTGTTAATTGTGATTTATTAATGAATTAATAATTTAATAACAGGTTTTTCAAATGATTTAAGAACTTAATCAAATGTAAGTGTATAGCAATGCATTTAAATTGAAATATGGCACTTTGATAAATGGGTTGTAATTGGTTCATATCTATTTTTTCAAGTTTACAAATTTTGTTTTTAATAACCCTCCTCCATCTACATAATCTAAAATTTTAAAACCCTCACAAAATGATGTAGAAACAATTATATTTCTTTTAAAAGAATATTTATTCTATAACTTTTAATAGGGAAGTTGTAGCTTCTATATTTTTAGTTCATATAAGATTTTTATTATAATACTGAAATAAAGTAGTCTGTTCTGTTATAGTGCTACTACTGTTGAAATTAGTGTTATCAGGATGTAAAGTATAGAACTTTTATACATGCTATCTGCTGCTCAAATCATTTTTCACAAACAGAAATAAGTATTAAAGGCTTTTCATCATAAGAAAATGCTGTAAGAAATTATAAAATAATTTTTAAAGTTTTCATAGATTATATTTTTTTGTTCAGTTTAATTTTAATCTTGGAAACTGATAGAAAAGTTTTCAGTTTAGATATTAGTGATAAGTGTCCCTTCGATAAATATTCTTCAGTAATTTAATGACTAAACACACAATCTACCACTAACATTTTTTGCTGAACACCAGTTATAAATTGCTGTCTCCCTCTTCTAAGCTAATATAAACATGTAAATTGCTTAATTTCCAGGCATACAGTTTTATTTATTTTTCTAAATAGTTTTATTGGTCTTGTATGTAGTAATAGCCAGCATATGTTTTAACTTTAGTGCTACTAAATAAATAAATTTCAAAAAATCTTTTACATTTAGCTTCTTTACTACCTTGTACACAGTAAATGAAATTTTGTATTTGCGAAAAATTTCAGTGTTCATATTTTAACAAAAATATCCATTTCCACTGTGCCTGTATCTATTTTGACTAGTCATGGATTTATGCCTGTATGTAAATATATACCTCATATAACTCAATTATACATTTAGAACTGTAATTTTTTTTTCAATTCACACTCCCCCTTCTCTTTTTTCTTCCTTTTTAATGTAGCTGGCAATACATATATTTTAATACTAAATACAGCAGTGAAGCTGTTATTTATTTAGCCCCATCTGGGAAACGTGTAGCTCAAGGAGGGCTACAGATACGAGTAACATTACTCCTGCTGAGCCCTCATAATTTAAATGCTGGGACCAAGCAGAAGCCCTCTAGATTTGGCCTGCCACCTATTGTTTGAAGATATTTTTTCAGGTATTGTTTGAACTGAGAAGACATGAACATGGCAAATCTTTTAGCCAACTTCAGCCTTGAAAGAAATTTTAATGTGATGTAATTAATGCTGCTGGGAGTAACTCAAGCAATTAGCTGTAGAAAGTCAAAATTTTGTATTTAGAACTACTGTAAAATCTAGCTGTGCAATTTTTTTTTTTTCCCTTACCCACACTATATACATGGTTTCCATGCACCTGGAAAATCATGGATTTAGACAATGGATTAATTTTGTCATGGAAAGTCTTGATTTGTCAAGCAAAATGAGTAAAAGTCATGGATCCGCTAAATTACCGATTAAAAAAATGCATTGAATTGTTTAATTCTATTTTTACTTGTCATTTGACTGATGTTACTGAGTTTGGTATTTATGTATTATCCTATTGACCATATTGCCAAGTAAAATTTGTTCACCAAGGAAACTCAAAGCAAGAAAGCTTAATGGGTGGGTAAATGTATATTATTCTGGTTTTTTTCTTAAATTGTAGATTAAAATTTTATTAATATAATAATAATTATTTTTTAATAAAAATTAGTTAAGATTTTTGCACAAAATATAAGTTTATCTCTAGGGATATTGTATATAAACATTATACGGTTATATTTGGCTATTATTCATGGTCACCTGTATAATACCAAATTACCCTGAATTCAAATTGGAAACATTTTGATTGAAAAATTGCTATATGATTAAACTTAGGTATATAGATACAACAATTTAATTTTATGTGAGTGTATTAACACTAATAAAGTAAGTTTATAGTTTTTTTATGGTAAACTTCCTGTAATTTCTCTAAAAGCATATATTTTATTTGTATGTACATCAGAAGTTTTATTCATATATACTTTTAACAAAAGCTTTTTAAATTCATGGAAAATGATCTGCTAAATCAGGGAAAGTTATGAAAAGTCATGGATTTGGAATATTTTATTTTGGCAGATACCCTGTATGTAATGAAACTTTTCAACATATATTACTGCCAGTTGACAATACTTTGAGCATTCTCTCATCATTAAATGCATTTCTACTCATTGTGCAATTAATATTGTTTAAATAAGTGATGTTATTGAAAAACTATTTTAGCAATTGTGTTATACCTGTCTACTGTGAATTTTAGGATCTAATTCCACATTCAAATTGAATGAAGTGCAGCAAAAAATGTTGAATATGCATACAAAATTAATCATGTTTACGTCAGATTTTTTTTAAAACCTTAAAATTAGTGTTAAATCTTAAATGTAATATTTTAGAATCCAAGCTTTAGAAAAAGAAACGAAAGTTTTATTTTCATTTTTTATTTACCCTTATCAAAACTTATGAAATATAAAATTAGTGGGACACTTATTTTATTAAAAAAATAATGTGTAGTGTTTTTATAAACATTTTTAAGCACATATCACTTTATTCATTACAACTAGTTTTTAATAAAATTTTAAAACCTTAGTTTAAAACTAAGTTTTAGCAGTTTAAAAAAATTCTTTCTAATTTGTTTAATTAGTTGTTCCTATAACAAACAAATGCCATCGTTTAAAATGTGTATAACATGAGTTTAATGTTCTTATAGAAAGATGTTAATTTATGATAAATTTGATACATATAAAAAAAGATGACTTATTTTCATACTTTTAAAGTATATTCAGTATTTAGTTTTAAAGACACTAACTACAATGAGTACACTAAAATTTCATTAAATACAAATTGTATGTAATTATTTAGTTTTAGTGTTCTGATTTGTCTTTTCCAATTTTAGGCTATGCAACATTATTTGTTGTGAGGGAAATAAATCATTTTAATTTTGTCATTGTTGGCCTTAAAGATATGATTATTTCACATTTGTATATCAGATAGTTATTTCGTGTCATTTATAATTTTAACTTGTTTTTACTTGTTACTGATTTATTGTTACTGTTTAAATAATAATTGAAAGTAAATATTTCAATATTATATAATAGTTATTGGAATTTTTGTGTTTTCCTGATGGAGCAGTTGTATCTATTGCATTACCAATGCATAATTGTGCATGCCGAATCGCATTGAATAAATTGAACCTTTTTCATACTATCTGTGGCAAATATTTTCTTCATGCACCTCCCTCCCCTTGAAAATGTAGGTTTGTAAAGAAAACAATGCAATTTATTTTGCCTCTTTTTCTTGTTTAAATAGCAGCCTAAATTATATTTTATGAAAAACATTTTGTAAATATCGTTTTTATTTAAACTTTTATTTAAATATATTCAGTTTGTTTACAAAGCTATTTATTTTTAGTTTTATGGGGATTTAGTTTGGTCAGAGTAAGAAACGTTTAATACATTTTTTGTTGTTTGTTCTGGCAATATACTCTGTTAGGAATGGCAGTAAAAGATTAAAAAATTTAAATTATAACCTAACATTACTAATTTATTTTGAATTGTTTACTAAACATGCTCTTTATTTGAGAGATAAATGATAATTATAATGTTTTATTTAAAACATTATTTTTTATTTTTTACTGAATATTGTTTAGTTTTAATACAAAGTTTTCATTTTTAATTGGATTTGTGGCAGTGGCTTTTTTATGATTAATGAATGCATGTAACCTAATTTTCTAAATATTTAACATCTAAAAGCAAGTTCTGAATCAAAAATTAGTCTTATATTAGTCTCTCAAGTTTGGAGCTATCTTGATTGCTGAAAACATAGTAAGGAGCAACGGATAAACTAAGTAATTTACTTGCTTTATTTTTGTATAAAATGATTAAGGCAAAAAAACTTAGAATGAAGAATTGAATCAATAAATACAGTAAATCAAAATTTGTTTCTCATTTACACAACTTTACATTTGTAGAATGTTTTATCACAGTGCTGATACATTTATAATTGTTGTAAGGATAACTCTTTTACTTATATGATGCAATACTTTGGTTATATGCTTAATTATCTCTTTTCTAAAGTAAATTTTTAGTTTTTGTGAACTGTGACACTGATGACTTTACTTTGGAATTCTTCAAAAGTACTGAATTAATAGAAAACATTGTCTGGTGCTGATTGTAACTGATGACAAAGAATATGAAGTTAATCCTCCTTCCTATAAAGATATACTGTGCTTCATTTAAAAACTCCAATCTTTGTTAAAACATTCAATCCATTGAATTTGAATATGTCATATGGCAACTAGATAGATTTTTTCTTCTTAAATGCCTGCCTACATGTGTGGGGTATAATTAGCACTCAAGATATGCAATAAAAGAAGTTTGAGTTTTCTCACTTTTGATAAATGCTTGGTTTTAATATTTAATTACTGTTTTCAATATGCTATGCTGTACTAGTACTATTAATTTAAAAAACTTTTAAATTATTGCATTTAATTGCAATAATCAGTTTTTTAAATTTTTGTTTTTTCATTTGTCATTTTATGTTGGTCCCTCTAACACAGCTTAATTGGTGTGTTACTGTATTAAGTGAGAAAATTTTATGCTATTAAATATTTCTCACATCCCATTAAAAAATTTTATTTTTATTTTTGTGACTAAATTGTATGAAAATATCATAAGTTTTCATAAAGTGCGGTAAAAATAAATTGAATCAATAACAGCAGTATATGCTAAAATTGGCTATTTGTTTCCTCTTGTTATTGTTCAATTATGTGATTACATTTTTACTTTGAGTCTGCATAACTAAATATTTGCCACAGATGTATTTATTTTTATTTATTTATTTATTCATTCTTTCTTTTTAGTTAATCTTGGTTTAAAGTAGTCATTGTTTTAGTTTTGGAATAACTTTCACAAAACCATTTTTTTTTCTGGTAGAAAGTTAATTTCTAATGTGCAATTATACTTATTTGTTATAAAGTGTTAGTTTACATCACAAAGTATTGATTTTTATCATAAATTAGTAGTTTAAAAATTACAATTCTTGAAAATTGTAAAAAGGGGAAGGGGTTAGAATCTTATACCAATATCTATATTTTTCTGTGCTCAGAAAATAGTTTTCCTGTGTTCCATTACTATTTACTTCTGTTTCTAAATTTGTTGATTTTTATTTATTGTTATTAACTGGTAGTGAATTTCTTTAAATTATTCCATTGAATAGTACAATTAGATAACTTTTGTATGTGTATATAGGGAAAAATACCACTCGTGTTATAGATGTTTGTTGTAGTTTGGAATTTACTTTAAGCAGTAGGTTTTGGTATAATTGCCCTGATATTGCTGTGCAAAATATTAAATGAAGCATTCCAAACTAAATTCTTTATGGCTCTAATTACTCTTGTGAGTGCTGCTCTAAATATTGGTATTTTTGTTTATTTTACTTATTTAGAAATAAGGAAAAATAATTTTTCATTGGACTATTTTCTTAATTGTACTGTTTTTGTTTTTCTAAAGATGAAAAATTGTCTCTTGTATTTATAACACTAAAGGATTTCTTTTAGTTTTTAAATATACTAAATATGACTTCTAATTGTACAATTAATTGGAATAACAAGTTCAAAACTTCTAAACTATAGTTGTAAATTTAATCTATCAAAGATGACTTTTTATATTTTAAATAACCATGTTATGTAAAAGATCTTGTTTTTCTGAAACAAAGTATAAATGTGAGCATTTTGTGTATTAGTTTAACTTGTCTTTGCATCCTATTCCTGCTTTTCTGTTTACAGCTGTTGTTGCAAAGATGAAACTCTTAATACTTTTGTCGTGTTTAATAATTAAGTAAATTCTAAGTTTGTCTTATTTTTCTTTTTCTGAAGAACATCCAGCTTCTTAAATCTGAAAGAAAAGCTGTTATTAAATTCAAGGAGCCACGTCAGGCTCTAAATTTTCAAAAGAAATATCAAAGGTATATTATATTTTTTATACATATGTACATTTTGTTTTAGCCTGCACTTGTTATAGTTAAATTTTGCTGTTATGCTTTAAAGCAGCATGTCCGACCAACTCATGAGCTACACAGTCTCAGCACATTACATTTTTCTGCTTGCTAAAGTATTAAGTCTTCCCTTAATATACAATTTTTACATGATATGAAAGCACATGTTATATCAATTATTTTTAAAAATATAGTTATATCTTAGTTTAATCTATGGGATATATTTTAAACTTTAATTTCTAAATATTGGGATATAACTATCTTGTCATATTCTCTTCTCTTATGCTTCATTGAGATGCATGCACTCTATATTGTACTTCACGTATTGCTTTGTGTGTGCACCATCTATCTCTAAATGAAATATTAAAACAGGTGTGGCCAAACTGTGGCCCACCAGTAAGATTTTGCAATCTTTGCTGGAATTAAAAAAGTTTGTAGTAAGAAATGTACTGATTATAGTAAATATATATATTTTTTATTTGATTTATTATAATTTATATACATACTTTATAAATTTTTAAATGTTCTCTTAATATATCAATAATAATATAAACTATAATGTATTGTTTTAAATTTTTACCTCAAAATATATATTGTTGGCAATACAAGTAAAACTGACTAGGCTAAAATGTGTTATTTTTATGTTGTAAATGTTTTTGAAGGTTTTCCATTATATGGAATTCTTTAAAGCTTAATGACCAGGAGCAGATATTACCAAAAACATCAAATTATGTAATTTTTGACTTTCAGTTTTGCTTGCATGGCAACGATATATTAAATGCCACCCACAAAGTCTTTTGGGTTGGACAAGTCTGTAATATTTAATTGTGCCTTGAACTTTTGTGAACAAATATATTGTAATAATTTGCTTATTACACAGAGCTGATGTTTTCCAAGCTGTATTTTATGTGATACCTTTGTAGTTTCTTAGGTAGGATAAATCAAAAGCATTTTTCATTGTCAGATAGTAAAAATTTGCTATCAGGGACTTAATTTTTTTGTGACATTAATATTGAATCATGTGAAAAATCTAAGAACAGCAATGCTATGCATTTTTATTTATAAAATAGCCCAGTATCAATATAAAATTTTTTAAATAAGCCATTGAAATAATTTCTAATTTTGATATTTCTCAAAGCTTGAAAGAATATTACAATATTTAAATTTAAAAATAATTCTTTTGGTTTGATATTGATGTGCTTAATGTATCTGGAAATCTGCAAACAGAATAATGTGCTTTAATGAACATAGAAGTATATATATACATATATTAAATAAAAGAATGCCACATCAATATTTTTTTCTGTAATTATATATTTACGTGCATCCCTTGGTATATTTATTGGAAATACCAGCAAGGAATTTATCTAAATTATCTGTGAAGCCATTTGAGTTGGTCAGGCTTGTGTATATCTTCTTTAATTTGAAACTGTGAAATATAAGTAGAGTTTAAAGTCTCTTGCCTCATATATTTATTAACTTTTAAAAGTTGAGTAGCATTAAAACGTGTTTGTAGATCTTTTGATTTATACTTGTGCAATATTATTTGTTTTGTCTTCAGTACATGAATCAGTTTTAATATATTTACTTTGTAGCTACCATTTCTCAAGAGGCTTTTGTAGCTCTACTTATAAGGGGTACCAAATCATTTATAATTTAAATTTTTCATTCTTTGTCTTATATATTTGTATATATATATATATGTATATTGTTTTAAACCTATCAATGATTCTGTGCCTTATTCTAGATCTCTTTGATCAACAAAAGTTAGTAAATAGTACAAAATGGCATCTAGTGTGAAATTAAAAAAAAATTTTTTGAAATAATTGGGTATATTTGTTAATGGTTTGAGGACCTGAAAAATATAGTTAATTTTTTTTTTTCTTGTTGGCATGTTAAGAATTTTAAAGGATTAAATTGAATGTGGTATATGTCACATGAATTTAAATAGGAATGTTTACCTAGTAGATTAACAATTTCTCAGCAGATAAAAGTGGAGATGATGAATTGCTCAGGTAAATATTTCTTCTTATCTGCTGAAGTATTGTTAATCTATTGTACAACTATATTTTTGAGATAATAAATCTTTAAATATTTTTTCTTACTAAGATTAATAAATTTAGATCAGCCATAATCAATTTCCTACAAGCAAATATTTTTTAAATGCTTTATTTAGAAGATTTTCCTAACATTTAGAGTGGTTACATCAAATGTTATTTTAAAATTTGTTTATCCTATAATATAACATACAGAACTATACATTGTAAGTGTGTGTTGTTCATTCCTTTTAGCATATACATGCTTTCAAGTCCTCTTTTTACCATATTAAAATAATTTTCAATTCATATACATGAAAATTTTATCTCATATGTCATCGCTTATTCAAGTCAACTTTCTATTCATATATATATATTTTTTTTATAACAGTAAATTATTTCTGTGTAGCATGTAAATTTTAGAATAACTAAATATCATTCAATGTGGCAATATGTCATGGAGGGGGGGATTAAATAACATGTTGAATTGTACATTGTTAACCAAGATTAAATCTAAGATTTGTAAAACTACCTGTTAAATTGATAAATCAGTTAATGTTTTCCCTTTGAAAGTAGTCTACATAAAATAAACTAAAGGAAATTGTGTAAAGCATAAGGATGCTGGTCATGCTGTTAAATATAATTAGTTATTAAATATTAAATATTCTCTCCTTCCCTGAAGAGGGGGGGAGTAGATTGATTTAATGAATTAATGGGTTTTACCTCCTATTTCATATGTATTAGTTATATGTAAAAATTTACTTGATTAGTGAGATCTTGAAAGGTAACTAAATGCAGTATATAATTTTTCGGAAGATAATGAAAATACTATTTACAATTTTATAAATTGAGATAAATGGCTTTTGCCACACTATTTTTTATATGTAACTATATAATTTAATATGCTTATTCGCAGGGTTCATTCTGGTGGGGTTTATGTGGTACTTGCCCTGTGAACCCTTTGATCCAAAAATTTCCACCACATTTGCCCTTTGATCCTAGTTAAGTGGCCTAGTACAAAAATAAATGCAAGGTGGCTTCCCCCCTCCTCTCCTTTGAAAATGCAGTGCCTTTTTTTAGGTTTAGAATGAACCCTGTCATTTGTTATTGTATACATTTGAAACTAGTAAAGCAGAAATTTCACTGATATAAATATTTAATATTTCATATGTAGTTTTTCAAAAACTAATTCAGAAAACTCTGAGTTGCAAGCTGAAGACAGCTTTTATATCTGTGTAAAGTAATGAGTAAGTAATTAATATAAGTGATAACAATTTTAAAAATCACATATGAAACATTTTCCAGCACTAGAAGAAAAATAATTTTTATCTTTAATAGAACTGACTAGCAGGAGCTTTTTGTACTAAATGTGTATGTAATTCAGATTTGTGTGGAGCAATTTAAAAGTTAACATATTTAAAAGTAAGGTTTATTGATATAAATTTTTCAATATTCTAGCTTTTGTAAGGCACAACTATTAACTCATTGGTAATAAATTAAAAGTTATATTTCTTATGGTTATATGATCTGCACAGAATAATGTGGAATACTTTTTTTCTCCAGAGTATAGCTATAATATTTTTAAGTAAAAGTAATTAAAACTACTTTTGCATATATTTTGATCTTGAGGTTTGAGGAACTTGTGCAGTTTTTAGAACAAATTTAAATATTTGTAGTTGGTTATTTCTGCAGTAATATTTGTTATTCTGTTTGCTGAAAACCAATATCAATAATTGTAGGTGATGAGCTGTGTGAAAGGTTATTTTATTGGTGTATAATCAGACTTTGTCTGATACTGAAGAGCATAGCAACTTCTAAAAATGTTCCCACTTTATATGAAATGTAATAATCTTTTTACTGATTTTTAGGTTTTTAAGATTGATTCAATTTATATTTTAAATGAACCCCATCTCACTTTTGTCAGTATCACAGGGTAAGGTTTGGCACTCTTTTTCATGCCCGTCATATTTCAAAACTGGAGTGTTCAAAAGTAATGCACTAAAGAAAATTTAATGCAATCAGTTTCTTACACCCAGAAAACTTATTTTGCATTTTACATACTAGAACAGTATTAGATTATTTATAAGTAATTGAACATAGTCAGTTTAAACTAAATGTAAGTTTAATACAGTTATTATTTTTTTTTTTTTTTTAAGTAATCTGCACACTTTTTCTACAGTTTCCTTGAAAATTAGACAATAGTTATGGGGTTAATTCTCAATAGAATAATCCAAATGTAGTTTCAAATATGCCAGAAGTTTTTATTATAAATTTTTTTGAAAAAATGGAAGCTTGAGAAATAGCGTAGTTTTAGAAAATGTCATTGTAATTTGTGTATATATTTAACATTAGGGAACAAAAATAAATTCCTCTTTAATAGGAAATTATAAGGAAAAAATATATATTTTACGTTTTGTAAAAGAAAAAATTCAAAGTTTTAGAAGGTCAGTGTACATAGGAATCTAGATTTACAGTCTTAATATGTTGGTGAAACCACAAATTTGTTAATTTCATGATAAAAAGTACAAAAAGCAGATTTATAATGCCATGTAATGTGTGAAATATACTGAAAGCTTTTGTGTAAGAACAAAAATGAGAAAAGTCAACAGCCATATTCATATAATAGTTGCAAGAAATTTTCTCTTCAGTGCTAAATAAATAGGATTCAATGACTAGAGACTACATATAATTCTAATTTCATTTCTGCTAAAAGTTCCAGTAAGTCATTTCTGTTTAACACTGAAGAAAAACCTCCTGTAGCTTTGAGATAGTCATTTTAATGCCAATTATTTTAATTTGAACAAATGTCTGTTTCATTGTACAACAACTTTTGAAATGTAATATACATTGGAGGAAAGAAATGCTTTTATGTAGACCCCAGTATGTTAGTAACTTCATATTATCAAAACTCCTTCAATACAAGCTTGACAATGGGTATTTACCTTCTGCTCCTGTATCAAAGTACCAGAGTCTGTGGGTTCAAATCCCATGCATGGATAGTTGTAGCTGCTTGGAATTGGCTTTAAGAAGTAGGTTGTGGTCTCATAAACCCCCTTATAGTTAAAAAATAGATCTTTGTGCTCTAAACTAAACCAATCAAAATCTTACAAAGTTTATTATTAAATTGTGTTTGAAACTTGAGTTATCAGATACTCAAGGTATATTTTGATTGATAATATCTTAAGTTTAAAAAATAACTATCTTCGGGGTGGCCACAAACCTGAAAAAGGGAGAAGTATTAGGGAATTTGAAAAACAATTGGAATAATCAGGGGAATTCTTACATTAGGATTTTGTGTTCCAGTTTTAAACAACCAGTATTACACATAATTGGTTTTATCTGATGTAATATTCAATCTGTGGAAAAATTTTGATTATTTTGTGATTTTGTTTAAGTTTTTTTTAATTACTTTCAATTTATTTTGAAATCATTGAATTAAGCAGCTGAATAGAGAATAGTCAGTGATGTGTTATACCGTAAAATTATTTAATTCTTTTAGCTGACATTTTCTTTATAGGCTACATGTATCTTCATTATTTTATCTTTTATTATTTTTTTCCTACAATATTTTCTTTATTTTTTACTTATAAAATTTCTTGGGACTTAACAAGGGTGGGTGGAGAAAATATAGGCATTAAAGAATGACAATATTGTTGGCAAGTGCTTGGAATTCTATTATAAAATCTGATAATGTTAGAAAATTTGTTGCTTTTTTTTCTGGTGGCCAGCCTGAATGATAATTTATGTCTCTGTTTCATTACCTTAAAGCTTTTACAGAATAAATGAATGAATCTAATGCAAGCTTATAAGACCATAAATCTGTGTAGACATGATAACTTTTCTTAGATCCAATTACCAGCTAAGTACTTCCAATGTAAAAACAAAGTAGGTGATTAAATTTTTTTTTCTATTTGTAGTTGTCAATCTCAACATATGACTGTAACAAGTGTACATTTCTTTTGTGTAATTAATAAGGTTTTTGATACTTATAGGTACATGTTGGATCTCGCCATGATTCAAGTATCATTACTGTCTGCATAAGTGCATTTGTGAACATTTCACAAATAAGTGTTATAACTGTTACAGACTAAAATGAAATATGAGTTGCATTTTCTTCAAATGAACATTAATTGAAAACAACTGTTATCTGTTGTAATGTTGTATGATTATGTACAGAAGTTATTTTTTTATTTTAATTAGTCATTTTGTTTTTACCTTTGAACTTAGCACTCTATCTAGTATGCAAGAATTTGTGATAATATCTCATTAATATAATTGTTATGTTATGGGATTGTTAATAAAAAATATCTTAAAATAACATTTCACATTCTGAAATCCTTTAATTTATAGTTATGAAAACATCTGTTATTGTAATTATTCGAAAGTAGGAATGTATGTTTGTGGACATCGAAGAATTTATCATGGATTCATGATTGAATTTTGATGTGCAATTTTTATATCATTCATTTATTGTGTTGTATTTTGTCCATGTAATTTTTTTTTAATTCAGTTGCAGATGACATTTATTTTCTTTCACTTTACCTTCAGTTTTAAAATAAATTGTATCATTTTATGCTTGCAATCATTGTAACTATTCAAGAAAATTATTTGTTTTCATAGCTGCTTGTTACTTAGTTGTATAAGTAAAATTTTTGATGAAACTTAGTTCTATGTTCAAGCAGTTCAGTCATTTCATATTTTTTCAAACTTTGGAAATGGGAATATTCAAATATTTTAACCTAGTATGGAGTTTAAATCAGTGTAACCTGTACAGAGCAAATTCTTTTAAATGCTATTTGTAAAGGTTTAACAAAAAAAGTTCAGTGCTTTTTGTTTGCTTAATTTTAATAGAAATTTGATTGAAGAATAATTTTGATCATATGCAAAACAAATAAGCAGACATTATGTTCCACATCTAGTCATCCACAGCATACCTTAGGAACCTTCTAAATTATCTAAAGTATAACAAGAAAATTCTGTAAATTGAACTCTTTTCATTCTCACTAGTCTTATTTTTATTTGACTATTCTTATTTGCAAAGGGGAAACTTTCCTTCTAGAATGGATTAACTTGTTTTTATTATTTTGATTTGTTGCCTTAACATGTCTCAGATTTTCTGTTTTAAAACTTGTAAAACAAGTTTTTAATTACATATTTTCAGAATATCAAACTTATCTAAATTTACATATTGGTAGTATACATTAATAATTAGATACATATATATTTGAATGCTACATAAGAAAAATTACTTTTCTCAATTTTTTTTTCTTGTAATTTTTTGAAAAGTGTTTCAGTATCATGTGCTGCATTTTATTTTAAATTTGCAGAAGTACTACCTATCTGTTGAGAAAAAATTGTTTTATATATTCTTGACTCAACTAGTGTAAGAAGTACTACTATCAGAAAGGAATGTACATATTAGTTTTTAAATATTGTCAAAATTTACTTCTTTCAGGGAAGTAATTAATGGATGTAAATCACAAGTATCGACACTAGAGACAAAATGAGAGCAATTTCTTTTATTTGAATATATATATATATGTGTGTGTGTGTGTGTGTGTGCGCATATCAGAAACTTAAATGTGTTTTGGTAGAAACCATTTAAGAATGCTGATGTATGTATATATATATGTGTGTGTGTACATATATGTATATATATGTGTTTATATGTATATGTGTATATATATATATATATATATATATGTATGTATATATATGTATGTATGTGTGTGTGTATATATAATAGCTTCAAAGAAATAAAAATTTGGCTTAATAGATTTAAATTTTAAAAAAATTGTTGGCATTTAGCACACATTGATTAAAATTTCTATATTAAACTCGCACGTTTGGGGGGATTATTTTATGATTTTATTTCTCTTCTATTTTCTGCATAGCTTATCTTGTGAATTAGTGATATTTTTTAGGGTAAAGGCAGTTTGTAAAATTTGTTAACTTTGTGTGTATACATATATAATTTTAAAAGCATTAAATGCTAGAATTTTTAGTTATTCATTAAATATTATTTGCTTGTACTGATTAGATGTAGTTATGTCTAATGTTACAATAAAGAGGACTAATTTTTAAACAAAGTTTTAAAAATGTGCTTATTCTCTCATGTGTTTCATTTTCTATTTAACTTTGTTGATATTTGCTCTGAGTTTGTGACTTATTAAAATCTCAATAATTGATATATTTGTCCCAAATTGTAATTTTGTGTAAAGAGTATTTACATGTCAAGACTCTTCGAATATCTAATTTTTTTTCTGAAATGTTTATAAATGTTAGTTTTGTTTAATGTGTGAGTATTTGTATTTCTACTAAAAAAAGTACATATGTTTAGATATACATTGGCTTAGTTTTTGACAATAGGCAGGGTATTAAGTAATTCAAACCAAAATATTAAATATTCCTTATTTAATTTGTAGAGCATTTCAAGAAACCTTAAAATTAATAATTTATGAGTATTTACTCTTTTTTTAAATAGAAAACATATCTACTTTTATTTAAAACAAACAAATGTTAACTATTTGGAAACTGAATCCCATTATAAAAAATGTTATTGTGAAGTTGTTTTTCAGGCTGAAATATAGCTATTATTCAATCACTGCATAATAGAATTTTATAATTTTATTTATTGTCCATGTATATTAATTGTTTTAAGATTAAGTATGCTATGATTTAAAACAAATTTCTACATGAAAATTTTCTGTGTTCTTAGAAAAGCAATTAAAATGCATTTTTATAAAATGTATAACATTTTGAAAATACATCAGTATGGTTACTGAATGTGTTTATCAAGCAGTCTAACAAAAAGCATTTATTTTTTTTAATTATATTTTTATTGCAGATCTTGTTTCATGCACTGTGTAGATAATATAAAATACTAAATTTTGTTTAGTAAAAAAATATGAAATACATGGCATGACTATGTGTTCAACTTTAGCTTGTGTGGTTAAATCTTATTGGGTTAATTATCTTCTAGTAAAAACAATGTGTTTTATTTTTCTCTTGTGAATTTGAAATTTTTTTGACTTTATTAATTTTGAGCCATTTGTTATTTTGATATATTTGAATTTTTCTTTTTAAACATTATACATAATGAAATTATACACATGACATATTTTATGTTTTTGAAAGTCTTAAATAACAACTAAGATCTTTAATAAAAAGTAATGTCCTGCGATGTGCATTTAATGTTCCTTTTACTCTTTATCTTTTGCTCAAGTAGAGAAAGATTGAATTTTTTATATTAAAATAAGTCTTAATTTGCTTATTAATGTTACTGAATCTAATTGGCATTTTTATATTGTAGATATGTATAGTCATAAAGTTGTAGCTTTAAAAACTTTGTAAACAAACTTATTGTTAAGTTAGTATGTGCAGAAGTAGAGTGGTGCAACTTTTACATGAGATTGAACATTTTGAAAATAAGAGACTGGGTGAAACTGTATTACTTATTTATTTCAAGCAATTCAGTGAATTTTCTATTCTGCTTAACATAAAGGTAAGATGCTGTTGTAAAGTACATGCTGGGAACATTATACTTAAATTCTGTCAGTTGTAAGCACAGAGTTAGTTCTCTATTTTGATTGCATATAAATATGTATATATCCCTTTCTGGACTTTTACCAAAAAAAATTTTTTTTCTTCTGTGTTCCAACTTTGAAAATTAGATTTTGATTATTTTCTTAAATTTTATGAAGAAATATCATTCATTAAAAGTCAAATTAACTATCAACTAAGTCTGTTTTAAGTACTTTATTTTGTTATATACTTATCTGTGAGATACTGAATTTGTTATTAAAAAATAAAATGATGTAAGATAAACCTTATATAATTTATAAACTCCGGATTATTTAGCAGTACTAAATGTTAATTCTCTTTTCTGTAGATTTGTTGCACATACTTTTATTAAAGTGTAACATTCCATATTCCTCTGGAATGTTATCTTTTTTAACTAAAATTTATATTAACTTGCAGCATATATTTCTGACTTCTGTGCAAAACCAAACACTGTTACACATTTTCATGAGATCCTGAAGGGGTGTTATGACCTCATAAATATGAGTTTGGAAGTCCTGAAAGAATATCTTTCTGGAGTGATATATTTTGTGAGTTAGCAAAAATGTATGACAGTTGCTTATCTCTTTTATATGTTACAGAAACAACTATATATTGAGTGTAAATTCATCAAAGATAATTTTATAACTGTCTCTTATTACAACAGCTCTTTTCACTTATTTATTTCTTTGTGGGATGAGCTTCATTTTATTTTGGGAATTTGAGACTGGCTAATTTATTCTATGTATTTGTAATTATATAGTGTAATGTATTAACTATAGAATTAAAGTGGTGATTACATATAATATAAACATTAAAATTTAAATTTCCTAATTTCATTATATTCAAAACAAATACTTGAAAACAATTGTGCTTAATCCAGGATTTTAAAAAGCTGTGAAATTAGAAGAAATAATTATCCTGTGCCATTATTTATTGCTTATTTAAAGAAAAGTAATGGATAAATATATTTGGTTTAAAAAATATATAAAACCAATTTGTCATGTAGTGGCTTATTTAAAATATTTTACAAATAATTTGAAATACTTTGGTAAGATTAATGAAAGCTTTTATTTTTTTAAATCATCAGAAATATCTTGAATAGTCATTTTTTTCATCATTAAGGTCTCAAAATTACTGAATTGTCAATAATTTGTTTTCCATGGCTCTTAAATATCAATATTAAAATTAAATTACAATGGGCCTAATGAAAAAATATTTCTTTATATAGTTTTCTGTAATAATAAAAAATTCATTTTTTCTACTCAATGCTAGAGCTTCAAGTTTTGACTTCTTGTAATATATGCATTTAAAACATTTTAATGCTTAGCATTGTGAAGAACTTAACAAAACTCATTTAGTAGGGTAACATTTTTCAACTAAAAATTTAATCATAATTTCATATTCAAAATTCTGAAGTAAAATGCTTTGCGTGTTAAATAACTTTTGTCTAAATTTGTAAAATATGAAATACTGTGTAATCCAACTGTAATTTTTATAGCTAGTGCATTATAACTGCTTTGGATGTCCAAGGTTTATATTTTTTACAAAAAATTTATTCAAATTTATGTTTGCTAGATAGATGTGCTGAGTTGTATGTATATTTTAGTTAATTTGATATATTTTCAGTAAGAGAAGTATTTATCAGATAAATAACTTCTTTTAAATCATTTTTGTGAGTTTTATTGTGAAAAAAAAATGTCTATTGTAATTAATTTTTGAAAAATTGACTTTTATTTTGTTTCTTGTATTATAGATGAAAATAAATTAAATATATAAAAACAATGTTTTATATTGTGTTAACTTTGTGTATTGAATTATTATAATTGATTTTAAGGGTTCCAAACATCTCTAAATGCTTAAAGTATGTTTTAAGTGGTAATTTATAAGTTACAGTAAAATCTTATTACTTCTCATACTTTGTTAAAAACTACATTATTATGAATTTGTTAAATTTTTGTTCACACCTCTTGAATGTATAATTTGTAATGGAAGATGTAAATAAAAATCTACAAGCCTAAAATTTAAATTGTATTTAACAAAATAAATTTGTTGCTGGTTTCTTACTTGTTTTAATAACTGACATAAATAGTTTATCATAAAAATAAGCTGGCAAAAATAATTACCCTTACTAAACTACATAAGTTCTCCTTTACCTACTTTTCCTTAGTCCTACTTTAAAACTACATTCTCCTTTAGTAGGGGTTTACAGGTTCAAACATTTTGAAAAGCATAACTCATATTTTAAATTATGTATACTTTAGTTTTATGTGGGAGTAATTAAAGTTATATATTCTAAAGTTTAGTACTAATGTTTATGTATATATATTGATCAATTTCTTAATTTATATTTCTGATCAAACTTAACAAGATTTTTAAAATATTTCTTATTTTATCATTTTAACAATTCTCTCATAAGGATACTTTTTTTCTCTCCGTCTGCCTTTGTGTTAATGAAAGATTTAGTCAATTTATAAAATTGCAATTTCATGTTTTTTCTAATAACAGATTGTTTATGTATTTATATTATCACAAATTTCAGTTGCAATAGTTTGATCTGTAAATTTTTGTTAAATTCTTAAAACATTACTGAATTATAGCTCAAATTTAGACAAGCATACACAAGCAATATATCCCAATATATGTATGATTGAGAAAGCTTATTTGAGCTTCTTATTCATTTTTTTTCCCGTATTACCATTAATTTGAATTTTATTTTAAAAATTGTCATAGCCATATTCTTTTATTTAAACTATTGTTGTACATATATAAAGTATAAATTAAAGTTGCTATTGAATTACACCTGTTAATTTATAGATTGAAATATAGCTTCTCATGCTTCTTATCTACATCTATAAGTAATTTTTGGTTTATGGAAGAATTATATTAAAAAATTAAATTCAATAAATGTTACGAAGGCAAGTGGTTCTCCATTAGGAAAAAAAAAGGTTAATTGATTGAGAAAGTTCAAATATGTTAGTGTTTTTAATATAAGTAGCCATGTAATCAATGTTACACATGTTTAAAAGATTTTTATAAAGAATTTCTAATTTTTTCTTTTGCTATTAGTTATTATTTGTAAATTAACATCATTCAGATAAATTTTAACTATAAAATTCCTTCTGTTGTGTCTAAGTAATAGTTTTAAAATCTGATTTATTTACATTAGTAATTTTTTAAAATTCTGTAATATAAAGTCTACATATTTACTTGCAATTTCTTTATTAGTTAAAAAAAGGCTATAATTACCAAACTGCTAAAATTTTTAAGGTTTCTGAAACTCTAACATTTTTGTAAATTATTCTAAAAATACTAATGGTTATAATTTTTAATTAACTGTAAAATTAGAAATTTTTAAACATTGCTATAATTTGGCTGTATTTAAAAGCATCTCTTATTAACTGCTTTTAAAGATAATTTTGTTTTTGGCAAAGGTGGCTATGATTCTTATGTTAATATGTAATAAAATGCTTAATATTTCATAATTAACAATTTTTCATTAGTATTTTCTCATAATAGTTTTAAGAAATTAATTTATATTTTTAAAAGAAGTATAACTTGATCTGATACCCCACATAAAACTATTTTTAAGAACCCCTTTATCATTTTGAGGTTATTTGTTGCATTATATGGTTACCTTTAAACTTGTACATATTATATAAAAAAAAGTGGAATAAAAACTGTTAATTTTATTTTACATCTCAAATTTTTATCGTACTAAATTATACCTTAATGTTTTTTCTTGCAGTTTAGAAAATTGTGGTGTTTAAATTAATAATTTTAGTATGTAATCATTTAGAAACTGATAGTACTCCTTATGTTTGCACAAGTACTTTAGAATAGGATGATGCATGAAGGAAAATTATAGAGTATTTTTGGCATGCATAAAAGCCAGGAAATTTCATATAACAAGTTTGAAATTGCAATTTAATGTATAATGCATAAAAAAATTGTTTTGAATTAAAATTTTATTGACTATATAAACTGAATTTTTGTTTCGACTCCAGTAATCTATTTACTAATTACAGTATTACTGTATTCTATTAAGGAAATAAAAAGGTAGTGATAGGCTGAATGAAATTTAATTTTTTCCCAAAACCTTTTTCATTCTAGCAATATGTAATTTATTATAGTAATATGAATTATACTTCTACAGGTGTTTATATAATATAAATATACACCAACTATTAGAATGATCATATATTGACATATACAATATGTATTGACATTGTATGTTCAATATAGTGTATGTGTATTGATACATATAATTTAAAAGAAAGAAAATATAAATGATATATATTAATCTATTGTATTTTAAAATGCTACATATAAATTTAGTCTTTTCCAAATCATACATAATTTTAATTATCAACTGGAATCATTAACTAGATGAGTATAACTAATTTTTAGAACCATCCTATATTTTTGTCTGATAATGTTATTCTTTTAAAAAGTTGTAAGAATTTTTGCCAGTTTATTTTGTTTCAGTCTATAAAATACTGTATGAAAGTTAAATGCAATGTTTGCAACAAACAAGTCTTGCACATTTTAAAACACTTTCTTTTAGATGCAAACTGTTTCAAGATAATCATGATCAAACACAAAGTAATTTTTTAAAGAGTAAATGATATTTATTTTTTAAAAAATGCTAGTTTGTTTTCTTATATATAATTGAATCAAAATCTTATCCACATCTTAGCATATAGTTTTAATTTAATAATATTTTGTAACATTGCCTCACCTCTTTACATTATAAATGGATTAGAACAATGTTACATTAGTATAAATTATAGTTGATATTCAAACAGTTTTGGCCATTTAAAATTTTTAAAAGTATTAATATAATTTAGCTACTTTATATATTACATTTAATAAATTTAAAATACAAAATATTCATTAAAATGAACATTTATATAATCATAAATGCAAAGTGATAATGTGAGGCAAGTCTAACTGTACAAAGTTCTTTATATTCATTGATTTAAGTTCAGATATTACTCTCAAAAATAGCACTAATCCACCATTACTTCCAATTTAGTAAAATGTGGTTATTTACACCCCGAGTTCTTTTAAAATTGCACTATTAAAATTGTTTTCAGAGAAATATGCATGCAGATGTATTAAAAAGTTGATAATCAACATTTCTCCAGCTTGCCTTTAAGGATATATATTTCTATACCAGTATAAAATTATATACCCTCTTTATTTGTTAAATATTTATCGGAACAATTACTAAATTGATTCTTTGTAAAATGTTTCACATTTAAAAAAGAAATAAACTGATTAATGAATCAATGTTTTTACTGTATCTACTGTTAAATTCGTAAGTAAAACAGAAAATAACTTGATATTATATTTGTTTGGTATTTAATTTTTAAATTTTAAACTTTTATATGCACTTACATGGTAATTTTATTTAACAAAATACTCACTTCTAATTGTAGTGATTTTTTTCTGAAAATATCAAGTAGTACTTGTTTACTTTTGGGAGAAAGAGAAAGAAATCTCATTTATTAATGTATATTTTATAGTATATTATTACAATTTTCTTCATTTGTAGTTTTAATTTTATGAACAATTTAGTTCAGTACATTCATAAATATATACAATGCCATGATGGTATATGAATTACTTTATTGAAATTTCTTTGTACATTCACACAAATTTGAATGTTATCATTATTTTATGTTTCTATAAATTGATATGCATATAAACTTTTAGGATTTCTTTACATGCTAATCAAATACTATGCACTTATTTGCGCATATGGTATTTGTTGCTATTTCATTTCCTGTTTATGAAAGAGTCAGACTCATTTTTTAGTCAATATACTTGTAGAATTTCTATTACTGGGAAACACTGCTCCTTCTAAAATGTTATTTTTGAATAATAGGCTTCATTGATTACCATGTATATTAAACTGAGTTTAGAAATTTAATTCTAAAACTATTTAATTTTATAGAGAAAAACTATCTTTGTTTAGTTTGAGAAAATTTTTACTTTAAAATTTTTCATGTTAATATATTGATTTTTGGTGGCTATAAAAACTCAGATGTTAATATCCTTGCACATAAAAAATGTTGAATGTTTTTCACTCAATAACTTTCATCATTAACAAACTAAAAGGACACATCTGAAATAAGTTTAAGAAGTTGTCACAAAATTTGTTGTTGATACCAAATTTTGGTCTAACCTCATCTATATAAAAAGCTTATCAGCTGATTTCTAAAATTTCAGCCTAGAAAGAGAACAAGTTATTTCTAGGAGTTAAACTTCTGAATTGTCAATATTTTATTAGGACAGTTTAATATTTTTTTTCCCTATAAAGTATTTGTCGAATTGAAATTTCCAAATTACTTTAAAAATTAATTTGTTTACATTTATATATAAACGTAGCAGTTTTACTGACAAAATAACTATTGATATTATCTATCATGAGTCTGATGATTATGTAATCATTCTGTTACTAAAAATTAAATGTAAGAAATTAATATTTCTTTTTGTTTACTGGAAATCTCTTTTAGTTTTAAGAATATTTTAAACTTAAATAATTGTGTACAAACTAGCTAAGTTCCAGTTTTTTTTAATTAATGATAATGGAACTATACTGTATTAACACTTGTTATTTCTCATTTATATGTTCATTGGTTTTCTTTTATATTTTCAGTAATACTTAAATTTCAATAATATTTTTTTTTCTTACTAATACCTATCTGGGCTTACTTTAAGGGTACATTTTGTATTTACGTATATACACTATCTCTTTATATTGCTTTGAATCAAACTTTTTAAATTTCCTAAACAATATGGAATCAATGCAAAAGATAAGTAAAACATGCTTTTTCCATACTGTTTTTGTATGAGACTTAATGAACTATGAGATGTTTGTAGTGATTTATGCAACTCATATTTCTGAAATTAAATTATATTAAACAGTTTGAGATCAACTAATATACATGTATTTAGTATGTTACAGCTGAACAAAGTATTTGCTACATTTTATATTTTCTTTATGAGTTACTAGTGCTTTACAAACACATGAATATGATTGGTAAGAAAGCATCATTGGTGGGAATTCAGACTGGAAATTAATTTTCTAAGTTTGATATTGCATAATTGTGAATATATTTTTTAAACATTCAACATTTTGAAGTATATAAAATTTTAAGCAGTCCTCTGAATTTTTAAAATTGTCTCTACTTTTTAATCATAACATGTTTTAACTCTCTGAAAATTGTAACTGCTAAAGAGCAGCTATTTAATTTAATCAAAATTTATTTTCCATTTATTATATTTTAAACTGAAGTTAGTGTAAAATATATTTCAGCGAAAAATATTTATGAATTAATGTAAAAAACTGAGAGAAAATGTTGCTCAAATGCTATTTTACACATTCCTTTCTTCAAAGGTTGTCAAGTTTGGCATTAGTTTCTGAGTAATTCAGTTCATAAGAATATTGAGTGTTGTATTGTTGACAATCTTTGATTGAAAAAGATAATTATTTTAAAATTTTATATATGAAGAGATATAAACCAAAAAGCCATAAATATGTATATATCAGACTGAGTACATGTAAAATTTGTAGGGCCAAAAATATTCTATATAAAAATACATGAAAGGTTTATTAGAATCAATCAGATTAAAATAAGTTCTTTGTAAAGTATAGTGCCTGTTGCATACATGATGCACCTGTACTAAAAAGATAAAATTTTTGGTGGTAGATGAGCAAATATTGAAGGAATAATATATTGAATGGTTTATTGTCTTTATTAGTTTATTTTTTATAAATGCATTATAAAAATGCCTAGTATATTTTATATATTATTGTAAATGAAAATTTATAAAGATTTCTATTTATTGATTTATATAATTAACTAATTATGGTTTCTAGTGGTCATCAGTTATGAGCTGCAAGAACATGAATACAAATACTAGTTTAGTCATGAATGTTTCTGCTCTTAATTTGCTTTTATTAAGTTGTCACAACTTATTCCTGTGAAGCTATTTTCTAAGGAAATTATACATTTAATTAAAAGTTTACTGTTGAATTTAAGTTTTTAAGTGATTTCATATTTAAAAATTTTGTTGCATGATCAATTGATCTTTCTGTTCAAACAAATTTAATGCCCTAAATTATTTGAATTAAAGCTGGTAACCCTTCACTAACAAGATTTATTAATTCTTGAGAATATAAAACAAAGTATTAGTTAATTTTTATCAGTGATTTATTAGAATTCATGGTTTTATTATAATAGTTATATTAATCAGTTTTAATTATACACCACTGATTTATTGTAATTTTCAAAAATAACTCCATGATTTTTAATTATATATTAATATAACTATCTGTGGAACTTAGAGAAACTGTTAACTTTTAAAGAAATACTTGTTTGAACAATTATTTATGAGAGAAATACATTTATTTCCTGTGTTTTTTCACAGGGATGGTCTCTATAAATAATTACTTGTCAAAAGTAGCAATATGCAGTTTTATGATAAATATGAAAATAAAACTGTCCTCTAGAATTTATTTTTCTGTTTTTACTGTGTTTTAGTTTGACTAGTTACAAAATTGTCTACTTTTGTAACTGAAAAAAGGAATAATACATTTATTATTGGTTATTTGATGAATGAATTTAATTTCATGATTTAATGCAATTGTTATAAATTTGTGACAGTAACATGTTATTAATTTTCTTCTAACGTTACAACTTCAAGCAAATTTTTGACTGCTTAGTTTTAAAATTGCTGGCTAACTTTATTCGTTATGTAGGTGCATAAGATTTAAAGGATGAAAACTATGGTTCGTACAATAGATATGTGATCTAGTGGTCCACCAAATTTTGTTTTGAATGAGAATTTCATGTATTGTTATGGTTAAAGGTATAAAAGTAAAAATTCTCTGAGAAAATAAATGACCACTGTTCTCTTTCTGTATTGAATAATCCTTAATTTTTTTCTATTTTTCTCAAAATATTGGAATCTTTATAGATTTAAAATTTAAGATAAGAGCTTTATCTTGCATCTTAAGGGATTTTATGAAATACATAGTATATCCATAGTTGTGACTCCAAGTTATTACAGCGAAGGGGAGGGCACTGGTTTAAAAAACAGCTAATGTTTTACTAAAAAACACAGTTCTGTCATTACTTATATTGTGTATGTAAAAATTGTGAAGATCAGTTCTAATATTTAAAAAACATACTTTGGAGAGAACTTTACTAAAAGGTGGGGAAAATTTTGTCATGAATTTTTATAAATGTTGAAGAAATTGATCTAAACTTTATATCACCATTATTTCGGCTATGTGGATTTTTTTTTTTTATTACTGCTGCTGAAGGAAACTGGTGTTTATTATTATTTTATCTTATTCAACACTATGGTCTTTATTTTTAAATGAACATACGAGGGTGGATTGAAAAGTTTCTGGCCTAACAAGGCAAATAAAAAGAAAAAGAAATCTGTTTAAAGCTTTATTTTTTTAACCTAGTCCCATTCCAAAGATATACACTTGCTCCGGTGCTGCAATGCTTGAATTCCTCTCTGAAAGAACTTTCATCTAAAGCCTCAAAGTAGGCATTTCTTTGAAATGACTTCGGTATTCCAGAAATTTTTTCAGGTTGAGGAAGAGGCTGTAGTCTGAGAGAGCCATATCAGAAGAACAGAGTGCATGAGACAGAATTTTGAACTTTAGTTCATGAAGCTTTACCATCACAATGTCCTAATGAAGCAGGACTTTCTTCTTGGCCAGACTTGATCTTTCTTCTTTGATTTTAGAATGCAACTTATCCAAAAGATTTGCATAATATATATAATTGATGGTACTGTTTTCTTCTAAATAATACAATAATAAAATTAATTCCCTTAGCATCCCAAAATACTGTGGACACAACCTTTCCTGCAGGTAGAGCACTTTTTGCTTTTTTTAGGGGGGGGGGGCAGTTCATCCTATGCTGTTCACTGTTTTGATTGGTGATTGGTCTCTGGAGTATAGTGATGTATCCATGTCTCATCCACAGTAATGAAACACTGCAAAAAATCAGTTGGGTTTGAGTTGTATAGCACTAAACATTGCTCCAATATTGTCATGTGCTGCAATTTTTGATCCATGGTCAACAAACATGGCACCTATCTTGCTGACAACTGTCTTTACCCCAAATATGATGTACTTGTTCTTTGAATATACCAGCAAACATAGAAATTTCTGTCAATTTCAATCAGTAATTATTTATAATATTTGTGGGAACTTTTTTAACGATTTCTTTTGTAGCAGCTGATTTTGGTCTTCCAGAAAGCTTTGCATACAAAGTGCCTGCACGACCATGTTAAAAATCTGCAACCCAAATTTTAAAGTTTAAACAAAGGACCTTATTCCCAGTATAACATCCAGCTCAGTTGTAATATCTGGTGGAGATAAGCATTTTATGAAATTAAAAAAAAGTTTATCTCAGCTTACACTTCTGTGTTTTCTTACTCAATTCAAAACAACAACAAAAAAGAAAATTTTAAAATAGCATGGTATAGCCAAACACAAATGCATTGAAATATGCCAGAATTATTAAACAAGGACAACTTTTTAAAGTGCCTTTGTCAAAATAATTTCGAGAACACCATCTCTAGGCCAGTCCGGAAACTTTTCATCCCACCCTCATAAATATTAGCTTTAGAAAATGCTTTATTTTATTGCAAATCATTTTCATATACATATTTTATCTGTGTTTAAACTAAGTGTAAAAAGTAAATCTAGAATATGTACAAAAGTTAAATTTTAAAAAAAATTACCAAGTAATAAAGAGCTTTATTTCTTGTTTTTCTTTCCAGCAGTATTTTATGTGCAATTTTTACCTTAAATACTGTATATTTCTGTGCATAAGGCCAAGAATTTTTGGCTTTTTAAAGACCTAAAGTGGAGGAGGCTTATATACGGATCCACAGAACAGATGTAATACTTATGATTTTTGCAAAGTCGCCAAATTGGCAAAAATTAACGAAATGGTTTGAAAATAAAAAGGTAAGGAACAAAAAAGAAAATATATAATGGAGAAAAGTAAATGAAGTTTGGAAAAATTTTGAAATAAGAAAAAAATACAAAAATTGAAAAATAAACTTAAAATGACTCATCTGTGCTATAATCGCTCTAAAATAACAGTACTATAACAATAAAAGATAATTGTGCATAAGCCAGAAGCAATCAATAAATTGCCAAGCATAGCATTTTTTACTTTTTTTTTAAAGCTTATATTGTTTAAATTAATGAAAAAGTGGCCTTTATATAGGGTTACCAGAACTGAAACGTGTCATTAGCATATAAGTAAAAATACCATTGCCGTACAGTATGGCGCCATGGCACTAATCTAGATAAGTTATGGTAAAATTGTGATGTTGATTTAAAATGTTTTTTCTTCACCACTTTTGAAACGTGCTAAGATATGCCCTCGTATTTGTCATGTGGTGCAACCGATCCTCTACTTCCGCAGTACGTAAATTGGATGCCGTGACGAATAAGATTTGAAAAGCTTTAGTCTAGTATTTTAATTTAAAGTAATTTGATTGGAAAATATTTCCCCCGTTTTACCTGCTTGACAACATATTTGAACGTTTCAGTAATTTTTTCCCTCCAACTTATATACAGGTATATTTTTGAAGGAAAATCGCACCCTCAGCTTATATACGGATGGGCTTATATCCAGAAATATACGGTATATTTGCTTTTAATCAAATTTGTAAATCGTGAATATTTTCAACAAATTATGATTTTATAATATTTTGGTTGAAAAGCAATTACATAATTCATTCATCTTATTTCTTATATTAAATGTGTATCAAATTTGTTTAGATTTGGAAACAATATAACATATATCAAATAAAGTATGATTTTTATTCTTTTAGTTACAAATAATTAAATATTGCAATTAAAGATAACTTTTTACTACTAATAATAATAAGTCTGTATAACAGTATTCCTAGTTTCTTTTCAAACTAGTATTAATTTCAGTCATTATCATCTACTCTAGATAATTTCATATGAACACTAGTATAGCAAAGCTACAAAAGAATGAAATAATTAATTTGTATTTTTATTCACAGAAACTAGTTCATTAAATATAATCATGCTTAATACATACTATCTAATGACATTTAATTTCTCATTTAAAAAAATAGTAAATATACTCACTTTCCTTTACTTTAAACCTATATTAATTTTAAAACAATGAAGATTTTTTTTTCATTTTAGTTGTGTAGCACCTTTTATATTCCATACCTTCTTTTAGGTCAATAAACATTTTCTCTATATATATTTTGGTTATTTTTAAACTAAACATACTTTTATTAAATTATCAATCAATGGGGGAAATATTTTTTATGTTATGATTATTTCTAAAATTTTAATTTTAGATTTGTGAAAGTTAGTATAATTTCTATCAAAGTTGCTTTCCTCTTACAGGTAATTAGTTCATAGTTTTTATTTAATTTTAAATTCTTCAATATTATTTTTCGTTGCAATAACTGTATACATATTAGGTTTTTTTAGTCTTTTTACTTCATAGGAAAAGTTAATTATTAGTTATTAGCTTTATTATGAATGCTTATACCTTCAAATGATAAATAAATAAATATTAAACATAGGATTAAATTTAACATTTCTATTTCTTAGGTTAGTAAATTCAGTTTCCTTGATGAGTATAACATTATTTTCCTTCTAATTTCCCCATTTTTAGTAATGAATATGTAGATGTATTTCTGCCAAAGTATGATTAAAATGAATAGTTTTTATACACTGTGTCAGTTTCTTTACAGTTATTTTTGCAGATTTTCTTGCATGATTTCAGTATATGCTGTAATAGGAATTGATCTAGAGAACCTTATGTCTATAGGTGAGTATATTTTGCAGTCTACATTTTCAATCTTTGCTTAAAGTTTATTTTATGATTAACAGTATAGTGTTAGTTTAATCTAAAAAATTACAGTCAAACCCCATTATGACAAACCTCAAGGAAACAAATATTTTGTTTATTTAGTCTAAACTATTAAGAAAAATATTAGATTAAAACTCATTGGTTTCTAAGCGTATTTGCTAGCAGTGTAACTGGAAAAAAAAATCTATTAAAAATTATCTTCAGTGAATTATAAAAAGGCTAAAATGAATATTATTAATTTGGATAATTGCCTATTACATTTCAAAAAAAATGAAAAAAATTTCTTTTAGTTACTGCTGATATTTCTGTAGACATAATTATGATTCAAAGAAAGATTTATGAAGTTCTTTGTTCACTATAACAAAGGACACAAAACACTTGTGTGAACAAAATGTTATTAATTTTATATGATTTATCATGAAATTAGATACAAAATGCTGTTTTCCCAGCTACAGAAATGTTCCCAAACAAAATTCAGTGTACAATTAAAGAAAAAACTTTGTTGTACCTGAGTTCAAATAATTTAGATGTTTATTATAAAAGAAGAAATTACCATTTAATATATTAGGAAAATAATAGGGCCAAAAGTTAACACAGAATAAACTTACACTGTAGCATAGTAAATTGTTTTGAAAACTAAAAGAAAAAATTTATATATTATAAATTGCATTAAATAACTTGCCAAAATCTTTTTCTTGAAATACAAATAAAAGTAAATGCATTACAAATTCATAAAGAAAGAGATAACTAAATACTCTGTCTATGTATATACTTTTTTTTTTGTGTATATATATATATAATTGCGAAAGGCATAGAAAATTGCATTCCACCGATGATTTAAATCCAAAGACACTGTTAATAGCTATGGCTTCTTAACCACTCCAAACACATATGGATAAAAAAAAAACAATCTTTTATTGAATTTGAAAGATCATGAAATCTCAAAAATTCCATTGTGCTGCTGAGCTATTTTTTTTTTTATGTTTTTATAAGCATAAGGGCTGAAGTACAAGCACAAACAATAATAGAAGGAGATAATAATTACCAAACATTCTTATACAGGATGTGAAATTGTTGATGTGACAATACAACTACTTTTGAGTAAGACTTGATTGCCAGTCAAGAGATTTGCTAACTCTAAAAGTTATCTATGCATTAATTTTACTCATAAGTACCTTAATAGCCAGAGTGAACCAAGGCTTTCCTTTGAACAGACCTCCAAGCAGTCATCTGGGTGATAACTGTTTTCCAGTTATTGATTGTAACACCCTGAAGGCTTTGTTTTACCTCCTCCCATCTTACCTTTGGCCTTCTTCCTCTTTTTTTCTGTTCATGCAGTTTAGCCCACAACACCCATTTTAGAGGGTTTGAGTCATTTATTAGGCAAACATGAGCAGCTCAATTAAGTCTATTGATTTTTTAAATACTTAATTATGTCTGGGTCTTGATAAAAGGTATAAGTCTCCAAGTTCTACAGCCTTCTCCAAAGACCATTTTCTTGCCATTAGTCAAAACTGGTCTAATGTATATCAAGAATTTTGTTTTTGTAGAAAAAAAACTTTGACCTAGATTAACAACAAAAATTCTGTTTTTAATTCCTGACAAGATATTATTTTGATAATTTCAGATACCAAGTATTTAAAAACTTGTCTTTATTCAAAAATATATGTGCCTAAAAGTAACATTGGAAGGACTTTAAAGTATATTTTCTTGAGGCAAACATGTTTTTTCCCCTTGTTTACATTTAAATTTATAGTTTTTGCAGCCAAGTCAAAAAGTTGTAAACCCTCTTCTAAAGCTGAAAAAGATCTTTCTTCAAGATATTTTTCAGAAAACAAAAACATTATCAATATAAGCAAGAATTTGAACAGATTTTAAAGGAAATATGGTTATTTAAGTTAATACCCAAATCTCTTAAGATCTTTTCAAAAACAATGTTTAAAAGAAGAAATTTAATAAAATTACCTGAAACACTCTATTGAACTTCTTTTAGTATTGGGAATTTGTCTGCTAACTTGTCTGAATTTGAATTCTTGCTTTTGAGAATTTTATTCCTAATTAAGCGAAAAATTAATTTAGATTTTGATAAGTGATTAGTTGTTTCTTATTGACTAGGATATATATATTATATTTTTAATAGCTTGCCTAACAATTTAAATTTAGTTTTTTAGCCACAACAAATATTTATATTGTTAAATGTTTGTTTTCTAGATTTTTTCTCGATGGAAAATCTTTCTGGCTCTTTTTAAAGATATTCATCTTCCAATTATTTTTAAAGACTGTGATGATGTTCAATATGCTGTGATATATTCAATATACAATTTGTTGTGATATATTTTGAAAAGTGCTTTACATTCATCATTATTTGATACCCATCCAAACTGTATTGAAATTTTATTAAACCTACAAGCCTTAACAACAAAATGCTGTTATAAGTTGTTAATTATGTAACTACTATTCATGTATGTAAATTACTTTTGTATATTTTATAAATATATTTATTTTGAAGTGATATTCTGTTTTTCTATTTTTAAAGCAAATTACTTTTTAGACTTTTTTTTTTTATCATTTATTGTTTTTTAGGGGACAGAGGGAAGGGAACTATTTAATTTGCAAACTCCTTTTCTCTAGAAATAATTATTTGTACAATTTGTTGTGTAAATACATTGTCATACAAAACTGTTTTTTTTTTCTTAGTAAACCAAAGATTTTTGTTCTAAATAAAGAAATTTAAAATATCACTGTTTATATAATCCTATAAATTATTTAGTTTAATACATTAATGAAATACTATGTTCATATATAAAATAAGTAGATAGGAATATATTTCTCAAGATTATCACTACACAAATTTTTATTTTCAGTCCTTTCAGCATCAGGATGATTTTTTTTTTCAATTTCTTCTGTACTTATCACAAAATTATTAAAATAAAAAACATAAATTTTAACTAATATCTATCTCAGAATCAATCCACATTGAGTTCATTTGAGCTTGTGCAATGTTTAAAAATATTTGATGAAATTGAAAACAACCTCTTAAACTAAATATTAATAACAGAAAATCACTTAGCTTTAAAGGCAGTCATATATGAAACTAATAAATAAGTAACAACACAATTCATTATCACTACTTGTAAATATTAATAACTTTGAACTTGAATGATAACTTTATTTAAAGTTATAATACTTAACTATATAAAATCCAAGGCTCAATTTAAGCACAGATACAAGCAAGCATCTATTTGGAGTTTTAAAAATTTGCAAATATAACTCAAATTTTCTGACTTACTACACTGTTAAATAGTGGAAATATAAATTTTTTACCTTACTTTATTTCTATATATTAAGATTCTATTAAATTTATTTTCTGAATAATAGCCAAACCCATAGAGCATTATCTTTACTAACTTAAGTCTGTTTGTATTCCACTGGTGGTGCAAATGTTCATAGTTTGCTTGAAACAAAGCTCCAGTCCTAGTCTAATTTAGTCCTTACATAGCAAAAATTACATCCACAACTAGCCATCCATTAGACAGTTTAGTTGATAGCATTAAAATGCTGATAAGACTAGCAAACCAAGTTAAAGGGCTGCTGACAAGATTAGGAGCATTCCCGGCTTCCAATGTGTAATAACACAAATGGTCAACTTATTAGTCTTATAGTCTCCAAAGACACAGCTCTAAACCCAAAGATGTAATCTCAATCCTGGCTCTTTTGGCACTCCTTTAGGGAAAGTGTGTAAAAACTCGGAAGTGCTCCAATCATTAATAAATCTAATAGATTTTTCACATATGCTTTGATAAATTTTAAATGTTCATCTTTTTCATCAATTGGAAATAGGTATAAGTAAATGAAATTTATCTTTCAAAACTAGAATTTTATTGATATAGATGAATTGAGTTCTTTTCCCCTTTCTTGTGTTATTCAGTCTCACAGTTTTATAATCATTTCATGCAGAAATTGTTTTTTACTATATTGTAATAGTATGGAAGAGATTCAAAAAATTATATATTTTTTAACAAAAAATTCTTGTAATACTGAATTATATTTACTTACCTTTACATAGGTGTGCAAGTGAAATCTTAAAATTATTTTTTTATTACACTCAAATGTTCATTTTGTGTGCTAATTTTTTTACAAGAAAAACTTTTAAATGAATAGATTAAAATTTTACATTTATATTTTTGGAGTGGAGGGAGGAATAAACAGGAAAGTTTGATCTTAAAATATAATTAAGATAAATCTGCTTTTTAAATATCTTTTTCTGAGAGCAAGGTATGGAATCAAGAGAAAATAAAATTCCCTCACCAGATAATAATCAAAATTCAGGGGATTCTCTAACACAGCACCAGGAATGCATTATATCCATCAGGGTAAGCAATTTGTTTCAAGTTAAGTAAAATCATGTAGACTGACTACTTGCATGTTTTTCATTGGCCGACCAGCAAATCATTAAAAAATATTCAAGGTTTTAAATTTATTAGATCCTTAAACATTACATTAGATCCCTAAAGTAAATATGCATGTAATTTAAAACTTTAGTACAGTCAAGGATTTCAATATTTGCCTATTAGATAAAAATCAAAATTTATAACAAAATATTTTTAGACAGGAATTTTCTGAAAAGACAATTTATTTAAAAAACAGATCTAAGAACAATTAACTGCACAAAGATTTCTTGTATTTTGCCTGAATCCAAATTCTGTACATCTTAAGCTGTTTTCCTCTATTAACTTGCAACCTTTTGCTACTATACAGTTGGGTTTGTGTCAAACCAGCATTTCTGAATAAATTATCTACATCATCTGAAATACAATTTTAAAGAAATAATTAATTTACAAGGCATTGATACAAAACTTTGCAAACTCAAACAAACAACAATCATTTATGCAGGTTCAAGTGCTCTTTGCTTATATTTATAGAGAGATTAGATTAGGGTTCCTTTCTTTTCATAATATATTTTATAATTTTTTATATTTTACACTTTGGCAGTGTTATTTGAATCCAGTTTGGATGACTCAAGCTAAGTTAAGGCAAGGAAACAAATTGTTTCTATTTTGTGAAAGCTGAACTGAGTTAATTTTTTAGCCGAATAGGTGATATAAAATACTATTCATGATATATGCTGACACTTGCCTATATAATTTCAACTTATGCAAGAGTTTAGACATTGTTATCATATAAGAGTTAGCTATTATTTTACTAGCATTATCATTATAGGCTTCAGCTTTACACATAAAAAGCACAAGTCCAGGTGGTTTTTATGAATATCTAGGAAAGTTTGGTCAGGTAACTTTGTGATTTATACAAAAACCCTTAGACAAAACTTTGCCTTGCTATCAATAATTATTACATTTCTTTATGGTTTGTTGAAGTACTTGTGCAAGAGCATTCTATTGACCTACAATGTCTTAATATGTGCCATTAGAAAGGATTGTCATGAGATTTGAAGGTAAAAATTAAAATGTTCTTATTTTTTAATCAAGGAAAGTTACTGTCACAAAATGAAATAAGAAATTTTAGAGTAAATGTGACTATTCTATTAATTTTTTTGTAAACATTCCAATATATTTGCTCTAAAATTTTATGTTAAAAAAAATTGCAAGAAATTAAAGAAGAAAAAAAAATCATTTTAAAATTCATTTTTTAAATTATAACAATTTATCATTTTTAATGTTTCTATAGATAAAATATTCCTTAGAAAAGAGAGAAAAAAACTAGATCTTAAAATTTTAAGGGTCCTCAAAAGATAATGGTAATATACTAAATATTAAAGAAGAAAAGTCACACATGTAATTTTTACCTCTGCTAATGGGATTTAAATATGATATAGAAAGAGAAACAAATAAAAATCCTGGAAGAAAAGGGGCTTTTTCCAAATGAAATTTCAAACTTAGTTTTTAATTAGAGCATTCATAATATTCAAAATATTATCATAGTCAATACTATCAAATTTTTGTGTTTTGTAATTTTATACATATGTGCTTATGAGAAGAAAAAAAATTGCTTACCTTCTGAAAAAAAGTATACTCGAGTTCCATCTCCTCGAACATAAAAATGATTTGTGAGACACTGTCCAGGCTTGAACCTTAATTCTACCATATCATACCTTCCATAATCACGAAATAATATTTCTCCACCAGGTTTTAAATATGACGCTAAATTATTTACAACCATTTGCATCCTAGTAAAAATATGAATTTTTATTAGAATACAAAATTAAGTTTGTCTACTACTGTAATTTCCAACAGAAAGGCTGCATCAGTATAAATGCTGCACTTAAGAAAAAAGACACAAAAAATATAAAATGGCATAGAAACATTGCACTAAATTAAATTTGATATGGCATAGCCATGAATGTCTCAGTCTCAAAATCATGACTTAATCTAGTACTGCTGCTCAATTTCCAATTTGTTCAACACAAGTACTAAGTTTAAAACTAGCAGTATAAATTCTATGTCATTTTCAAAAATTTTTGAATTTCTTCTTACTTAAGAGTTTGATAGTTTTTAAGTCAAACAATGACCAAATGGTAGAGTGCTGATTTTAGGTAGAGTCCATTATTTTAAATCCCATTTCTTAGATAGGTGTTCCTAGTCATTCAGAATTTGTTTTAAATAGAAGTTTCTGGTTTCGTTTACCCTCCTGTAGCAAATAAGTAGACCATAGAACTCATCTAAACTAAACCAATAAGTATTTATACTGATAGAACTGTAGCGAGATAATATCAGCAAGTTAAACTAATGTGAATACTGTTCTACGTGGGAAGAATATAATTGTTCCAAGATTTCATTTTAAATGAATAAGGCAATAATGCTTTTTCTAATTAGATATAAGTGCTATATCAGCAGAAATGTCACATCTTTTGAATGTTTACATTTTAAAACTTAAATGCTGTAACATTTTTTCCAGAAATACAGCATTTTAAATTGTTGGTGAATAATTTACAAACATTTCAATTTATAAGGATATTAAGTTGTTCATTAATAAATTATATGAAGTACTTAGAGATACAAGTCTCTTAGTCGAACATGTGTAATTTATAATTCTAAATTTTGTAGCTTTCAATTTTGCTAAAAATTTGATTTAAAAAAGGTTGATATTTTCAAAATTTACCTACACATAACATGTATATATAAGATATATAACAAAAGACTGAAACTTACTTGTCAGGATGAATAGCAGAAAGAACAAATATTAATATAATGTAGTCTAGACTATTTTTCTCAAAAGGAACATCCCAGTGTTCAGCTGATATATCACAAACAAATGGATGGCATCGTTCAGCACTAAAATCAGGATGACTCTAAAAAGTATTATACATTTGTTTTAAAACTTAAAGTTTAATCTAGCACACAGTTATTTTTTCTATTATAAAATACTATTAAAATATGTTTGTCAAATAGTATTTCATTTTAAATACCAGTAAATGCTGATCTCTTTGTTATGAGCTAATTTTGCCTTTAATCCCTTGACATACAGTGACAAGTTGGAGTTGTCAATTCATTTTATGGGCCACTGTAGACTTTGATAAGTTCAACTTGCTAAGAGTTATTTTTGACAGATGCTATTTAGTCCATACTTTTATGAAAAACTAAATAATCATTTCATAAAGTTATTTAATTGTTCTCATTCTTAGATTACATATTAACTTGTTTAAATATATAACAATCCAAATTTTAAAAAGTTTCCTTTCTCAGATTGCACATAACTTTTCAGTTGAGCCAAATTAAACAATATATTTCAGATGCATCATAATCTGTTTTATTTGTATGTTAAGGATTAGCCAAAAATTTTAATATTTATAAGTTAGGCAGCAAAAGAGCTACAATTCTCAACTAAAGTCCTTTTCTAACAACAAATAAATTAGTCACAAACCAAGGAAATACTTAGTCCAACTTATTTAATGTGCACATTGGCTTAAAGTATACAAGGAATCTAGGAGAAATACTGGATCTCAAATACACTACCCCTTTCAATCTATAATTCAATGTCTTTAACAATAGGAAAAAACTGAGAGCAATAAAAAATCATACATACTTTCTTAAATATACCAGCAACTCAAAGTGATAAATTTGCTTTGTTAAAATATTAGTTAAATTTAGAAACATTGAAAAAAATTACCTTAACAAGAGATATAGCAACTTCTGAAAAGTCACAACAATAGACAAAAACATCAGAATTTCTGTAAGAAATATGTATTCATACAATTACATTAACTTCAATTGATATATTATGTATAAATATTAATCTCACATAATATTAAACTTAAGGGAATTCGAAAAGTAACAAAAATATTTGTAGTAAAACCATTCACAAAAAGTCAATATTTTATTTTTTGCACATTAAAAGTTTTGATTATTATCATTATTAGAATCAACAATTTAATTCTTAGAGGGAGGAATAATTAACTACTCATGTCCAAAATTATCTTTAGATGGATAAATTTTCGAATCTCAGAAACTGTGAACTATAATTTTATGAATTTTTCTGGAATGATACATAACATATGACACATTAACACTAAAGTAAAAAATTAAGAGCACTGAATTTAAAATATTATTCCAATATAAAACAATAAAAATTATTAAAAAAAAGTAACAAAGAGAGCTCGGAAATAAAAAAAGAATAACTCAGAAAAGAAAGGAAGCCTTTACAAATTTTAATATGGAATATGATATCCCCTGATGTATGCACACTAATCAGAACGTGTTTTCAAGCTGGCAATAATGAGTTACTTGTTAGGGAGTTAAGCTCCCCTATACCAGAAATGCCCTTTAAGAGCCTTTATGCCTCTAGGAGGATAATATTTATATGAAATTGCTCTTCCAAGATAGTTTCATTTGTTTTCTATTGGATTAAGATCAGGTGACTTTGATTCCCAAAGTATTTGCTCAATGTTTTAATTTTCAGGAATTTGTCAATGAAATTTGTATTGTCTATAAATAAGTCAAATCCCTTCGAACCTAGAAAAAATTTTATATATCTCTCTAAGACTTGATTCCAACACCTCTCGGAGGTCACAGATCCACTCTTAAAAGCATGTTTAGATGAACTTCCATTAATCATTATTCCTCCATACCATCATACCTTCACTAACAAAACAGTCATGTTTCATATTATTTGAGGGATAATTTTGTGTTCTAACCCTCTCTAGATGTAAACTTATCTAACATCTCCTGTAAAATTAAACTGCTACTCAGCAATAAAGCAAACCTGGGACTGTTGATGTTCACTCCTCTTTGATGTTCTTTGGACTAATTAAAGAACTCTGCTTTATTTTGTAAAGGCAGTGAAACACAAACCCTAGACTTTCTAGCATAAAGGCCTTTTCTACTAAGCTTTCTGTATACCATTTGCCATGAAACAGCAGTTCTAGTGGCAGATACAATCTCTTTAATTGGTGAGCAGTAGACTTTCTTAAGCTCACAGAGATCTCACTTTTTATTTATGGAAGATAACGCTCTTTCACACTGAGAAAACCTTATTGGCAAATTCCAATTGCAGATCTGCTGATCTTAACCCAACAGAAAATTTATAGAACTGCTTGGATGAGCAATTTCAAGTAAAATTTTCCTCTTAAAAATGTAAATACTCTAAAAACAGCATTTCTGGAAGAGTTGAGCTTAATTTTTCAACCTATGGTTAACATTGTAATTGCCAGCATGAAAAATGCATTGTAATTTGTGTGTACATGACAGGGAATATCACATTCTATATTAAATTCACAAGGCTTCATCTCCTCCCCCTCCCTGAATTCTCTTTGTCACTTTTTTTAAAACCATTTTTATTGCTTCCTGCTGTAACTGTATTTAATTCGCACGGCTCTTGAATTTTATCTTTGTATTTTTGTGTAATAATGTTATGAATTATCTCTAAAAAATTATAACATTATTGTGTTATTAGATATATCTCCATTGTGTTATTAGTTATTTTATTTTAATAAAGCGCTAAAATCATTAAAAACTTTTAAGTTACTAAATTCCTCTGATAGTGTTTAAAATGTGCTTTAAGCACATTTGTGACACCATTACATAAAAACAATTTCATGATTTATTTATTAAAATAATTAAAACAAATGTTATAAGATTTTCACATAAATCAACAAAAATCTTGCATATTAATTGATAAAATTTATCTTTTACTGGTACATATTTACATGGCTAATAGATGACTCAACTTATTATCATGAAAGAAAAATCAATATGTATGCTATGCATATTTACTAACATTAGTAAGATAAATGAAATTTTCTGAAATAGATATTAATCAAGCCCAAAATTTTGGAGAAAAAAAATGAGGGGGTGAGTAATGAGTATAAATGGGAAGTATGATAATATATATATTTTTTTTACATATTTTCTCCATTAATCTATAACTGAAAAATTATTCATAAATTATTAGTTAGTAAATAAGGAAAACTTACAGATTAGATTCTAAAATTGGAAAAACTGTGTTTCCAACACCACAGCCAACCTGCCAAAGATTTTTGGTTAAAGTTAATATTTACTTTAATAAAGGCACATATTTAAAATATTTATTTTCTTATGTATAAACATATCCATGATTTTCTTAATAATTCTCAAAGAATATGAACCATAGTAGGTTCTTTAAAAAAAAAAAAAAAGGGTAAGATAAATGCATCACAGAAACTTTACCTATTTTATTTAAAAAATAATGCTTTAACACATTTAATGACAAGCATAATTAAAAAATTAAGTTATTATCATTTAAAGATCAGCTATTAGCATTAATTTAAGTTTTATTCAAATTAATGATTACTATCATTAGCAAAATACAAACTAATAAAAAGATAACAGAAGATCTAGCTTTAGTTTTAATTAAGACTTCATTTAAAATAAATTAATAATTACTATTAAATATTAGCAAAATATTAAAGTCATTTTATCATACATTTTTGGAGTTTCTTACACCAAATGTCCAGTCCCTTTATTCAATACAGGACAAATAGGATTTTTTTTTTGTTATAATTTGGCTAATAAGAGTACTGTGGTTGGGTTTTTCTTTTTTTTTAAATATGGGTTAAATCAGAACTTACTGTTTAATCTTCTAGCAAGCCCAACTGTATCAATTTTTAGTCAAATGATATATTTGAATGTTAATGTTCAGTTTCACATTTCTTTAACACTAGAATTACGGAAGGGGTCATTTTGACACCTAGCAAACTTTTATCTCTGACAGCTCTTCTATTTTTTTTTTTAAATATCTTAATCCTTTCTTGACTTTTCCTAAATCATTGTGATTTACGAAATAGTAAAGATTTCAAGAAAATCGTATTTTTATTTTAGCCCTAACAAATGATTATACCTAGAAATATGGCAGGCTATATACTGATGTTGAAGACAAATGTAAACTTCATAATGACTCTTTCGCTATTTTATTAGCAGAACTGAAAGTATTCATAGCATTGTTTTACGTAAGGGGGCATTAGCCACCAAGGGCTTACCAATTCTAGTTTGTGGTCCAAAACTTGGGGACCAAAGTTTTTTCATGAAACTATGAGTAGAGATAGGTTTCCGGAAGTTATGAAATTTCTTCGTTTTGAAAATAAACTAACAAGGTCTTCACGTTTGCAGTGTGATAAATTTACACTAATATCTGAAGTATGGAATACTTTTAAAGAAAACTGTAAGCTTTGCTACAAACCAAATGAAAATATTACGTTTGATGAACAGTTATTCCCTACAAAAACAAGATGCTGTTTTTTGCAGTATATGCTTAACAAGCTCGATAAATTTGGAATAAAATTTTGACTAGAAATAGATGTTAGGACAAAATACTTATTAAACGGATTTCCATATTCAGGAAAAGATGAAATGAGACCAAGAGATCAAAAGTTTCGGAGAGAACGTAGTAAATCATTTAATTGATCCTACATACTTGCAAAGTCTGTATATTTTTAAAAACAAACTGTAGTTGTCCTAATTTGTGTTATTTTAATTTATTTTTCACAAATATATTATATCATATAGAGAAATATGCAGATATCTTATCAAGGGGTCAAAATGACACCCACAGTAATTCTAGTGTTAATAACAGTAATTAGAAACTAATAAATAAAGAACCTTATGTGTAACAACCTTCGACAATGTTAATTTTTTTTAATCATTACTTTCTTAAATCTTTTGGTTTTTTTTTTGTTCTTTAACAAAAATAAAAAAATATTGTTTCTTTGTAACATTGGTTAGTACTTTCTTTAAATGCATATTTAAATATTTTTGTTCGAAAATAATATTAAACTTTAATTTCCATGACTGATAAGTATAACTGCTTTTCAAACTTTCTTCTTATTACTATTATGTCCTTTTTAACAGCATAACATAAGAAAACTTGTATCCTAAAAGTACATTTACTTTCTTTCCAAAGCAGATGGAAACACAGATAATATCTGGCCTAAATATGGCTGCAAAGCTGCTTCTCATTTAGCACCATCTGGGAAGCAAATGTAGCTTATGGAATACTACAGATGCAAGCAACATTGTCCATGATGGGTCCTCATGATTTAGAAGCAGGGACTAATCAGAACCCTAGGCTTTGCCTACAACCTCCCGGGGTATGTGTGCTCCAGCTGCTATTAATGAAAATTATAGATCTTTGGCCAGCTTGAACCTTGAACTCACAACCTTCCAATTATGAGACCAACTGGGTTACCACAGCTCACAACATGTACTTGCTTGTTTAAAAAAAAAATTACAGCTTGCTTGATAAAAGGATAAAATCAATCCCATACGAGTACAAATATTCCAGCAGTGGAATATAATTGTATGGACTTTGGTATTAAAAGGCAGGGCCTGTTTGTTTGCCATCAACTAGCTAAATAACAGGAATTCAATAAAAAGTTCAATCTTTGGCCAGCTTGAACCTTCAACTCACGACCCTCCAATCATGAGATCAACTGTGTTACCACAGCTCACAACATGTACTTGCTTGAGTAAAAAAAAAAAAATTACAGCTTGCTTGATAAAAGGATAAAATCAATCCCATATGACTATAAATATTCCAGCAGTGGAATATAATTGTATGGACTTTGGTATTAAAAGGCAAGGCTCTGTTTGTTTTCCATCAACTAGCTAAATATCAGGAATTCAATAAAAAGTTCAATCTTTGGCCAGCTTGAACCTTCAACTCACAACCCTCCAATTATGAGACCAACTGCGTTACCACAGCTCATAACATGTACTTGCTTGTGTAAAAAAAAAATTACAGCTTGCTTGATAAACGGATAAAATCAATCCCATATGACTACAAATATTCCAGCAGTGGAATATAATTGTATGGACTTTGGTATTAAAAGGCAGGGCCCTATTTGTTTGCCATCAAATAGCTAAATAACAGGAATTCAATAAAAAGTTCTATCTTTATATACATTATATATAGCTATTTAGCTAGAAATCTATACTTGTAAATATAAGATAGAAAATACAAAAAAGATGAGAAAATACAAAAACTGTTCTCATTGTTCACAGTAAACCTGGAATCAGTAAAATCTATAAAGACAACAGTTTTAAACTTTGAAAATTCTGCACTAGACAAACCTCCAGCATTTCGAAGCAGAACCGAGATGGCCATTGCATTAAGGCCTCTGAGAAGGACTATTTCTTGATATGGGAACAGGCATAATGATAATGGACTGCACTAACGAACACTGTTACTTAGCACTACCCAGGAGGCATGTATAGCTTAAAGAATGCTACAATACTGCCTATGCCTGATATAGAATTAAATAAAAAAAAAATTCAATCTAATATTACTCTTTATTACTGAGTAGCTGCAAAATATATTTAGCGATCATTACCTTTAAAGAGGGGAAAATATCTACAGCCTTAACTGATAATTTTCTTTGATCAAAAAGGAACACCAATTTTTTGAAATTAAGAAAATTGCCTTATATATGTTCTCACTTTAGAAAAAACATGATTAGTAAACAAGAGTGCTAACTCTTTTTTAAACTTTTGACCTTGAATTTTTGCTACTGTTCTAGTTAGAATCTATATGTGAAACAACTATCTCACAAATACATCCCAAAACAGTACAAAATTTTGAAACAAAATTATAAATAAATGATAGTTTTAACATGAATGCAATATAACCAATATTTGTTGAAAACAGCAAGTTCATCATAACATGTATTTATTACAATTTCATTTCCAGAAATATTTTATTACAATAAATTTTCTTTTAAGAATAATTTCTACTGAGTATAAGATCATTGCAATGTTTAATCTCACAGAACAGCATAAGGCTTTCTTTTTTAAAGTTTTTTATTTCAAGGAAAAAGAAGTTTACATAGCAATAATATTTAATAATTATTTAATTTTCTTAAGAAATTTCAAAAATTATATTTTAAAAAATTACATTGAAAACAATTAAAGTTTTTTATTTTTGCTAATTTGTGTGTGTGTGTGTGTGTGTGTGTGTGTGTGTATATATGTGTGTGTGTGTGTGTGCATTTGTGTGTACACCATATAACAAATTATATATCAATATTAAAAATATACTATAAGAGCTTTCTAACCTCCCATATTTTGAGTGTTTCTCCAGGCTGACAATGAGAATCATTTTCATTTATTCTCGGAGATGTACTTGATGCAAGCTTCTGATCATCTACTTTAACAGTTGATTCTAAACATAGTTCTGGGAATTCAGTAAATAACCAATGTCTATCTTTAAAGAACCGATTTTGATGGATGTTATAAAACTTATCCCAAAAGGTGTTAGCTTCAGATTCAAATTTTTCTACAATGAAACAATAAATAATTATTTAATAACATTGAAACACAAAAGTAAAAAATAATTCTTATATATTCACCTTGTTCTGAAATTGGTACAATTGATTCAGAATTCAGTTTAATTTTTTCTTCAGCTTCTCTTGTCAAATCATCATTCCATTCTACATCATCCCTAGAAAAATAAAAGTATTTAAAAAATAAAGCTAGTATTATATATCAAGGGCATTAAAAATATATAAAGCGATTTTTTATAATAATAATTCTATAAGAAATTGACATACAAATTATGCATTTCACATTGAAAGCATTATTTTTAGTCATTCAGTTACATAATACTCTTAGAATGTTACATATTTTAATTAAACAGCTATAGGAAAGCTAGATTTTGACCATTTTCTTCCTATTCAAATTAAATAAGCAAATGCATTTCAAGTCAAGAATACATGGCTTTTTTTAATCATTAAACTTATTTTTTTCTTCTAATTCTGAAGAAAAGATTTAGTTACTCAATATATTAAAGAAAGAATAAAATAAAAAAATTAATTACATGTATAAATAACAAAACATTTGTAGGTGTTTGTGTGGGGATATTTACTGCTACTGAAAGATCAGCAGCAATAACATATGTGTTAATGAAGACAAAACAAAACATATGCTTGGGGTAAGACATCAGTGAATCTTAATTTCTTAGAAATTTGAACTTGTCGATGGCTTCTATTACTTTGGCTCAAATGTAAACTGTCAGAGCAAACTAGATACTGAGATTAAATGACATGGTATTGCATATGATTCAGAAAGCTGAACAATGATAAAATCACATGAATAAGGACTAGTTATCTTTGAGATAATATTAATCAAAGACACTTAGAAGCATAGATACAATAATGAACTATACTGAACTATAGAGAGGCAGATATTAACTACATTATAGTTAACTCCACTGAATTTGCTGGATACATTTGCAGAATAGACTCTTCTTCTTTAACATCTAGAGTCTTCAATTACAAACCAATTGGTATCTGAATTACAGGTAGATTCAGAATAAAGTATGTTGACTGAATTAATAAGGACATCAAAACACTATGAGTGACCAAGGGGAATACCCTGGCAAAAAGAAACACAGTATGGAAGAAGATTCTGGGGAAGGCATTAGTCCACAAAGGACTATAAAATAAAGCCAATAAAGAAGTCTGAATCTATGTGTGAGGTACAAACTAAAATAATTATTAGAAAATCAAAACCTAAGTAAAGATCCAACACCTGATCTTAGAGACCCACAAATAGTCAAATTAATATTCTTTCAAGTCTGGGTTTTCTTCTAATTCTGTACAATAAATTATTTGAACTTTCATATTTCCCAAGGATCTGGAAAATAGCTAAGGTGATAGTCTTTTATAATAAGCCAACAAATCAACCAGGTTCATACAGACCAATCTATCTGTTACAAATTCTAGGTAAAATTTTTGAGAGAATAATAAATAGAATTAATTATTTCTAAGAAAATAGTAATTATTTAGATGATGCTTAATATAGCTTAAGGGAGTATAAAGTACCCTTAATAGTATAATTAAACTTCAGAACAAAATAAATAACAGAAATGGAGATTTTAAATACCCAACCCTGATTTTAATAAACATTACAGGTGCTTTTAATAGAACGGATTGAACAATAATAGATATTCCCCAAAAGTAGAAGCTTAAACTCCTATATAAAGAATATAATCGCTATTAGGATAATTGGTCTGATAAACATGGTGTGCCATCAGTACTTGTGTTTGTAACCTCTAATGCAGACTTAATTGCTAATAGAGTCATCAAAGAATATGATAAACCTGATAACAATCTCCTGGTCTATGAAGATGACTTTGCACAATTAATCTCAGAGAACTCTTGTTTAAATAAATGCAATAAATTAATAAAAAACTAAATTTCATTTCACATATTCAAAATTTAAATAGAGTGGCATCTACATTTCATGTTAATACAACTACATCTGGTAAAACTTACTATACCATATGAAATATACAAGGGTTGGAACTTTAATAGTGACAACACTGCTGTAAAAACTCTACAGAACAAAATGAAAGAATGTTGTGTATACCGCATGTAAGCTACATACCTATCTTACCACTCAGCAAAAAGACTCATCCTTGTTACATCATGTGCATAGTTAGTGAATTGAAGAACAGATCCTTGTATTAACTTGCAGTCTAAAGTAAGTGTTGTCAGGATGTTTTCAAAATAAAAACAACAAAGTTGGTTTAAAATTGAATGTTCTATAGGTTGTACAGCACAACAATGTCATCTAGAGCTTCAAGAGGTCTGTGGAAATCTGCATTGCCTTACGGAACTGTAGCAAGATGGACAAAAGCCTTCAATGAAGGATACCAAAATGTGGTAGACATGCATCTGCCAGGTCATTCTAGTGTCAGTGATGCAGAAGTGCTTGCTGCTGCTGCACTAATAAACAGTGATCAAAGATAAACAATTTGTGAGCTAGGCCAACAGACAGGATTTGCACATATGACTGTACTGCACATTCTATGCCCTTACTTAATTCCTAAGATGAAGTAGCCACTTTATGGCATTTGCTTTAGAATTGTTCCACAGATTCTTGCAGCACCCTTTGATAGGTTCTAATAGACCAGTCCATTTGAACTATCAACAGAACAGATGCTGCTATAGGTGTTCTGTGACTTCCACATCCCTGGAAACGGGTTATGCACAATGCTGGTGACTATATTGAAGGATTGTAAATCACGGTGACATGAATCAGTTTTGTATTCCATGTAAATAAATAGTTGCCACTATTAAAGTTCCAACCCTTGTATATATATATATATATATATATATATATATATATATATATATGTCAGGTTTGAAAACATAAAATTAATATTTTAGGGGTTTAAAGACAGAAAACGTAGTGCACTCTGTAATGCAGGCACATGAATCCCTAACAACTCCATATAAAAGCACTTGACGCATAATAATTGAAAGAGACCGTAATGAATTAACTACTCTTGCTCTTTACGCCGACAACACGGCAATTTATACTTCTGCCCCACATATTAATTGTGTAACTTCTTTTATTCAACATCACATTTATGTTCTGGAAAAGTGGTTTACTCAGTGGAAAATTAAAATTAACACTAGTAAATGCCAAGCTATCTATTTTAGTAAATCTTATAAAACTCCTCCGCGGTTGTATTTATACGACGAGGCAATTAACTGGGGTAACACTGCTAAGTATCTTGGTGTTACGCTGGATAAAAAACTAACCTGGAAAAACCATGTCACCAACGTCAAGAATGCTATGAACTACAGGATTCGTGATTTGCGTTTACTGCTCTACGGTCCCCACCTTTCTGTTAGAAATAAAATTCTACTGTATAAAACGGTGGTACTCCCAGCCGCCACTTATCCTGTTCCAATATGGTCGTTTGCAGCCCGATATCATATCGAAGCAATTAATCGTATTCAGAATAAAACTTTGCGGAGGATTGCTCAGGCCCCCAGGTATCTTACCAATAATATTGTTCGGAGGGACTTGTGCATTGATACGTTTAAGAATATTTGCACTAGTATTTCTTCAAAATTCTATGCTAAGCTTAACAGCTTGCCTAACCCGATCATAGCCGAATTACCTGACTATGATCATCGGAAGGCCAAGCATAGGAAGCGGCCTAGAGCTGCTATGATTCCTTAACTTATTAATTGTTTTCGCCAAGTCTCTTCTTAATTTTCTCCCCTTACACTTTCCGAACGCGCGGCCATCCAATAGATGGCGCCCCAAATCCTGATCTGAGCTCCTCTCCGATCGCTTCGATTCTTTCTTTAGCATCATTGCATTTTTCCTTTCCACTTGCAATATGCAATTTTTATTTCTTGTGTGAACTATGATTGCACCTTGTGCTTCTCTTGTCTTCTCCTTTTGGAGAATTTATGAAAAAACAAAAAAAATACAAAAAAATTATTAAAAAATCATAAAATAAAAATAAAAAATTATAAAATTTTATAAAATCAAAAATATTCTTTCCTATCCTTAAACTTTCTTTTATTTTTGCTATCCATAAACTTCCTACTTTCTTTTATTTTTATCTTAGTATGCTTATTTATTGTTTTATTTTGGGCCATTTAAATTTTAACCTAACTTAATATGTGTACTTATAATTAAAAGACCTGCATATTTATTTAATTGTGTGTTTACGTAAAAGAAGGACTCTATTTCATGAATTCATAGCTCTCACCAATTGGGGATAAGGCCTTCGGCCCAGGAACCCCTTACAACTTGCAACCACAATTGAAAGAGAGCATCTTCAGAAAGGGTTGCTATATGAACCTTGGCCAAATGTAGCTTTGTTATAGTGTGGACACTAGCCACTCACTGTCATGTTTGATGGTTGACTTTTAAACTATGTAATGGTCATAAATAAAGACATTATTAAGACATCATCAGCTCTTTTGACTGTTAAACTGTGTAGTGGTGATGAATAAAGACATTATGAAGACATCACAGGCTCTTTGATTTGGCCTGGGCTTGACATATATATATATATATATATATATATATTGATTAATCTTACTAGCTTCAAAGAAATCTAGATTTTTAGGAAACAGGTGAGCATAGAATGACATTTGATTCAGAAATATTCACAATATATACTGAGAGGAGCTCTATAGATGACAAAAGAGGTTTGGGCCTTTGGACCATAAAGGGTAGAGATATTAATTATGAGAAAACAACAAGACGATAAATAATGTTTTACAGGCATAAGCAAAGGCAGTTGAATTTGCAATTGACTGGTTATATTTTCTAAGCATTGCAATAAATTACAGCACATTAGCATTGATAATTACTTAAGCTAACAAGAACTATAATCTTATATTAATATCTGATTGTAATGTTTCCCTGTATGTGCATCTATCTCCTCACAAACCACTGGACACAGAAAGATGCTGAAGATACCGATATAAATGAAGCAGTCTGAGGAATTTATTTTATGAAGTTCTAATTTAATTTGAAAGATATCAACTAAAAACAGACCAAAATACCATTTTAATTATGTGGCACACCCATGTCATTTGTTGGGAAGGTGTCAAAAAATGACAATGATATTCACTGTTGGCCTTAATATTACCTGGTATTTGGTATTCCACATAATATAAAAATATATATACTATGAAAAGTCAAGTATAAGCAAACATATTTCTGGTAGTATATGTCTATGTGAGGCCTTTATTTACAACTGTTAAACACTGAATTGGTTTAGACCATTAAAATTCCATAATTACAAACATTTAAAAAGATAATTAAAAATGTAAATATGTATGACATCATTTATTGACTATAAGTACAACTATACGTCACGTGGTATTATTTTTTTTTTAGTTTGGTTAATAACTTTTGTATTTAAATTATTCCAATAATAAAACCGCTTTCATTTTAACAGCTTAATTTTTTCTGTATCCATAATGTAAATCATTATTCTACATTCCCATTTTTTAAAGAAAAGTAGTATTTTTTTCTATTTTATTTTGGTGAGATTTTTGTTTTCAGTTATTATAAACATGTTATGTTCTATCAATTTTATTTGTATTTCTTAGTTGTCAAAACTAATGCACTGATACAGGTTTTGTTACTTAAAACTGAATTTTTATTTAAAACTTAAATATAAAAGAAAATAAATAAACAAATGCTATGCTTATGTACAATAAAAAGCTTAATTTTCATTTTAGAAAAGTCAATTATGAAATGAAAGCAAAATTGAGAGAACATACACTTTTAATAAATAATAGTGTCATTAGATTAATCCACACTGAATAGTCTATTGCTTTCTCATTCATCGAATGAAGGACTATTGTATACTTATTTATTTTATACATATCCTATTAATATAACTGCACTTTAATCCAACGAAATTTCACTTTAAGTAGGAACACATAGAATAGGTTCTCATGTAGCAAAAAAATAGACTGTAGTGCTTAAAACCAAATTAAATCTTTTGATCCTCATGGCACATTATTTAATTGTTCATGACATAAAGGTCATCAGAATAGTGACATATGTGAAGGAAGATTTAAAAAAAAATCATAAAAGTAACAATATATAATAGTGAAAAATAAATAATAATACACAAATATTGTGAACAAACACAAAAATGAGAAATAAATTTACAACGAATCTTACATCCGTAATAATCTTGTCAAAATAACAAAAAATTATTAAACCTTAAATCTATATATATTACTTCTATACATAAAAGAAAATCTTTTTGTGTGTGTGTTTTCAAATGGTTTGTCAAATTTTTGATAAACTGTTCATTGATATTGCCAAATGGTCACTGTATATTAAAACCCCTTTAACCCAACTTATTGTGTGATATATCAATCTATGCTATTAAAATTTGAGTGTAAAAGCTTATTTCTTTACAATTTTTGAAAATTAAAATCATACTTTTTCAAAAAAATATTAAAACATTTACAATTTTATTTAAATAATCAAATGGCTCTTTAACATAAAGTTTTTTCAAGTTTTGTTATAATCTATATGATTAGTGATAAAGAAAGTGGATTTAATTCAAATAACTTTTATAAAAATCCCTTTTAACTGTTTTTTGGTGCTTCAGTTCATTGTAAAAAGAACCTATATTCTATACACTGAAAAGAGGAAGCATAAGATTGGGTATGCAATAAATTAAATTTCTAAAAAATTTAGAAAAGTCTTTTTAGAAAAATCTTAAAAAGAAAAAAAATTTTTTAGGAAAAATATCTTTTTGATATAAACATTCCCAATAAAACACTTATATGTCAAAATTGACTTGTTGTAGAAAATGTTAGGAAATTTGACATAATAATGCTGTGGCTAACAAGCATCACTGGGCATGTATGTATCTATAACTGGAATTTTCTATTGTTAATAAACCATCATAATTATCAACTGTCTGCAGCATAAAAGGTTTATTTAATATTTTAATTAACATGCTTATCTACAGTAGTAGTTCTAAATATTTATTCAAGAAATTTTATTATCCAGACCAAATGCTGGGCATAAAGCTGCTAGAAACTATAATTTACTATAATCTGTGATAAAAATAAATTATATTTAAATCTGTAAGAATAAATTTTTATTTATTAATTATTTCAAATAAATTAATAAATACTAATTTAAATTAAACACAACTCCATTAATTTACTTTCTCTTTGCCTTTAGACTATGAAGAAGGATCTTACTTTTGTAGCAACTAGGACACAATTATAGGTAATATTAACTCCAAGTTATGAGATTATATGCAAAATATAAATTGAATGCAAAGCAACATTTTATAATCTGAAAATATATTTACTGAAAGATAAATTCTGAAAATAAAAGACAAGGTTTTACTCATAAGTCACTGAATATTGAACAGTGATACTTAAGTAACCTCTGGAGATATTTTTTAGATTAATTTTTTTAGACTTATGCTATTTTAGCTGACTTTAAAAAATAATACACATAGTCATTAGTATAGCATAATATTACAGTCTCACATAGTATTACATTATCTCAAGGAAAAAGCTATTTATATTAATCTATAACAGCAGGGTCGTAGCCAGAAATTACTTTCGGAGGGGGACCAATGGAGAAAGACATCTTTATTTGTGAATGATACTTCTGTCACTGAAAGGGAAAGCACTGTATTTCCAGAATACAGAGCTGGAAATACAGTACTGTATTCTCGGCTAACGGCCCAGAAAGATTTTTAAGGGCTGAGCGTTTTTTTTTTTTTTTTTCCATGAGAGAGAGAGAATAACTGTTTATGCTTATGAACAGCTAGGCAGATAGCACACACAACACAAACGTGCGACATCTACAAAATGGTCTTTCAAAATTTCGGGGGGGGGGAGAGACCAGTCCCCCAAATCCCTCCCCCTGCGCCTAGTATAACAGCTCTCTTCTATACATATGAATATTTTGAAAAGCAAATGATTGTATATACATTTATAATTACAATATTAAAAAATAATAATGTATTTATTCACTTCTATTCTATTAAATAACTTTTTAATCAGAAGTTAAAAATTTTGCTTGATATATTTAATAAATTTATGCTGAATTGATAAACGCATTTATTTGGTATGGCTGAAGCAATAATACAGTTAACTACTTGATTAAACATAAAAATATTCTAAGAAGTTTATTAGATATCATAAACAAAATTTATGAACAAATGCACGACTTTTTCTGAAAATGTATTTCAAAATTTTATCCCATGAACCAATCAATTATATATTCAACCCCTGTTCGGTGCACGGGAATCAGGGTAATAGGATAGAGTTGTACTGTTTTATTAAACTGAGCGCAAAACAGCACTAAGAAATTATTGATTTCATGTATTCATTCATTACAGATTTGCTTACCAAGCATTATGTCGAAAGACTTGATCTGGGTCCGTTAAATATCTTGTTCCAAACTGAGGTTTCTTGCGATCTTCATTAGGTCCCGTAACCTTCTCCATGAATGAAACTAAATTTAGCAGAATAAAAAATATTAAAGATATAAAATGATTACAGGTATATATTCTTATACAAATATTTTTTTTCTTGGATTTTCAATATAAACACATAAGCATGTTTATTTTAAATATTCATTTGTTTTGGTACACATATGTACTCACTGAGCGTCTGCTTCTGCTATCCAAAATATTGTAAGTGTTGCCATAAATATTATTCAAACTTAAAGCATAAATTTTGTGCTACATCATTTTCTATAAATGAAGAAAAAATAAAAAATTTTAAACAAAATAATAATTGTATTTAAATATTAAGAATAATATATTAGTAGATAGTAGTACATAAAAATTCATCAATAAATATTTTTCATTTTTGAACCACCATAACACATAAAGATACTAAGCTGAGTGAAACTTTTGAACATTAGTCAGATGTAAAGTTTTCGTCTGATAAAATTCATATTTATTATTTGAAAAAGAAACTTTGCCCTCTTACCGTTATTATCTGTAAGTAATATTGTGTTTTCTTGGTAAATGCTATATTTTTGGTATTATAATCTTTTTTGCGTTGTACGCCTACTAACGACCACGCCTATTAAGTGATGTATGTAATATTTAAATTACAAATACGCTGTTAAGCCGTGCCCAAGTACGGTAAAAATATTTGTTCTTGTTGAAAACTGAAGTATTCCTTTTGTATCTTAAAGAGCTTCGCTTCAGATAAATTACTCATAGCAGCTCTATCATGTTTTTTTTCCAGAAGTAAGGCAGATGCTTTGCTATGGTTTATAGAAATTATGCTGTTATTTATTATTATTATTTATTACCACTGTTTAAACCTTGCATGTGTAGTCATAATTATTTAAATGCGAAATTTGCGATTTTTTAATTTAGAAGTTCTTATCGGTATTACCTTTTAAGTGGGTAAAATTACGATTTAAATCCTAATTACCTTAAATCTGGTTCATTTTATACAACTTCTCATTGTAAATTAATATTTGTATTCTAGCACGCATCGGCCTACGTAGGTATTTGACAAAGGTATATCGGTTCTACCGCACAACCGTATATTACCTAATTATATTAGTAATGTGTTTATACTTTATATACCCTGCTTCTAAACTTACTTGATCTTAGGTTGTTTTCAGGATAGTATTAATCATTTTCAGAGGTATAGTCTAATTTAGATGGAAAATTTGTTTTCATTGTTTTACTGAAACATTTATTTTTAATATTTTATTCTTGGAGAATCCCTTTAAAATGCTTTGATAAAAAAACTTTTAAGCTCTGATTTTAAATGTTGAGACAGATGTTTGTTGATGAATGATTTTGTTATGCATTGTTACTTTCTCATTAGTGTTTTATCCATTAGACACTGTGTAGTGTTAGAATTTTTTATGAAAAGAATAGGTACACTTTAATCAGTTAAATGGTTTCTATAATAAACTATTTTGATTTTATTAGCAATTATCATCAAAGGTTGTTTAGATCAAAATTGGAATATTAACCATGAGAGTTTAGAATAGTCACTTATAAACATTATAGGTTTGTTTATTAATATTCTGCAAAAGAATATGTATATAATGTTTTTTTTTTCATAGTAGTTTGAACAAGAATATATATATATATATATATATATATATATATATATATATATATATATATATATATATATATATATATCTGTCATAAACATTACTTGTATATAAATTAATTTTACAGTTTATTTTTAGAAAATATTTGTGTGTATATGTGACTTTCAAACTTAAGTGAAATTTTATTTATGTATTTTTTAAAATTCTATATTAAATTTATTTCATTATATTTTTCTTTCCTAGGTTCAGCTTTTATGCTCATCATGTCTTTTTGCACAGGATAAATCTATCAGAAATTTAACATTATAAGAGAGATTCCATAAGATGTACAATAGCATTCAAGCAACTATGAAAGATCAAAAGAGTTTTGAAGTCATTGTGCAGGACTGCCCTGCAGAAAAGAAGGAAGTTGTTGATAAGTTACTTCAAAGATCAGAAGCTAGAGTCGCTGAAATAGAGAGAAAAAAGTGTGAGAAAGATATTAGGTCTTCTGTTTATGAACAAACTGATTATTTCAATGAAACTTTTATGCTTAAAAGACAAGAGATTGAATCAAAACTTCAAAATGCTGGCAATATTGATAAAAGTAATCTTGCTGAATATTTTGATGAAATTGTTCGAGATTTTCAGGAATTACAGAAATTTTTAGCAGATTCAACTTTATTCTTATGTACATATGATATAAAAAAGTCCCAAGAGACATTAAAGACTTTGCAAGATGATATACAAGCAGCTGAAAACAATTTGATTCCAAAAAAGAAATTTACTTTTAAAAATAAAAAGAAATTGCAAAATGGTATAAAAAATCATCCTACTTTAGAAAGAATTACTTCAACTACTGCAAATGAATCTATTTCTATGATTAAGCTTTATAAATGTGGATTTAAGGACTTATCACAGCAAAATTTAGTTAAATTTCGACATGAGATAGAAAAACAAGATGTTGGTCTTCACAGATTAGAAAATTGCACTGTATATTTATATGGAGCCCCTAGTACTATATTTATTAGTGGCTTAAATGACTGTCATATTTTTGCAGGACCTGTTTCCACATCTGTTTTTATTGAAAATTGTCGTCACTGTACTTTCATTTTTGCATGCCAGCAACTGAGAGTTCATAGTTGTTCAGACTCATTTTTTTATTTGCATGTTACTAGTAGAACCATTATAGAGGACTGTAAAGATTTACACTTTGCACCCTATAATTGGACTTATGATGGGCAAGATGAAGATTTTATCACAGCAGGTCTTGATAAAAAGAAGAATAATTGGAATTCAATAGATGATTTTAATTGGCTTGTAATTGGTACTCCATCTCCTAATTGGACATTTCTAGATGAAGAAAAATATCGAACATGGAGCTGATTTTCTTTTCTCTGCCTAGCCTACTAAGTTCATGTGATATTTTATTTTTTAAATTTTTTTACTTAAATATTTCAACTATTAACTGTTAACATTGAAAACATTCTATAATACATAACATTGCTTCATTGAATGTAGATTTTATTAAATTGTTATTTAAAGCAAAACTGCACAGTTCCAAGCTTTCAGCTTGGTGCATCTGTCAATGCCTTTTGTGTGCGTATGTATTTTGAAATGCAAGTGTTAGGGGAAAAACAAAAAAAAAAATGAGCTAATGCTCAAATTAATATATTAGAAGTTAGGGTAAGACTTTAAAAAAAAATATGCTTTAATATACATGAATAACATTAATTATTGATCATATCTGGTGCACTATAACACTTGCCAATTAGACTAAAAAGTGTATTAAAAGCTTTTTTAATTCTTGCCATTAAAATTATATTCAGCTATTATTCTTAGCTCTTCTATATATGTACTGTATTAATTCATACTTTGAATTTATTTTTCTGTGATATAAATTGTGGAATTAATGAAAAGTCTATTATTTTTAATAGTATGCTTTTTAAAATTCATTCTAATAATTTGATATAAATGTGAAATATGTAAAGCTAAAACAAAAAACTGGAGAAGCTATCAAGCTTCTTCATTTATTATGGATGTGCTTGGTTATGGATTTCTAATGTATAAGAGCTTATGATCATTTTTCTTTTAAAACAAGTTTAAAGTCTGATTTATTGTAGTTTAAATTTTCAAATATGTTTTGTACATATTTAAGAATCAAGCTTTTTAAAGATACATATTTATCTATATGCTGAATTTCTTAATTTACTTCATTGCATAGTAATATGTAGTATGCACAGACTTTATTTATGGAAAAAAGGGGAGGTTAAACAAACTCCTGATAGACTTTTATATGTGATGCCTTACCCATTATGCTGAATAATTAATATACTCATGTACATATTATAATTTGGCAAAACTATAATACAGTGGCATAATTTTTCATGTTAAATTTTTTTTCATTCTATTGGTGTATGGGAGTAACCCCCCCCCCCTCCCTTTCTTGTGTAAATCACTCACCAAGTACATATAAAAATTTATTTTTGTATGTGCATTTTTAAATTGAGGAGAAATGAAATTAAGAAAGTATGTTGGGGATAAATCTAATATTATGAATCTTGAGAAATAGTAGAAGTGATCACAAATTGAGATAATTTAATCTTTTATGTAATGAAGTACTTAAAAAAAAAAAAGATGTTTGGTAGTACATAAGGTAGATATTGGATACTTACTGGTTATAGGGACTACGTGTTGGCAACTGCTTTTTCAACATGTTGCCAACATGGCTATTGGCCGAGTCATTCGACCTTTAAATTCAGAAACACAGTGATACAAATTTAAACTATGGATTGTTCAGCTTTGTTAACGAAAAGGTGTTATGGTTTGTTGTCATGAGTAACAGTTAATATTCAGTATAAAAATTGTAATACAAATTTAAATTATAAATTTTAAAAAAATGTTTCAGTAAAATTCATGACATCCATAATTTGGCTGTTGCTAATAAAATTTCATTAAATTTATCAGTACTGGTAGTGCAAGGTAAGTACTGGTATTACAAGTAAATTCTGTGATAGCATCTTCACTCATTGACGAATTCCAAATTTTCATCATTGTAGAAAAACTGAAGAAAAATCGAGCTCTAAGAAAAACAGGTATAAAATAGGAGCAAATCAATAAAAATAACTAGTAATAGGTTGCTGATATTTGAAAATTGCCACTTATTTATAATAGCAACCAAAATAAGCTAGAATGTGGTATAGTCATATATATCAGTTACATGTTTCCTGTAACCAATAAGTACCAAAATTGCTTTCATATGGCAATTTAATCCAACAAAATGGGATTATTCAAGTAGATTTTGGTTGAAACTTTTTGTTTTGATTAATCTGTAGTCATTGTTTACAATTATCATGAGTGTTTAATTAAAATTGTTAAAATAATTTTCTCTAGAAAAATATTAATTTGCCTGGCATAATAAAAATGAAATGTTCAAAAGTTGTCATTGTTATAATTGGGAAAATAAATTTAGTTTGCAAGTGGAAAACTTGACTTATTGTACAAATCTTAATATGTTGATCTATAATGACAGTATTTAATATGGAAATTAACTAAATACAATCATTCATTATAAATCCTTATGTGTAAATTTGTTTTAATATATTGGTAAAATTATTACTTGGAATACATTAGCTTTTAGAGATAGTTATCACACTTTTACAGTAGAAAAAACTGATCTAATGTGCAAAATGTAAATGTACCATTTAGATTAATTATTTTTGTTAGATTAGTAACTTAAATGTAATTTATGTTAATCAACCTAAAAAATTTTATTATTGCCAGAACCTAAAATTTTCTCTTTTTCATTTAAGATGTACTATAACTCTTCTAGAATGCTTTGAGATTTTTACAAAATTAAGGATATCAAAGGTAGGGACAGATTTAGCTAATCAGAATATTTTGAATAATGCTTCTGAGAAACAAATCACTAGTCAGTCAGATTAAGTTTTCAAACTTTTAGCGGCAGTTAACCTTCAGTTCCCATATAAAATTTGCAAAAATTTACAGCAGCCTTAATAAAAATCATATTTTGTAATATAATCTTAATTTATTAAATGATTATAAAATCTGTTAGTCATAAAAAAAAAATGTAAGTTTTTATGAAATTGTGAATGTATAAGTACGTTGTAGTGGTCCCTTATATAATGTTTCTCTAAATAAAATCAAAACAAATACTGTATTATATTAGCAAATGTATATAATATAAATACAATTACTACTCATCACAGTATCTCAAGAGTGACAAGACCTAATTACTTGGAAACTGAAATTTTGTATTGGGATTAGTCTTATACCCTAAGCACGCAGTTAAGAGGTTCTTCAAATTCTAAATCTTTTAAAGAAATAGAGGTGGTAAGAAGAAACACTTAACTTCAAATACTGCCAAAGAGCTTTAATATTGAACTGGGAAATGTTTATATATCTGTATACATAATTAAAATACCTTTGACATCTCACAATGGGCTGCTTATTTTGATGGGTGTAAGGCATTTGTGATGCTACACAAGATATTCTCCGTAACGTCTGTTCTGAAATTTTTCAGTGGAAGTTTATTATGAAGATGGAGGCATATCTCTTAAATATCTATCCTTTTTGTAATGTTAAAGAAGTATACAAAAAGGCAATTCTTAAAAAAATAAAATAAAAAAATAATTCAGCATAGCAAAGCATGGGAATAGGGTCAATAAAGACAAGTGTTTTTGCATTGGAAAAAGCTACAGCAGTCGGTGCCAGTTACATTAATGAACCCTAAAAAAAAATATTGGATATAAAAAAACATGAATTGTAAGAACAGTAATTTGTTTTTTAAACCATCGTAGAAAAGCATATATATTTATAAATAAATGAAATTCAGTGTGGAATGTTCTTATTCTCCAGAGAATTTAAGAAATACTGAGAACAGAAAAACAATTGTCCTCAATGAGTTTAGATTTTAGAGCTTAATAAACTTAATATTTTTATTACTGCTGTTTTTTAAAAAAGTCTGAATTAATCCAGTTGCTAGTTAAAAATTTTTACATGTTTGATATTTTTCTAACAATCATTATTTTGTAAGATTTATATAATGGTATTATATTACTTTAACTCAAAGTAGATTTAATACTTAAATAAATGTACTGAAGACTTTTTTTTTTTTTTTAACCCAATTTGGGTCAAGAATTTATTGACATTCAGCAAAGAAACCATTTTCACTCAATGTATACAAGAAAAGACAACACAATAAAGAATTTTAAAAAAGCAATCTATTATATACATAAGAACAGGTAAAATTTCTATAAATCAGATTTCAAATCAAAATAACAACTGAAAGACAAAATGCTGATTTAATAATCAAACAATAAAATTTTAGAAAAACAAAACAACAGCTGTGGATAATTACAATAATTTGTTTTAAAAAAACTACAAGCAAGAAAAAAAAAATATTTTTCTTTTTTTATGTTAATAAAATATATTTTATAAAATTGAAAAAAAAAAGCCTTTTAAAGACTAAATGCATAGTTAAATACATATGTAGGAGAAGAGTACTGTTACAATTCTAATTTTCCTATATCAGTATATTACACAGCCACAATTGTTTGCAATGCCTCATTTTTAATTGGTCCACTGAACTGATGTTAATATCTTTATACTGATGCTGTGACTGTAAAATAACTGTATAGTTGTTCCAACTATTGGTAGTTATTTTTGTGTATTTCTATCACACTGTCAGAAATACAGAAAAATAAACTTTTGATGTATTGCTAACTGCAGCAATGAGCTTTAGTACTTCAATAATTGAATTGTATATGCAAAAACAATTAGAAGATAACTTGATATGCAAGTTCTACAATATATACATTTTGAAAAACAATTTTAGCTGCTGTGAGTTTAATACATAGAACTATAGATACATAATCCTCAGTAAAAATAACTTTTAAAAGGCCTCTCACACTAGTGGATTACTCCATCCTTAATATAAATGTGTTTATGGTACATAGGTTAATGGCATACCCGAAACAAATTTATTATTTTTACAGACCTCTGCAGTAATATACTATAGGTGCTTAAAGCTTTATTTGTAATAAAGCTTTAAAAATTTAGACTTGAATTTAATCAAACAATGTAAGAAATGACAAAATATGGTTTGAAATAAATTTTATTACAAGAATAAAATTTAGGAAAAGTCATTGTAAACCAGTTTTATACTGTTCCATATTTTATGGATAAATACAGTGGTATATTCTTTTCAAACAAATCTTGTGTAAAGTTAGAAACTTTTGCATAGATTTCAAATAAACCTAATTGCATTTCCATGTATAGAATGTGTGAAAATCTTTTTAAGAGATAAAAAGCCTTATTTGTATGTAAGTATAGTATATCAAAAACATTTACAAATTTCTGTACAAGTTATTAAATTATACTAGAAACAATATTAGTCTTTATATATTTTTTGGTAAAGAGAATTATGATTAATCTCATCTTAATTTCTTGTGTTTTTAATCTACTTCTGATGCATGAATACTCAAAACTTCTATAGAGTATACTGTATCTTCTGAATGTATTAATTATATATATTTATCTACTATGCTAGAAAAAAGTAAACATTTTTACATTGATAGGAATATCTAAAGAACACTACACAGTTATTTTTGAAAAAAAAAATTATAAAAAGAAGTATGATTCAGAAAACAGTAAAAAAGCAATGAAACGTTGATTTACATTCAAATGGACATATGTAACTTAAGACAGTTATGAGGGATTGGTCAACATAGTCACAAAATTAAATAAATTACAAACCCTAATATAAAATGACCAAACCTCATAAAAAACATGAAAAAAAATATTGTTGCTTACATCCTCTTTTACAATAATGAGAGGTCACAAAATAGGAAACATACAATTTAATGATAATGAAAATGATAGCATTAATGATAAGTCATATCACAAGAATTCCATGCTAGTCATGCAAGACAGTTTCATGCATTTTACTTAAATTTATTGATGCTACATAAATTTACATTCATCATATCATAAATAAAATATCTCACCATTTCATTTAGGATGAATATTAAGGTTAACATATTTCCTGCAGTAAGATATATTGCTCTAATTATGATTTGTTCTTAAGGTAACTTTAAGGCAGAGATTCCCAAATGTTTTGATCATGGAACACTGAGATATTATTTTAGTTAATTTGTAAGTTATATATGATAAGTAGCAGAATTAATTATATATATTATCCCCATGTTTATTTATTTGCAGTTGTTATACATATATTTTTTCTAATTTTTCAATTAATTTTATCACATGTAATACTTCAATATTCTTATTTTTTTCATCATACATTCTTATTAACTTTGTTTAATTTAGATTTTATTGTATTTGTTATACAGATAACTATTTTTCCCTGAAAAGTTTTTAAATTTTTGTTTTTTCTAGCAGTTTAGACCCCCTCAAATTAAACAAAATGTAGGATCATTGTCAAAGATGAAATATGTAATATATATTATAGATTTAATTCAATATATTTATTATTAGTTAAATATGTGGAATTTTAAATAAAGATTTTGAGAACCCAATTTTGAAAAAAACCTGCCCGGGTTTTTTTCGGGTTGGGCAAATGAAGCCAACTCTGGTTCTAACACTTAAGCAAAAAATCATTTAAAAAAAATTCTTCCTAGGAAAATAGTAATTATAAAAAACAAAAAAATAAGAGCAGATAAAGAGGAAAATATTCTACGAGAAAAAGGATGTTCCCTATAAAATTTAACTAAATGTTCAATTACTGATTCAAAAATTCAATTCATGTACTTAATATGAAATCCTCTATGTCTATATTTTATTCAACCTTTACTGAACAAGCTAGGAAAATCCAAATACATCTACACTAAAACCATACTAATCATAAATACTAAAAAATTTCTTCATAGAAATAATAATAATAGAAACAAACAAAAAAAATTTTAATCAGTTAAACTAATTTTAATTTTAGCTTTTAAATTAGGAGTGAAAAATATTTCACATAATACCACAATTTTTTCATGGATCATTGAGGAGAACACCAGTTGGGAATCCCTGCATTAAAAAGTTGAAAGAACTGAAGATTGAAGAGTAAAAAACATGGATGAGAAGATATCACTGCTGTATTCAACATACAAACTCTACACAGGTAAGGCATGTTACAAGTTCGTTTTCTCTTTTTTTTCCATTCCATTTTCATTTTACATATGCTAGTTATCAATTTATGATATAGTTGATACGTTTTAACAAAAATGCATCAGAACTTGCAATCTTTTATAAAATATAAAATGTGAAGATTTTGAACAACATGAACGCACCATTTTTTTTTTAAGGCTGTTTTATTTTTTAAGACCTGGCTTTAAACATAAGATACCAAATGATGGCATCAAACTACATATTAATATGAGGGCAACTATAATGTAACAACCTATGCATACAAATTAACAATAAACATCCAAAACAAAATTTCTATAGATTCCAAACACCATAACATAGCACTTCAAAATCAATATTTTTAATTAAGATATAAACTTGATATGTAAATATTTTGACTATGAAGAATGTGAACACGTAGTGGCATTGCATTAATTCAAGTTATAAACAATATGTGTAAGAAATTCTATTAATAATGAATATGTATGTAATCCAGTGATTAATGCTTTAATGCAAACAAAGCACAAATATGGATCTTCGTAATATATAAAATTTGATAAGTTCCAAATTGGTGTTATTGTAAACATAAAAAAAATTCAAACAGTAAAAATATATGCGTGAGTAAATAGTTAGATTACAAATATAATTTTAAAAGCATTTTGACAATTTAATGCAATATAAGTATTAAAAAGAAAAATATCACTGCAAGAAAAGTGTTAAACAGCAGAAAAAGGAATCTGGACTACACACACACGTATATAGTCCAGAGCCCTCAAATATTCTTAAATATTATTATAATACTGCTTCTGACCATATTAAAAAGTAATTTTTTATAATTTAAAAAATAACTTAAATCATCTATTTATGATTTTTCTTAAAACAAGGAAGATTTTCTTTATAAATTCAATTTAAAAAAAAAAATGAATAAGTTATAGATACCATGAATTAATTATTACAACATTTTTGAATCAATCACTTTAGTAAGAATACATATTGCCACTTAATTTATTTGTACAATGATCTAAATGAAATTTAACCTAATTTCTCTATTTTTATGGATTGTAAATTTACAAAACCCTTATTCTTAAAGGATAATGAAATTCCAAAGATTTTCAACATTATGTAATAAATTGTACAGGTTAAAAATAAAATAAAGTAAATTTTAAATATTTTTAATCTCTTACATTTGATAATTTTGGAAAACTTGCTTAAGTTAAAGCAAAAATACCTATTCATCATATAACAATTTAAACAAAAACATTACATATGATTACAAATTTAAAATAGAAGTAATAATAGCATTATTAACTGTTTGAGAATTTTTTACCCTCACCTACTACAGCGGTTCCCAACAGGTCTTCTGTGGACTCCCAGGGTTTGATCAAAAAAGTTGTGGAGATCTCGGAAAAACAAATTTAAAATAATTTCACTACATAACTTTTAATAGCAAGTCATTATGTAGTCATGGGACAAACTTGCTGACACTCTTGACAAATGCTGGAATTTTCCTCTTAAAACCAGAATCTCCTGAGAATCAATAGTGCTATATTTAGGACCCATTACCATATTTGGAAGGGGAAATTTAGGGTTCCTTAATGGAAAATCCCATTCCTTGATACCTGCCTAGTCTTATTGGTGTCTAATGTGGGATTAAAACCTGGACATGATTACCTTAAGAAGCACCTACACAGATTTGGTTTGGCAGACTCTTTATTCTGCCTACTTTGTTCTGTGAGGAGACCATTTGGACTCTTGACTTCTAGACTTGCTGATACACCAATAATGCTGCTCTGTAAATTTTTAAGTCTTTCAGAACCATTTTGGGCTGCTCATCATAGATTGTTGACAGTCATGCCTAGGTCTGGCACATGATAAAATATTTAAAAAAAGACTTTTGGTATGACCAGAACATACAAATGGAATATTTGACTTTATGAAAGGGAATTCAATGTTTGTTATTTTTCCTATATATTTAAGTAAAAGGGGATTTTCTCTTTACACAGCAACCAAATATATAAGCAAATTTGAAGCAAAATTCTGGTATAAGATTCAAGTATCTACGATTAAGCCAGTACCTGAGAAAACTGTATAAGATTTTTTATCTTATACAGTTAAATCAATTAAATAAACACTTCATATTTTAAATTTAGAAATTATCCTTTTGATGAAACTTTCCATATAATTCTTTTTAATAATTTCGCTTTTCTTTAATAAAGTATTATAAATATACCTTGCATTTATGATGAAATAATATGAACAAGATTTACAAAGATGTGCAACATATTTAGTTAAATTCCATTTACAAATAAAGTTGGGAACCACTGATCTATTATTTATTAAACCTAAAACCTATGAGCATTTTTTAAAATAATTTTGCTACATATATATATATATATATATATATATATATATATATATATATATATATATATATATATAATAGTTAAATAGGCAAGTAGATGATTTTAAGACATTTTTAACCTTAAGACAATCATGGCAGTGTTAATATTTAGTTCCTTAATTATAATTTTTCATGTCAGTTAAAACAAATTTTTCATTCAAGAAGTTCCTCAAAAAACTCTTAAAACTTCTGAGCATGGTTTAAATACTGATGAAATAATCTGAAAAAAGGGGAAACTAATACTATCAGCAGAAAGCTGATTCAAATAACAGTAAGAAAGTACATTAAAATAAATAGTAGAAAATAAATCAGATTACTCATAGTATTCACAAAAAAATCATAATTATGTAAATTATGCAATGAAAATTAATACCACACAATGTCTAATGTTATATATGTCACAGCATGTAAAAGTACAAATCTGTGCAATAAAGGTGGATGCAATTCATATCAATAAAATTAAACAAAAAATGCTTTAAAAGGGGTTACTGTATTTAATGCTAAAGAGGGTATTAGACGTATACAATTATTACTTTATTGTATACATTCAGACACACATATCCTCTAAGTGAAGTAAAGGTCTTTTTATAAAATTTTGGTATATGTTATAATTCAGAAAGAGGTGGGGAGTTGAATTAAAGATAATTAATAAGAGAAATATTATTGCATTGAAATCCCATCTGTATAAGAAAATAATGCAAAATAATTTTTAAATAATTATCAATAAATTAACAGTTAACATGAATAACATTTTTGTTATATCTCATTAACCCAAATGAAACTCTTTTCTTTTTTTATGTATAAATACATCAGAAAAATTTGCCATATGTTACTTTTTATGAGAAGGTGAAAGAGTTGTTGATAATGATATTTGAGATAAGTTATCTTTATGAGAACCAATGTCTAAATCTGCAGAAACTGGAGGTTCTAATGCAGTCTGTACAGTAATCTGCACATTGCGATTGAGACTAAATGCTGGAAAAAACACACCATGCAGATCAGTAAATGCTATAGGACCTTGGCGTTCATCATTTACATAAAAACTAAGCTGATGTTGTTCTAGGTCCAGGAGAATACCAATGACAGAACCTATTTCAATTCCACCTTCTGTTCGATTTTCATGACAATCAGCATGAAGAAACCACGATCTTTGATGATCAATATACATACTCCATCCTTTGTCATCTTTCCCTAAAAATGTTTTTAAATATTAACTTTTTATCTTACTTTAAACATATAATCAAGAAGTATTTCAATTACCTAGTTACATGAGAATAGTTAATCATTTAAATACATTTTCAAAACTAAAAATTACTAACTTTATAGAGAGTTAAAAAAAAAAAAAACAGTTTATATTTTTCATTGAAGCAACAGCCCTACTTGGAGATCAAGGCTTGTGGTGCCAATCTAAATTTTCAAGACCAAAGGCCTTGGGGTGCAAAGCATATTCGCAGCTAGGTGGTTAAATCTTATGCAAACCTTCAGTGTTAGTCCCCAAGCATGCTGGTTCTCATGTTATCTACCCACTGAAGGGCTAAAAGGTTGAGTTAACCTTTCCGGTTCAAAGATTAATTCCTAATTATAAGATTTTCTTTTACCTTAAAAAAATTTGTATTACTATAATTGCAAATGTAATTCAAAAGACAAAACTATTTGCTTTATAGCTTAAAATTAAACTAAATCTAACTCTTTGGTGTAACAGTCCTCGGGAGGCATATTTCCATATTGAAAATTAGATACAGGCCTTAGTGATAGTTCATATTGACCCTGAGCAAACTAAATTTATTTTGTACACTCCAAAAATAAACAAAATTAAAAATAATAACAATAACACAAACAACTTCATAAAAATATATATACATATATACCAGATTACATTACTTTAGTATTTGCAAAACATTGAAAATATCTTCCTGACATGCATTTTTTAAACGCTGTGCTTCATAGACACACAATGAACTAACTGATCATAATATCAATAAAATATCAAAAAATAGATTAAATGTTTACAAAAAATACATTTTCAAAAGATTAGTCTATTTTTTAAGTTGTGTTTTATATATAAATGGCAAGACTTATTAATAACTTTACTAGAAAGTTTAAACATATAGCAGAAATACTTGTTACTTACCAAGCATAAGGTCTTTAATGACATCAAATCGAGCAATACCAAAAGCAGGATCTGCATTATTGTCATATTTAACAATTGTAACTTCCCAATAATGTACACCTCTTGAAAAACCAATATTTCCTAGTACAACCCTATGTTCGTAGCTGTCACAGCTTACTGTAAGATTTTCATTGCTTAGAACTATTTCAGGATGAGCAGTAACAGGATCAAATGTAAACCAAGCCACTATATAAAGTTGAGAAGAAAATAATGCATTATAAATCAGGATTGTAGTAATTTAAATCACATCTTTCTTTTCTTAATCAAGGATTTACAAGAATTTCTTTCAGATATTTAGAACAATCTGTTTAAATAGATTAAAATTGTCTTAAGATTTAAAAAGAGCTTTTCAATGCAAACATATATATATATATATAATACATATATATGTATGTATATATATATATATATATAATACATATATATATATATATGTATATATATACATATACATAAAATACATATATATATATATATATATATATATATATGTTACCGTGAAAGACCGAAATTGGAGAATGTCGACATTCGCTGGTGAATGTCGACACATACCAAAAACGTTGGTGAAAGATCGTACAATTGATTACATTTCTTGCACTTTCGGACCATCGCCGGTATATGTCGACAATCACAGACAAGCTTTGGTGGAATTTGAAAAGATGATTAAAAAGCTCGAAAAGGAGATAACAGAAGGCAACGTCAACAAAGAGGTGCGGCCTAGAGCACGTTGTGTTTTGCTGGAACACAAGGTCAACAGAGAGGCGAAATTCGCTCCCAAATTCTGCTGAGTTGAGCTTATGATGCAAATATTTCTTATACTCTGGACTCTGGATTATCGCCGTTTGTCAGTCTTATGCAAAATTTACTAGTGCACGCAACGTGTTCTTTAATTTCTTTTTTTTTTTTATCCGCTGTATCCCAATTGATTTTAAATGGATACTGCAGTGGATCGAGATCTTTTTTTAAAAAAATTAGATGATTTAATTGCTAGTAAAATTTTTGTATCAAACTAATGAACCTGTGGAGGTAAGTACGGTAATTATTAGGATACCAAAGGAATGATATGCAGGCTAGTTCCTTCATCGATGTAGGTCTATAGGAGGTAAGTATTTGATATTTTGTGCACCCGATTCCAACATTTGGATTTATAGAAATCGTTCGTTTACAGTGACAAAAAGGTTTGTTTTTAGAATAGCGAATATATTTTACAGAATGGTTATGCATAAATAAAGATTTTTTATAATAAATTATGCATCATTTTATCATAATATATTTATTTCTTTCATATTTTAAATGATTTTATTATGTTTCATTTATAAACAATAGTGATGAACCAAGTTTATTGATAGTTTATATTTTCCCTGATTTCAATACTGTGTAACTAATGTTTTTTTACATGAAAGCCACTAAATTATCAAAACTATAGTCAAATCTAATAAAAAAAATGTAATTTTTACAATTAGAAAATATTATAGATTTTGAATGTTTTTTTTAAAGTTGTAATTCTTAAAGTGGTTTTTCTCAGTTTATGTTTTCTCAAAACATTATTTTGTTCAAAATGATAAAACTTCAATGCATAATTTTTTTTTAAATTGACTTGATTTTCTTAAGGTTTTTAATGGTTCATTTTATAAAACTAAGGATTGGATTTGAAATAAAAGAACAAAAAAAATTGAAATATGAGAAGAATTGAGTTTTTTTAATGAAATTTCACATATATTTGTACATTTTATTTTTTATTCTCAAACTAACTCATTTATCAAATCTGATCCTTAAAGTTATAAAGCACACCCTACAAAAAGTAAAAAAAAAATAATTGTTGCGAAAAGTTACAAAAATTGTAAAAGAAGAAACGTTTAAAAATTTTGTTTAAAAAAGTTTATTTTAAATTTCTAAAATTTTACGTGAATGATTGAATTTTTACTTCATTAAATCATTTTCGTTTATAAAATGCTTTAATATTATGTCAAAAAGTATCTTACATTTCTCAAATTAAAAAAAAAACTTGTTTTCTTCTCACGCTAGAATCTAAAGCTACATATTAAAAAAAACAAAGAAAACAAAACAAAAACCATTCCCGGGCTTCCCTTTCCACCACAGCATTTAATGTTTTTAATTTGTTTGTTGTCATGTTTGTCCCGCAGGTTAAAAATCCTCTACACTTCCTCTACTCACCGTGATTGGTCACTCCTCCTTTCTAAGAGAGGCGATAAGTTACATCACACATGTGACGTTTTTCACGCCTGAAATATTGAGATAAGAAAATGCAAATCTGCATTTCTCCTCTCCGGATATGGAGAGATGAAACGCATATTCAAGATTCACCATTAGTGCATTGTGGATGTCGACATTTGCCGGTGTAAGTGAGAAATGAGGATATCTAGCAAATATTTCGGTCTTTCACCAACGTTTTTGGTATGTGTCGACATTCACCAGCGAATGTCGACATTCTCCAGATTTCGGACTTTCACGGTAACATATATATTAGAGAGAACACAGTGAAAAAATATTAGATTTTACATTAATCTCATTTCAACAGCATAGTAAAATGCAAAAGTGAAATATCTGTAGCATCTTTATGTGTGTGTGTATATATATATATATATATATATATATATATATATATATATATATATATATATACTTAAACTAAACTGTTCATCAGTACAGTCTAACATGGAGGCCAATGATACTAATCTCCGTTTTCAAGACCAAGGGCCCTGGGGTGCAAAGCAAATGTCCCAGCTAGGTGGTCAACCTTTGCGGAACCCCCACTGTTTAATTCCCACGCATGCTTGGTCCTCAATTTGTCTACCCACTGAAGGGATGAAAGACTGTCAACCTTGTCCAACCCGAGGATCGAACCTCAGACCTATGTCAGGAGAACATAAAGCATCAAAACTAGAATTTATAATGGAGGATATGAACAGTTACTGGAGATAAAATTATTCAACAATGCTGTACAATATCTCTACCCATGAAATGTAAGCTTTTTTCTACTTTACTTAATAAAACGTTTTCACATATTTCACAAATAAATATTCTGTACCTTTAATTTTCAAATATTTTTTAAAGAGTAATTATTTGAGTCAGTTAAAAAATGTTTACTGTCATATTCATTAAAGAAAATAAAGACTAAGCAGTTAAGGATAATATATCATTAAAAAAATCAATAAAATAAAAAAAAATCTTTATTTAAATCAAAATATTTAAAATTTAAGAAATTATGTAATGGATAAAACTTGAGACTTTTCAATGAGAATAATTTACAAGAATCAAAATATTGTAAAAGAACTAAAAGACTCATCTGATAATATGATATAATTTCCTATCTCAGTAGTAAATAAAAATAAATATTTAAAATTACTAGTAATAACTATTGATTTGATCTAGATCTATATGTATCTATCAGCATAAGGAATTGAAAATTACCTTCAGCAGTTTGCAAAGAAATTGGTTCACTATACTGGCCTTCACCAGTGCTATTATAAGCTTTGACTCTGGCATTATAAAAACTATTAAAATGTAATCCATCCACTGTGCATATAGTTTCTTTTCCACAGTATACTTCCTACAAAACAAAGGAATAATAAATTAGATTAATTTCATGCACAAATACAAGTAAATACCAATTATGAGATGAAGCTAAAAATGTATGGATATAGCTTCTCAGTAAAAATTATTTTCTAAAATTACTGGTACCATATAAAACGACAAATAAACAGAAAATGCTTCTAAAAGATAGAAAACTGATACCAGGTTAAAAACATTTATAGTAATTTTCATAAAATTAAACTGAAAATTAAAGAAGAGGATTAAAATAAAACATTAAAGGTGATACTCTTATTTACCAGAAACACAAGACAGTTTCAAGCAAAATTATATATACTATATATTCCCAAATATAAGACATCCATGTACAAGTTGAGGACGCATTTTCTTACAAAAATTTACTACACATTTAAAACCCACATATAAATTGAAATAACTAAATAAATAAAAAAAAAAATTAACTGTAAGGCTTACACATTGCCAAGGAACTGAATATGCCACAAACAGGTGAAATGGGTAATATGTTTAATCAAACTGCTGTAAAGTAAAATATTGATCTAGGAAACCAAAAACACTTGTTAGGCTGCACTAAAAATTAAATTTATCTTAGCAGGAAGCATTATATACATAGAGGTAAAAATTAGAAACAATACATTATTATTCCTAAATTAATAAATGGAACAGTTAAAAATCTATAAATATATATAAATATATATAATAATCAATAAATCAGTGAATATAATATTACATTTACTATAATAAATGTAATATTTCATTATATTGATTATAAGTTTTGTGATTTCTGTTACAGGCTGCAAAATTTCTCTGGTAAGCTACATGCAGCTCACAGATTGCCCATCCCTGCACTAGACTATATGAATAATATTTTCATCATTATTATACAACAACGATATTTTCAACTCTGTAAGCTTGGACATTTTCAAAAATTTAATCAATATAAAACTTTTTTAAAAAATAAAAAAGATGCCATTTTTGGCAAGATCATTATATCTGGCTTATGGAAATGAATATTTTTTGCAAGATTGATTGCTTTCTTTCTGCACTTGATTCTGAGTAAAATAGGTCTTGCATGTTTTTAAAACTTTAATGTCTTTTACTATTTCGGGGTTGTTATGGCACATGTATTCATTACATATTTAAATTTTGGAAATTTCCCTTGCTTTTGGCCCCTTTCCCCAAATAATTGCCTTTTGTCATTTTTCTGTATTTTAATTTGTTTATCTTTTCGGATTAGGCAATTTTTGATAGCCTGTGATAAATATAAATAAATATATCACTATGAAAAACTGTTGCTAAATCTGCTCCCCAGATCCATATATAAGGATATACAGTATATATGGATCCATACATAACTATATACAGTATATCAGCACATACAAGTCAACAGTGACTCAATGAGCAAATTTGAAAACTAATTCCAGTCACATGTGTCATATTTCAAAATGTTGGTAAAGGTCCACTGGTTACAAATATGCAATTTTGTTTTATTTTCTAATGAGTAAAAAATAAATAAAAATTACACTAAATCTGATTGAATTTCTATTGAATAATACACACTTTCAGATGATTTAACAATACTAACTGCAGCTACATTTGCAGGTGTACACTTTTCTTGATTGTCATTTCAGATGCAAACAAAACTTGTTTTTTGAAATGTCGAAGAAAATATACAGCAATGTAAAACTACTATCATTTGCTATTAAATGGTTAATCCATCAATTTGATGTCATACCAGTAACATAAAAGATAAATAAGTTTAATTTTAGAAAAACCTATTAGGCCTAGGACCTTGATATTTCAGATTAACTGTATAAAACATGTTCTTGGGCATATCCAATAGTTGAATTTCATAGATATTTTTTAATATGTTAATTAATCTTAAGGGCATGACACTGCATATGTCTACGTAACAATTTTATTAATCCTGTATAACAACTTGTTTTGGATTTACTGGTTAAAACTTGTTCTCAGACATATGATTCAATGGTAAAATTTTTTAAATATATACACTGAAGTGCCACTAAATTAGGGATAGCAAGGGCTATTCAAATTGTACATCATTTGTGCACTATGGTAACTGCATATAAACTGCATTTTTTAAACCTGTAACAAAGAAATGGAAATTTTTTAATTTTTGTCAAATGTTTCCTTGGGTTACTGTATTTGCTTCATGAAAAAATATTTATCTCAGATATTAAATGTTTTATAGAAAAAATGATAACAGTCATATATGTCACACCCGTAAATGTAGAATACCCAACATATCCATTACCTGTTTTTAACATGTTTCTTCTTTTTAATTTTTTTCTTATATATGAAACTGCAAAACGGAGACTACTTAACATCTACACATTGAAAATGCTTGGTGTAGTGATCACTATTTATTTTAAACTTAGAAAACTTGTACCTTAAATACTTACTCTAAATGCACCATTGTTTCCATCATCTAACTCCAAAATGTAACCTTCAACAAAACTTGAAGGATGAGGCTGCCAAGCTATGGTTATACTATTATTTTCTGATGTGCATTCTTCAGGAATGATAATAGGAGGACCAGGAGCTATCAAAGAAAATATGTATACATTAGTATAAACATAGATTAAAATTAAATAAGTATGTACATATACACATACTTAACATTTCATAAACACACATACTTATATTTCACATATATGTGCACATTCACATTTATGCAAAAGTCATGTTTTCAGTGCTAAGTCTGTATTTAAGATAAATTAACAAAACAAAATTAAATATATTTATTGATAAATGTTTCAAAGGGGCAAGATTTAACCAACTTTTTTTTATTTTATAAATTATATAGGTACAGTTTTAGCTTATTTACAAAACAAAATATTTTATAAACAATATAGATACCAGAATTTTATAATTCTTCCACTAAGTAATGTATGACATTACTATTTTTAAAAAAATCAATGTGTGTATACAAGTATACATACAATAACATTTAAGCTTTTTTTTTTATTTATCTTCAACTATATAGCCTTTCTCTATCAAAATTGTTCCACATTGAGGTGTTTTATTCATTACTTTAGATCCACTTCTTACCTAATAAATAGATTAATTTTTTATAACATTTTTCATTGTATATTTATTTTTTTAATATATTAATGTTATGAGCATGACACTGCATATGTCTATGTGACAACAATTTTATTAATCCTGTAAAAAAAAAAGTGAAATAAGAGGGGGGGGGCATTTAGGAGTGGAAAACGAAATGAGAGAACTTTACATACTTTTCATATTTTGTTAATGTTGTTCTACTTTTTTTTTAAAACAAATGAATTTGTTTTAAAAAATGAATTTTAACAAATGAATTCATTTTTCATAACATTTTTTATTGTAAATTTATCCTTTATACATAGATTTGTGAGATATATACTTATATACCAAAATATATACTTTTATATACTTATGTCCAAAAGACCAAAAAGGAGCCTATAGGCTCCAAAATGAGTGTTCATAAAAAAATGAGAAAAATGTTCTTTGAAAAAGAGGGAAAAAAAATCAGAATATGGAGGATTTATTTTGGAACAATATAAATTTAGAGGGTTCATACTCATTTTAAATGAAAAAAATTAAGCACCTGTATCAGTACGCTTATTTATTAATGTATATAACATGCACACTTATTCATATATGTATATACTAATAATAAGATCCCCCTCTTTTCTTTCAATCCTTTATTAGATGATTACTTTGTTTTATAATATTAATTACAAGCCACTGCATGCCTAGCCTTTTGTCTAGGTATACAATGGCAACACCTGTCCCTTTGAAGAACTTTTATTTTCATATAAATTGTAACACATTTAATTTTCATAATTATATATGAAAATAAAATTTCTAATTAAAATAAATCAAAAAGCACAACTTTCAGATAAAAAAATAACTTCTAATATAACCACAAATTAAATGATAACACCAAATAAGCAGTTCAGGATGTAAGTTTAATGTAAGTATATTGTAACAGAAAATATATTTTCACATGGAATTTAAAAAAAAAAAAAAAAAAGCATTAGCCACAACAAAATGTTAACATTTTCAAAGCAATGACAAAGGGAATCATTTATCAGTCACCAACTATAGCTTCCTCTTCTAACTGTAATTTTAAACACTAATACCCATACAAAATAGACGATCCAATGTAATTTTTAAAATATCATTATTTTCAATTTAGGAAATATTGAATTCATCAAATTTTCAAACAGCTATGACACTTGTATAGAAGATTTTATTAAAAATCAAAACTTTAAACATAAACAATGGTACAAAATCAATAATCCCTTAAG